>OX451741.1:131817774-132365274 GCA_948472305.1 Vicia faba
TCTTATAATCACAATGCCTGGGCCAGTCCCGTATGAATCAGACAAAACTGTGTCGTGGAATTATGGTGGGGACATTTATTACCATGGCATGAAACAAGATGGGCTGGCCGCCAAAGAAACAAACTCCGAAGAAGAAGACTCCGACATTAGCAATATTGCCGAAACCAGTAAGATTACCCGAAGCGGTAGAATCTTCTCTCTAGAAATTTCCCCCCTAAAGGCAGTTTTTGGACCCATGGCTGCTCCAAAGGTTACTTCCGTACCAATAATTATACCTGCAAGTACTCCTATTGACGAAGACGAAACAACCCCTGCTGTTATCCCTACCAACACTCCTACTACTAAAACTCGAGGAAAAAGTATTCAAGAAGAGCCCGTCCGGATGAAGGCTCAACCGCTGACTATCCTCGAAACCTCCAAGAAGGAAATGGAGGAGATCCTGAGAATAATAAAGAAGAGCGACTACGACGTAGTTGAACAGTTGGGGTAAACTCCCTCCAAAATCTCCATGTTGGCATTGTTGCTGTGTTCCGAGGCACATACGAAAGCTCTAGTAAAGTTTCTAAAGACAACCCATGTGCCACAAGAGACATCTGCTGACCAATTTCAAGATTGTGTGGCCAGCTTGATGGTGGATAACAGCCTAGGTTTCTCGGATGCTGATCTGACACCAAGGGGAAGAAAGCACAAAGAGGCATTTCATGTCTCTGTGGAATGTAGAGGAACAACTCTGGCCCATGTCTTGGTGGACACTGGTTCATCTTTGAATGTTTTACGGAAGAAAGCTCTCGACAGACTAAACTTTGAAGGACTGACTTTGAAACCCAGTAACATAGTCGTAAGGGAATTTGATGGCTCAAAAAGGATGGTACACGGGGAGGTGGATATCCCCATAAAGGTTGGGACTCAAACTTTCAACTCAACCTTCTATGTAATGGACATCCGCCCCTCTTACTCTTGTCTGCTAGGACGGCCGTGGATCCATAATGCTGGTGCTGTCACCTCTACACTGCACCAGATGTTGAAATATCCGATCCGGGGAAAGATTATCACTGTCCACGGAGAGGAAGAATATATGATTAGCCACATCAATTCCTTCTGGTATATGGAATTGGACGATGAGTTCATTGAAACACCTTTTCAACATTTCGAAGAGGTTCCCCAAGAGGTAGCAGTAACCAAGACTGTATCCCAGATTCCCAAGATTACAAGACCTCCACTCCGGATGTCATCTCTAAAAGACGCCAAGGCAGTAGTAGAGGAAGGTGGATGCACCATCTGGGGGAAACTTCCAGATATTCTGTATAAATATGACAAGTTTGGCTTAGGGTTCACTTCAAGTGCTCAGAAGGTTGTACGCCATGCCCGTGCTAGAGGGCCCCCCTCAAAGATTAGCAACCGAGAGGTGAATGCGGTAGAAGACAATGAAGAGGATTGCAGCTTAGAGGATTGGATCTTTCCTACTGTCAACGGAGGACTTGGCAATTGGGAAGCCAGAGACTTTGTCCCAATAACTTTCATCCCTCAGTAATTTATCTTTGCATTTCTATTGGACTTGTAATATTCACAAACAATTCGCACATTTAAAACCTTGTGTCTTGCCCGAGGCACAATGGTCCATTTGTAAGGGTTATTATTTCACCTTCATATGACATTCAATGAATAATGGACGTTTTTCACATACAAACTTTTGTGCTCATTGTTTTTCTTTTTGCATTTTATTTTTTTAAAAAAAGATGGCTATACCCTTACACACACTCACACTCACAAATGCAGGTACCCCTCCATTCCGGATCCCATGGGTAACTATACTGCTATGGCCTTTTGTGACTCTGAAGATCTAATCTACCAAGCCGAAGATGAAGGTGAGGAAGATTGTGAAGTACCAGGGGAACTGGCCAGACTACTACAACAAGAGGAAAGAGCCATTCAGCCTCACGAGGAACCTGTGGATACAATCAATATGGGTACTGAGGAGGATAGAAAAGAAGTCAAGGTGGGTGCCAATCTGGAGCCCAGTGTCAAGGAGCGTCTGATTCAGCTGTTGCATGATTAAGTTGAGATCTTTGCCTGGTCATATGAAGACATGCCAGGACTTGATACAAACGTCTTGGTACATCGTCTACCAACAAGAGAAGACTGTCCACCAGTAAAACAAAAAGTCCACCGTATGAGACCTGACATGTCAGAGAAGATCAAAGCGGAAGTCATGAAACAATTCAATGCTGGATTCTTGGCTGTCACTTCCTATCCCCAATGGGTTTCCAACATTGTTCCCGTGCCTAAAAAGGACGACAAAGTACGAATGTGCATGGACTATAGAGATTTGAATAAGGCCAGCCCTAAAGATGATTTTCCACTCCCCCACATAGATATCCTGGTTGACAATACAGACCAACACAAAGTGTTTTCCTTCATGGACGAATTCTCAGGATATAACCAAATAAAAATGGCACCTGAAGACATGGAGAACACTACATTTGTCACACAGTGGGGCATATTCTGCTACAAAGTGATGCCATTCGGACTGAAGAATGTTGGGGCCACCTATCAGTGTGCCATGGTAGCTTTGTTTCATGACATGATACATCATGAAATAGAGGTCTACGTAGACGATATGATAGCCCGATCACAAACAGAAGAAGAGAACCTTGATCACTTGCGAAAGCTGTTTGAGAGATTGAAGGAGTACAAGTTAAGGTTGAATCCAAACAAGTGCACATTCGGAGTACGGTCCGGTAAACTTTTAGGTTTTATCGTCAGTAACAAAGGCATTGAGGTCGATCCTGCCAAGTTTAAAGCAATACAAGAAATGCCTGCTCCTCGCACTGAGATGGAAGTCAGAGGATTCTTGGGGCGCCTGAACTATCTTGCCAGATTCATTTCTCACCTAACAGCTACTTGTGAGCCAATCTTCAAACTATTGAAGAAAGATCAAGTAGTCAGATGGAATGATGAATTCCAGGTTGCATTTGACAAAATCAAAGAGTACTTACAAGAGCCTCCTGTTTTGATGCCACCAGTCGAGGGAAGACCACTGATCATGTATTTGACCGTTTTAGAGAACTCAATGGGGTGTGTATTGGGGCAGCATGACGAGTCTGGCCGAAAAGAGCACACTATTTACTACCTGAGCAAAAAGTTTACCGACTGTGAAACCAGATATTCACTACTCGAGAAAAGTTGTTGTGCTCTGGCATGGGCTGCTCGCCAGCTAAGACAAAATATGTTTACTCATACTACCTTGTTGATATCTAAGATGGATCCGATAAAATACATCTTCGAGAAGCCTGCTCTTTTAGAGAGAATAGCTAGATGGCAGATGATCCTAACAGAATATGACATACAGTATACTACCCAAAAAGCTATAAAGGGCAGTGTGCTAGCCGATCATCTTGCTCATCAAGCTGTAGAAGATTATCAGTCCAAGAAGTTCGAATTCCCAGATGAAGACATCATGACATTAGACAACTGTGAAGAAATCAGACCATATGACGGACATGAACAAGGATCCCGATGGACCCTGTTCTTTGATGGGGAATCCAATGCACTTGGTAATGGTATCGACGCTGTACTCATATCTCCAGAAGGGTGTCATACTCCTTTTACTGCCATACTTTGCTTCAACTGTACGAATAACATGGCGGAATACGAAGCGTGCATATTTGGTCTCAGAGCTGCCATAGACTTGGTGTGATACGGTGGGAAGAACTGACTGTTTTTGGAATGCTGGTTTGCATTTTACGTTTGTTTTTGCAAAATGTCGCGGTAAGCAATAGTCGCCACCAACTTTTATTTTATCCAACTAGGAAAGGAAAAAAAAGCACGGAAAAATTCCTTTTTCGAGATATTTCTCGGGTTCGGGGGGTAGATTATAGAAAGGGAAGGTGTCAGCACCCTTTCTATCCGTGGTTATCCACGGGCTCTTAGGTACTTGCTCATATTGTTTTCAAAATTTCTTTCTTTGTGCTTGTGGGTTTGAAAAAGTTTTTGTTTTGAAACTTCGATTTAACTCTTGCTCCTGTCCTCAAGAGCGTATGAAGTGTTTTTGAAAACTTTGTTCGAAAAGTGTAAGTGTGAAAAGTTTTTGTTTTTGAAAGAGCAAGTATCTAAGAACCATCTACCTACTCGAAAAAGGAATCGTTCTATGCTAATTTCCTTTAGACAATGCTATCCAACTATTGATGAGTAGGTAGCATCGTCGTTGGAGTTTGAGGGTCAATTCGAATTAGGGACTTACGGTCACTAAAACAATGTTAGGACGCCTTAGCGGTAACCCTAATGTCTTAGATAATTTATTTGAGGCAACAATATCCGAGGCAACCATTTCGAGGCGACTATGATCTTTTAGACAAGAGGACGACCTCTAAAACGACCTATACTCAATGACCGTGTACAAAGGCAACCAAGTGGGGTGTACCCTAGGAGTGCGCATGTTCGAGTGTGTTGATTTCAGTTATTTTTATCTTTGTACATGTTAAGGGTGATCTAATTTGATTTTAGGTTAAAACATTCAGTCTTGTCATGCAACCCTATTATCAAACATCTAACAGTTATAATTTGCGGAAATAAAATGCGGAATTTAAATTACAAGGCGTCGGGTATTTACTTCGCCAAAGACTAACCCTTTGAAAAATAAAATAAAGCGATAAAAATAATTAAATGTCCTATTTAACTATTACAAACTGGGAGCAAGTATATTATTAGATAAAAATAAGTAAATCGCGTGTGGGAAATTAAGTCGAGCGCATGATTAGGGTTTTGACCCTTTTGATTAAAGAAAATGTCTTTTTTTTTGTTGTTTTTGAATTTTATGAAAGAAATATCCTAAATTAATCACTAAATTAAATTAAATAAATTAATTAAAATGAAAAATTAATTATGACATATTTTTTTGATTTTGTTATATTAAGAAAGAAAATAAAATTAATTGAATTAATGGTTAGTAACTAATTAAATCTAATTAATTATTTATTTACAAAATAGGTCAAAGTTATTCTATAATTAAAACCTAAATTAATTAATTAGTGTTTATTAAGAAAAATAAAAGTTTAAAGTTTAATTAAATATAAAAAATATTTTTGTGATTTTATTTTATGAAAAGGAATTTTGTGATTGGTTAGAATTTAAATAAAAATAATAAAACAATTAAAATAAATAAACAAAATAAATAAGAAGAGGGGAGTATGGGCCTGAATAGGTGGTGTGATTAGCAATTGGGAGGCCCAAAAGCGCCGACCCTTTGGACTTTCTCTGATCCGGTGAAGGCGTGTTGACTTGGCTCCATGTGGACCCCTAGCTTTTGACCATCAGATTTGGCCTTTGGCCATCTGGCGTTTGGAGGATGAAGGACCATGGTGGGCTACACGCTTGAGTATGCATGTGATTATCTGAAAAACAAAATTATTAAGGAAAGTGGGGAACCTGGGATTCGAACCCAGGTCCTGAAGGAGATTGCTTTGCTTGCCTTGCCAATGCACCATGTTGTTCTGTTTATTAATAATATGCAAATAGTGTATAATATAATAAGACAAGTCCATGGCCAAAAAATTAAAAAGAACGCGCGCAGTATTTGAAAGGACCAATGGATGGGGGACACATCATCGTCCCTGTCCTTAAACCTGCAACGAAAATACCTACGGATTTGGATCCGCAGCTAAAAACGTAGGCATATGCTAAAATACTCTCCAGACCATATAAATCCATTCCAAGAACATGGTTGGATTCGTTATGGTCTCCTGATCAAAGCCATGTTCTTCTTGAGCCACGATTTTACCTGAAATAAAAAAACCTAAAAAACAAACGAAGAACCCTAGCTATGGTGGTTCTCCATTCAGGCCAGATAAACGCAATTGAATAATACCAATCGCTTGCAAATGTCATGTAGATTCAAAATATGGTATTGATTCATGAAGAAAGTGCCTAAATTCAGAGTTTCGAAATAAAAAACAGGGGTATGTTTCGTGACACTTACAATGCGTTTCGATGTCTGAACAAGCTTTCTTTGGATTGGTTTAGCTTGAGTGAATGCCCAAGAAGCAATTGGGATATGTCTCAGCTCTTGAAAACACCTCTAACTATGATTTCGATCTCAATCTTTTCTTGTGAATTTTCAAATCTTGTTCTGCCTCTCTCTGCAATTTCCAACCCTTGTTTCGTATCCTTTGGCTTGGTTATGTAACATGCTTTGCATTAGGGTAGAAATCATGGACTGAATCCCTCCAAATCAATGTACATGAATATGATTTGATTCCCATTTACAAACTTTCCAAATTTGATTTGATTCAATATTTTTGCACATGATTTGCCTTGGTACTAGTTTGGAGATATGCTAGCTGTCCATTCAAGCCTACAATCAATAAAAAATCTTTGGTTATCAATTTTTTTGATTTTATATGATTTAATTTGATTTAAAATGAATAAATTCAAATAAAAATCAAATTAAATAATAAAAATGATATATGGACACATGGATGAAGCTAGGGCACGTGGACAATGATGCAAAATCAAATCAAGTGGAAAATAATGGGCCCATTTGACAAAATTTGAAGTTTTGGGGATAGTTGACTTTTGGCAATTTTACAAAAATGTCCAACTTCATCAATGCATAACTTCTTCAATTTTGAACTTTTGGAGATGTTCTTGGAATTTTTAGAAAGCTCGAGATGTATTCTAATCAAACCTTTTGGTCTCATCTCATTTTTATATTTCATTCTCAAGTTACAAGCTTTGACAAAAAATGTGTTTTTGTTGACTTTCAAAAATGACCTATAATGTCCAAATTTATAACTTCTTGTGAGTAAATTTTTTGATCTTGAGGTATGAAGATGGATTGTAGGAAATTTCATCCTCTTCAAAATGAGCTTTATATGGGTCATTTCTCATAAAGTATGAGAAAGTTATGCTTGGTCAAAGTTGAGTTGACATTTCCTACAAAACCCTAATTTAGCAACTTTTGAGTCTTGATGAATTTTGAGCAATCCTTGATGAATCATGATCAAACCTTGATCAAATGATGAAATATACTTAAAAATGATAATGTTGACAAAACATCTTGAGGTTTGACTGTATTTGGGTCACAGTTGACTTTTGCCCTAGCACAGTCGATTTTTGGACCCTTTGAGCAATTGACTGAGCAAACTTCCTCTGCAAGGCTTGAAATTTGACATGGATGATCTTGAGAGCATATTAGGAAATTGGGGAGCACTTGAGGTCATTTGGACTCAAGGATCTTGATGCAACACAAAACCCTAATTTGGGATAGACTGCCTTAGGAGATAGCTTGTCTGTCCAACTCTTGAGCAAACTTGAGCAACTTGGAGATTTTTCTTGCAATGTTTTGAGAGCTATGGGAGGGAAAGTTTTAGGGTACAACAGCTTCCCCTATTCAATCTTCTTAAACCTGAGTATGTAGATTGGCCTTCGTGCCTTTTGTGATCCGAAGGTGGAAGATGATTGAACACTAGAGTGCCCAGAAATTTGCACTCGCATGAAGTGGTATCAGCCTTGTGATCTCAGGAATGGGCTTATAGATTCCATTTGGAGAGGTGTCGATCGCATAAGAGATTCCTTAGCGAGAGCTTGTATGCCTGTTGTTGTGGAAGATTTCGCTGGGGAAGTCTGCTCTTTATTGAGGTTTAGGAACTTGCATGTACTTCAACTAAGAGAACATCTCTGCCGAGTTTTAAAAACTTGCCCATAATTCAACTGGGGGAAATTTATCGAGATTCAGAACCTTATCTGTAATTCAACCGAGGATAATTCAGTTGAGATTTAAGAACCGGTCAGTACTTCGACTGAGGAGAATTGTCGAGATTTAGAACCTTATCTGTAATTCAACCGAGACTAATTCAGTTGAGATTTAAGAACCGGTCAGTACTTCGACTGGGTGAAACATCCTCTTCGATATCTAGGACTGTCTGTACTTCAACGGAGGATAATTCTGTTGAGATTTAAGAACTTGTCCACACTTCGACGGAGGAAAATTGTCGAGATTTAGAACCTTATCTGTAATTCAACCGAGAATAATTCAGTTGAGATTTAAGAACCGGTCAGTACTTCGACTGAGGGAAACATCTTCATCGAGATCTAGGACTGTCTGTACTTCAACGGAGGATAATTCTGTTGAGATTTAAGAACTTGTCCACACTTCGACGGAGGAAAATTGTCGAGATTTAGAACCTTATCTGTAATTCAACCGAGAATAATTCAGTTGAGATTTAAGAACCGGTCAGTACTTCGACTGAGGGAAACATCTTCATCGAGATTTAGGACTGTCTGTACTTCAACGGGGGATAATTCTGTTGAGATTTAAGAAATTGTCCACACTTCGACGGAGGAACTTTGCCGAGATTTAGAACCTTATCTTTAATTCAACCGAGAATAATTCAGTTGAGATTTAAGAACCAATCAGTACTTCGACTGAAGGAAACATCTTCATCAAGATCTAGGACTGTCTGTACTTCAACGGAGGATAATTCTGTTGAGATTTAAGAACTTGTCCACACTTCGACGGAGGAACTTTGCCGAGATTTAGAACCTTATCTGTAATTCAAACGAGACTAATTCAGTTGAGATTTAAGAACCGGTCAGCACTTTGACTGAGGGAAACATCTTCATCGAGATCTAGGACTTGGCTATAATTCAACGGAGGATAATTTTGTTGAGATTTAAGAACTCGTCCACACTTCGACGGAGGAAAATTTCCGAGATTTAGAACCTTATCTGTAATTCAACCGAGACTAATTCAATTGAGATTTAAGAACCGGACAGTACTTCGACTGAGGGAAACATCTTCATCGAGATCTAGGACTTGGCTGTAATTCAACGGAGGATAATTCTGTTGAGATTTAAGAACTCGTCCACACTTCGAAGGAGGAACATTTCCGAGATTTAGAACCTTATCTGTAATTCAACCGAGACTAATTCAGTTGAGATTTAAGAATCGTTCAGTACTTCGATTGGGTAAAAGCTCCATAGCTGGGAACTTAACTGCATCCTTCCTGAAAGGTAAAGGTCAGTCGTGTGCAATGCATGATATATATCAAGCAATGATGTTCTCAAAATAAATGAGATTGTGTTGTATGATGCATATATTCATGTGTCATGATGTATGGAAGTGTAATGCTTTTAGCTGGGGAAAATAAATTCCGGATAGCTGTTGGAGAAAAGAGTTAAATTTTTCGTTTCCGCTGGGGATAGTGAACGAAGATGATTGTGAGAATAAACCTGCAGGAGAGGGTAACTTCGTTGGGGAATAAACTGATGAGGAGATTACTCTGTGGGGAAGAGATGCTCTGCTGAGGATACTGTTGGTAAATTCCGATGGGGATGAATTACCGTTGCTGGTGATACTGAATCCTGTTGGGGATTGAATTCTTGTTTGTGAAAGGAAAGAACTCCACTGGGGATGATCTTTAAGTTGCGACTTTACTGGGGATAACCCTTTAGACTCTTATGGGGATAATCCTTTGAACTTGCTGGGGATAACCTTCCAAAGTCTACCGGGATGATTCTCCAAATTCTACTGGGGAAGCTTTTTCAGACTGCACTGGGAAAAGTTTCAGACTCCACTGGGGATATCTTGTACTCTGCCAGAGAATATTCTTATACTCCGTTGGGGAATGTTAAGACCTTTCAGTGCTGATGGTAAATAAGCTCTGCTTGGGGAGAATATTACCGATTCATTCACAACTGCAAGTCTCAGTTGGGGAGAGTTAACATTACTGTCTTACTTTGCGGGGAGTGAATGCACTTTGGCCATATTCTTCAGCCGAATCTACCTTGATACCTGGTGGATAGAGCAACTGTATAGTTTGGACAATTTTATTTCCCCTGTTTCTGATATTACCAGTAATCGTCTTTTGTTTCGCATGTAAATATTTATGAGCAGCAATTAATGTCAAGTGCATATATCAAAAATGAACATTGGAAGTTCTTTGCAAAACAAAATAGAAAAAGGAAAAATAGTTTGAAATTTCTCTGAAAAATGAATTGTATTGATTTTTGAAGTTGGGCCTGTAAATAGGCACTTTCTGTACAAGAGGCTGACGTCCTAGTAAGAGAACACCGCCGAATAATAGAATTTACACAATTTGTGAAAAAATAAACAAAACAGCTATGTGAATAATCCCACTGGGTTCCAACTCTGCTATTGCCTTTATGTCCTCAAGCATCTCATCACTTTGCTGCTGGTTGAAGGTAGATCAGATTGATTAGTGTCGTCCGAGCTTGATAGTCGATACCGAAGTCTGGTTGTAAGGTGATTCAATGAGACATAGTGTACGCTTTGATCCCTAATTTTTGCCTGGACCGCCCTTTCGGGTTTTCAGTCCACCGGGATACCCTTTTTTGCCCAAGCCGCCTTTTCAGGTTTTCGACTTGCCGGGTGTACAAATTTTTTTCATTTTCATCACTTATTTTTGCCCAAACCCTTTTGGTTCGCTGGGAAGCCCTTATTTTTGCCTAAGCCAGTCGACCTAGTGGGTCGTTGATTATGCGTAGTATTCACTATGTCTGCATTGACGGGGAGAGGAAGGTCGTCACCATCCATGGTGGTTAGAATCATAGCTCCTCCTGAGAAAATATTCTTAACCACAAATGGTCCTTCGTATGTAGGGGTCCATTTGCCCCTGGGATCACCTTGAGGTAGAATAATGTGCTTGATAACCAGGTCCCCAACTTGATACTCTTGTCGTCTAACTTTCTTGTTAAATGCCTTGATCATCCGTTTTTGGTACGTCTGACCATGAGAAATAGCAGTGAGTCTCTTTTTGTCGATTAAGTTCAGCTGATCAACACGGGTCTGGATCCAGTCATCTTCGCTCAAACCTGCATCCTTCATAATCCAAAGAGAGGGTATCTGAACTTCAATGGGCAAGACGGCCTCCATGCCATATACCAAGGAATAAGGTGTTGCCCCTGTTGACGTCCGTGCTGAGGTACGATACCCATGAAGAGCAAATGGTAACATCTCGTGCCAGTCTTTGTATGTCACCGTCATCTTCTGCACAATCTTCTTAATATTATTATTAGCCGCTTCTACAGCCCCATTCATCTTCGGCCGGTAAGGGGAAGAGTTGTGATGCTGTATCTTGAACTGTTTGCAGAGCTCGGTGATCATCTTATTATTGAGATTTGTACTATTGTCCGTAAATATCCTCTCTGGTACACCGTATTGATAGATCAGATTATGCTGAATGAACCGTGCCACGATGTTCTTAGTTACCGTAGCAAAGGAAGCTGCTTCAACCCACTTCGTAAAGTAATCAATCACTACCAGGATGAAACGATGCACGCTGGATGCTGTAGGTCTGATCTCTCCGATCATATCAATGCCCCACATTGCAAAAGGCCAAGGAGCCGTCAAGAAGTTCAGAGGTACTGGAGGTATATGCACCTTATCAGCATAGACTTGGCACTTGTGACAGGTCCGAGAATGCTGATAATAGTCGGCTTCCATTGTGGACCAATAATATCCTGCCCGAAGGATTTTCTTTGCCATGGTGTGTCCACTGGAATGGGTTCCGAAAGTACCCTCATGTAGCTATGCCATGATCCTTTATGCTTCGTTCTTATCCACACATCGTAGTAAGGTTGAATCATGATTACGCTTGTAAAGGATACCATTGCTGATGAAGAACTTTGCCGTGAACCTCCTCATAAACTTCTTATCATTAACAGATGCACCCTCGGGGTACTCCTGAGCTTCTAGATACCTCTTTACCTCATGAAACCATGGTTTATCCGTTGCCTCTCCAGTCTCAATGTCGCAGCAATGTGCAGGTTCGTCCAACCTTTCAATGGTAATCCGGGGAGCTTCGTTGTCCCAATTGACTTTGAACATAGAAGACATTGTAGCTAGCGCGTCTGCCAACTGATTCTCCTCTCTCGGGAAGTGTTCAAAGGTTATCTCCTCGAAGTGTGGAAGCAACGTCAATACATACTCCTTGTAAGGAATAAGATTTGGGTGTTTCGTATCCCACTCGCCTTTGATCTGACTGATCACGAGAGCGGAATCTCCGAAGACACTCAGAAAATTAATCCTTAGGTCAATTGCTGCTCGAAGACCCATGATGCACGCTTCATACTCCGCCATGTTGTTGGTGTAGTTGAAACATAGTCGGGAGGTGAACGGAGTATGAGAGCCTTTAGGAGATATGATCATGACGCCAATGCCATTGCCTAAAGCGTTTGAAGCTCCATCAAATTACATAGACCATCGGGATCCTTCCTCAGGTCCTTCATCCGGTCCAGGTTCTTCACAGTCAGTCACCAACATGATGTTCTCATCCGGGAATTCAAAGTTCATAGACTGGTAATCATCCACTTCCTGATGTGCCAGATGATATGCCAACACACTTCCCTTAATTGCCTTTTGGGTCGTATACTGGATGTCATACTCAAACTGCTTCATCACTTCAGCCTTGATTTTATCAGACATCTCCGGGCGCATTCGGCGGACCTTCTATTTTACTGGAGGACAATATTCCTTGGTAGGCAAATGGTGAACCACAATATCAGTATCCAACCCATGCATATCTTCCTAAGACCAGGAAAAGATCTCAACATAGTCTCGCAACATCTGAATCAACCGTTGCTTAACACTAGCTTCCAGATTTGCACCGATCTTGACCATCCTTCTTGTCTACCTCTGTACCCAATTCACTGATTCTACGGGCTCTTCATGCGGTTGTATGACCCTCTCTTCTTGAAGTAGCAGTCTAGCAAGTTCACCAGGCACTTCGCAATCATCTTCACCTTCGTCTTCGGCTAAGTTGATCGGACTTTTGAAGTCATAACTGGAAGTAGTAGAGTCGTTACCAGTGAGATCCAGAGTGGATGTAGACCTGTATATGTGAGTGTGTGTAAAATAGTTGTTTTGAAATATATAAAGAAAAACAAGGAGCGCAAAATTTGAAATGCAAGAAAACGTCCAATGCTTTTATTAATGATATATGTAGATGACACACATAAAGCGCTCACAAATGAAGCCACGGTGCCTCGGGTAAGACACCGGGCCGTAAAGTTTAAAACATTGTCTGTTACAAATTCAAAACAAAAGTCTCATTACTGGGTAACAAAAGAAATTGGGATGAAGTCCATTGCTGTCCAATTTCTCAGTCCACCATCAGTAGTAGGATAGATCCAACTGTCGAACTCAGATTCTTCAACGTCATCTTCAATGGCATTTATCCCCGAATTGCTGATAAACAAGGGAGGTCTTCCGATCTGTGCACTCCGAACAACCCTTTGAGCTTCTGCAGTGAAACCCAAACCAAACTTGTTAGTCTTATGTGCAAAATCAGGGGGTTGGCCCCAATTTGCACACCCACCTTTCTCGACAACAGCTCGGGCATCCTTGAAGGAAGCCATCTTCATTGGAGGATCTTCAACAACAGTTTCGGTTGACGCCAGTGTCTGAGGAACCTCTTCAAAATGCTGAAACGGGGTCTCAATGAACTCCCCATCCATCTCTACATATCGGAAAGAGTTGAGGTGGCTCACCATGTACTCCTCCTCTCCTTGTACTGTCACAATTTTCCCTTTCACCGGGTACTTTAGCTTCTGGTGGAGCGTTGAGGTCACTGCCCCAGCTTTGTGGATCCATGGACGACCCAGCAAACAAGAAAAAGATGGCCAAATGTCCATCACATAGAATGTAGATGCGAAAACCTGAGAACCAACCTTAATCGGAATATCCACTTCTCTGTGTACCATTCTCTTGGACCCATCAAAGGCCTTGACTATAATGTTGCTTGGTTTCAGCTCCAACCCTTCACAGTCTAACCGGTCTAGTGCCTTCTTGGGTAAAACATTCAACGAAGATCCAGTATCTACCAATACGTGAGCAAGAGTAGTGCCCTTGCATTCAATAGAGACATGCAGGGCGTCATTGTGATTCTTCCCCTTAACAATTGTTGTACCCCAAAATTTTCCCTCCCATAATCTTCAAGGTTTATCAAGAAGTCATCTCCAAATGGTTCAAGGCTGCTCAAGGGTTGCACAGTCCAAACATCTCCTAACCCAGTCAAAATTAGGGTTTTGGTTCTCTCAAGGAATTTGGGGTTTTCAATGGCTCAATCAAGTCTCATAGGCCTATACATATTCTCAAGCATATACATGTCAAGTCTCAAGACTCACAGGGTCAAATTGCACAGTCAAAAGCTTCATTTGCTTCACAATCAGCTGCAGGGGTAAAATGGTCATTTTGCAGTCAAAAGTCAAAAATTTTGGTCAACATCTTATTTTGAGCTCATAATCATCATTTGATCAAGTCTTGATCATGATTCCTCAAGCATGGCTCAGAAATCATCAAGATGCCAAAAGTTTCTATTTTTGGAGAGTAGAAAAGTCAACTGTAACTTGACCAAGACATAACTTTTTCATGGTTCATCAGAAAAATCCCATCCAATGCTCATTTTGAAGGGGATGACATTTCCTACAACTCATATTCACATTCCAAGTCCAAGAAATGCTCTCATAAAAAGTTATCAATTTCTACATTATAGGTCAATTTCAAAAGTCAACAAAAAGGAACTTTAAGTCAAAGACCATAACTTGAGATTGGTAAATCCAAATGACATGGGACCAAAGGCATTGGTTAGAGGACTTCAAGACCTTTCCAAAATGTCCAAGAACATGTTCATATGATTAAAATTGAGCAAGATATGCATTGGAGAAGTTGGGAAATTTTTGTGAATTTGCAAAAGTCAACTTTGCTCAAAACACATCATTTTTGCTAATGGGCCTCAAATTTCTTCTTGAAACATTGTCCAAGGCTTATGCACGACCCATTGAGATTAAATGGATTTATTTTCTTATTTTTAATTAATTAATTGGATTTTTTATTAATATTAATTCATTTAATTGATTTAAAATGTAGGAAATTCAAAGATATGGTTTTCAAATCTTTTTATGAAGCAAATATGACCAATATAAGCTGGAAAATTCGTGTATCAATCAAAGAGAGAAAAATCTCCATGTTTGGCAAGTTTTATCAATCAAAAAGATAGGAAAATATTTGATTTCCAATCAAATATTGAAACCATAATGCAATGGATTTCTTGACCAGAAGTTAACCTAATTCCATTCTATTATAAGTGCATAAGCTAAACCTAATGCCATTCACGTGCAAATCGCTGCAGAAACACCATAGCCAATATTGAAAAATCAAAGAAAACTTGAAATCTGTTCGCAATCTTCCAGGCCAGTTCAAGGCATTTTCTGGATTCTAATACATTGCATAGGTTCCCAGGAACGTGTAGGGATCAAAATCACGTGCTAGAACTCAAGGAATCGCCCATTACAGTCACACGGTTTACCACTTTTTTCCAATATCATAATCATTGATTCATGCATATTTAACATCTTTTTGTGATTGTTTTGTGTTCATAGGATTCATATGAAGCTAATGGTGTGATTTAATTGCATTGAGATGCCCTGAAACAGAAACTGCCATTGAAGGATTATAGGGTTTCCAAGCTTTCGAATTAGGGCTTTACAGCACAGGGAAAATTAGGCCTCAAGAGACCTATGGTTGAAACCGTTTGGACATGACGAACACAATGGACATATCGCGCCATATTTATATAGCCTTGAATTCTAATCGCTATTATTCCTCAAGCTATTTTGTGGGGGTTAAAAACCCCCACTATCTCTTTATTCTTTTGCAGGAAAACGAAGAAGATGAAGGACGTGTTCCATCCTGATTAGTCCATTCAAACTTACGCGCGTTTTGTTGGTTTTCCAGCATGTTATTTATGTTCCATATATTATTTTCATTGTTTATCTTATTAACAAACGCGTTCAAGTGGCCTAGTGGAAGACGTGCTGGCATGCAACCATTGGGACCTGAGTTCGATTCCCAATGGTTGCCTTAGGATAATTAATAAGTGAGGTGTACCTTAGGATTAGACCACTCTTGTTTTCAACTTCTTGCTTTGTTTACTTTAATATTGTGGGCCTGTTTTGGGAGTTTCATAGATCCTAACCCGGATCTGGGGGATACCTTTTAGGTAGCAACAAACTGTGAGGGAACTGTGCGGGGTATACTGACACGGTTGAAGCAGTTGCTACGTTGATGTGGCACTTTGGTGAGTACTGGTAACCCATGAGTCAAGTCAAGGAGAGTACGGGGCCGCCGCGTGGTGTTGTGAAGCATCAACTGACCTTAGGAACCTTACTTGACCATCCTGGCCCCGTTAGGGGTAGTGAGATGACCGACTTTGGTGCAGTCCGAAGTTGGTAGATACTCAATACTACACTCATTGAGGGTTGTTTTCTTGGAATATTTTGATCGCCAGTTCAGTGGCTAAATCAAAACAATGAACATAGAAAACAACCCAATGATATTGAGCTCCTTAGAACTCGGTTACTTTTAATAGGACAGGTTTCGAGCCCACCAACTTCAAGAGGGTAGTACCTAAACTTCATGCTGGCCTAAACTCTAAGGGCTGTCTAGTGTGACTTGTGTGCCTTCAAAATTGAACTACTTGCACATTCTTGTTATCTGACACATGAGTATCTTGCAGGTTTTGGCTAAAGTCCTTAATCTGGGCTTATAACAGGGCTTACTTACACCTCACACCTGTAAGTCTCATAGTGCCTAAGAGGGGGGGGGGGGGGGTGAATTAGGTCTTATAAAAATTTATTCGGTTTTATGAGAATGCTTGGTAGTAATTTTTGGTTAAGTGTTTGAAGGTTTTGATTATATCTTTATCTTTTCCTGATTATGGTGATGAAAGCGATAAATGCGGAAAAGTAAAGAACACGGTGATATATCCTGGTTCCCCTCACAATCCGAGAGTACTCCAGTCCCCTTTCCAACACGAAAGAGATTTCACTATAGTTAGAATGATTGTACAACCTATGCTTACTATCTAACCTATAGGGTGATCAAAGGTTCTTAACACCTTTAAGACCAAACAAACACTAATGTGAATGAAGAACAATCCTCTTCAAATCACAACACTTACTTCCAACAATCTTGGATAGTAAGGGAATAATTTCTTTAAGTAATACAATGATTTATTTGAAGTATATGGAGAGCTTTATCAATCTTCAATTGATCTTCTTCTTCAAGATATAAACAATTTTCAAACAATGTATATAAATGTTCACAATGTATGTATGAAACTTGTAATGATAATGAAAGTGTATATGGCAAGTTTCACAAAATTATGGACACATGAAAGTATGAATTCAAATGTGAATGATGAAAAATTGTTTATTGAAGAAGTATATTTGTTAATTTGAAAATTGAAGCATTGTTTTTGAAATAAGAAAATCTGCAGCATTTTATAAAGTCACAAGAACCTCTTCATTCATGCCAATTCATATGAAAAGTTGCAATGCATTCATGAAAAGATACCACTTGAAAAATGTTTAAAAAACAAAAGAAAAGCTGCACTGGTTCGCTAGGAACCGGTTCCGACACTGACAGAACCCGGTTCTTAGTGAACGTTATAAGTCAGATTTCAAAAATATCACGCAGGAACCGGTTCCCCTATTGGTACAACCCGGTTCCTGGTACAAATTCCAGGGACATGTTTTTGAACAAGGTTTGGAACCCGGTTCCCTGTTAGGGAGGAACCGGTTCCTGAAAGTTAATTTTCAAAAATTCTTTTTGAAAAAGATTTTAAACAAAGTTTTTCTTAAGTGAAAACATGTTAGATATGTATATGATTATGAATGCGTATTTTTTTTGTGAACATCTATATTCAAGATTAAGAATTATTTATACCATTTGACATTTGATGATTCTTCAATAATTCTTCAATAATCTTATATGATGTTGATAAGCTTTTTGCACATCCTTTGAATGTTGATGTCCATGTTGTCTTCATCAAAACACATGCTTTAAATATGACTTGAGAAACTTGCAATTACATTCTCCCCCTTTTTGATGATGACAACCAAGTCTTGAAAACGATTTCTTGAAATGTTTATGTTGTTTTGTATAGCAAATATGTTGAGCAAATGCAAGGCTCCCCCTAAATTGTATGCTCCCCCTAAGTCCATGATTCCTTGAATTTTGGAGTGAGTATAATAGATATTTGGGCCTGCAATTTCGTTGAAACAAAATAACACATATGCATATTCTTCTCCCCCTTTGTTAACATCAAAAAGGATGGGGAAAAAGAGTGAAATAAATACATATAAAATTTAAGCTGATAAAAACATATAAAATAATTGTACGATTTTAAACATACTAAAATACGAACAACGAATTGTACGATTACATTAAATAACATAAAAACAAAAATGCCTAAACATCACGAAGCAAGAGATGGAACATTGTCTAAACATTACAAAGCAAAACACATTAAAAATAAATGACATAGAAATTAAAAAAAAATTTAGTCTTTTAATCTTCATCTTCATTCATCTCATCATCATCTTCATCACTTCCACTACCACTTCCGGATATCTCTTCCTCTAGAACTTCTTTTCTATCAAAGTGATCAAGAATAAGCTTTTGAGTTCTTTGGACATTTCGTAGTTGTCGCCGTGTTGAAGCATTTTCTTGTTGGAGCACATCAAAGAGATCATCCACATGTCTTTGGAAGATTGTCATCTGATTAAACAACATGTCTAAGGTGTAGCCGCCTTCGGGAGGTTGAGCAACATATTGGACAGTTGGTTCGAAGTCCTCTTTGTAGTGAAAGTGACCTCTTGCATCTAGAATGATTCATGTGTTCTTAAGGGTTGTTGCATCTGTAATTGCCTCCTTATCTCCTTGAATTCTTGTAACTTCCCGTTGAAGGTTAACATTTGCATTTTCCAAAATGTGAGAAATGGCTCGAGCATATGGTAAACCACCATCAAGAGATTCCATAAGTTGCATATGGCACATAATATAAAGTGCCCAATTAACCGAACAACGGCGTCTCAATGCATTAAGGACCATTAATTCAAACTCATTGATACGCGAGTGGTTAGAATTCTTTGGAAAGAGGATATATGCAATAATAAGGTGGAGCATTCTGTCACTTACAGAGAGATTTGAGCCAAACAAATTTGATGACGAGAGAAGTTGTTGACGAGCGGTATTTTGCTGATTTGGCCTACACATGTTAATAAAAATTTCTACCTTATTGTATGGTAGCCAATCATGTGGAATAACACCATTAACAAGAACCAAACCTTCATGCGAAACACCCAACAATTCACCAAATTCCTCAACAGTTAAACAGATACTCTTTGACAGAACATGAGAAGTTAGAGTAATATCACCAAATTCATCAGGGATAAGTTTTAAGTTGTGATAAAATTCTCTAACAAGGTCAGGAAACACTTCACCATTGTTACCTACAAACCTGGCAATTCCAGCAGAGGCCAACTGAGTAGGAAATAAAAAGCTATGAGCAGAAAAGGTATGAAGCCTACAAAACTTAGCTTTAAGAACCTTCCGATTACGAGATTTGAAGGTGAGCCTTCTGGATTTGATGGTCTGAGGATGAATGTTGGAAGTCTCTTCTTCAACCTGAGCCTTTCCCTTGCTGGATCTGGTAGCTCTCTTAGGACCCATGGAGATTTGTGAGAAATCTGAAAGTTGGGGTTTTGATTTGGGATTTTCGGAATAGGTGAGAGATTGGGATATTTGAGTATGAAATATGGAAGGAGAAGTGATTATTTAGTGATTTGGAGTAGTGGGTATTAAAAAGTTGGTGAAGAAAAAGAGATGTTGGAGCTTTTATGAGGTGTGTCAATGGAGGTGGAAGGGTTTGAGAGGAGGAATATGAAGTTGGAATGAGAGATGAATGTTGACTATGACATAAAACACATTAAAAAGCACTTAAGCATAAAAAGGGGCGTGTGGCCGGTCTGCATGCTGGGAACCGGTTTTGCACTATAGTGAACCCGGTTCCTGGCTTTTGAAAAAAATAACGTTTCTGGAAAATGAACTAGGAACCGGTTCCTACCATTATGGGAACCGGGTTCCACATGCAAATATTGCCAAAAACTTGAAAAAATTGTTATGAAAGGAAAAGTTTTGTACAAACAATATATACACACATATTTTATAAAAAAAACATATATAAAAGAAGGAGTGCACCTTATGAGAAACATTTAGTGATCACCTTCATCCAAAATACCACGTTCTTTTCGAAGCTTTTTGTTCTTGATGGACCAAAGAGATCCATGTGAAACAATTGTAGTGGCCTTGTAGTAGACACCACATTCTTATATTTGAAAGTTGTTTTGGTCTGTTTGCCCTTTTGGCATGCATTACATAATTTGTCTTTGATGAACTTCATCTTTGGTAGACCAATAACTAAGTCATGCTTAATCAATTTGTTCAAGTGCTCCATGTGAACGTGAGCAATCCTCTTGTGCCATAACCAAGTGTCATTGTTGTTTACCATAAGACATTGTACCTTCAGAGATAAATCATCTAAAGTAATCATAAAAATATTGTTAGATCTTATACCTTTGAGTTTTACCTCATTGGTTGCCTCATCCATAATGAGACATTCTTCTTTGTTGAATTTGATCTTGAACCCTCTATCATAAAGTTGACTTATGCTAATAAGGTTGTGTTTTAATCCTTCAACATAGAGAACATCCTCAATTTGAATGGATGGAAGTGTGCCAACTATTCCAACGCCAAGAATCTTTCCTTTGGTGTTGTCTCCATAGGTGACATACCCTTTGGCTTTATGTACTAGATATGAAAATTGGTGTACATCTCCTGTCATATGCTTTGAACATCCACTATCAAGATACCAAACATTTGATGTGGATTTCAAGCATACCTACACAAACGAATTATTCTTTGTTAGGTACCCAAGTTGCCTTGGGTCCTTCATAGTTAGTTCCCTTTTTCACCCACACATAATGCCCACTTGCTATACTAAAGTTTCTAACATAGCAAGCATTAGGTGTATGGCCTTTAATACCACAATAAAAACAAGTAGGTTCAAAGTTGCTTCTATATCTAGAAGGATAAAATTTCTTCTTAGGAAATGTTTTCTTTTTCGATACATTAGCCTTTTTCTTTTGATGATTATGAACAACTTGCTTCTTTTCTACTTTCTTGGGATTGGAACTATTACTAGCCTTTACAAAAACAGTGGGATTGTTACTTGGTTTCTTAGAATTCACATAACCAAGACCCCTTTTATCATTTGGATAACGTTGTTGGCTTAGTAATCCTTCCAATCCTATTTGTCCTTTTTCATATCGTTCAATGACTCTTTTCAATTGAACAATTTGAAAGACATTTGATTCACACTTGGAGCATGCAAAGTTTTCTTTTTCTTTAATAAAATTCTGTTTTTGAAGATCAAAGTCTTTAGTCATGGTGTCAATTTTTTCTAAACAAATTATAAGTTCTTTTTCTTGATTTGACACCTTTTTGTATAAAATTTTGCATTCTTTCAAGAGTTCATCAATAGCATCTTGAACATCATCATCAAAAAGATTAAGTTCATTACTAACCTCTTCTTCATCGTCGGAGTGATGTGAAGCCATTAATGCTAGATTTGCACATTCGTCGCTTTCCGAATCGGATGAAGAACTTATCTCATTATCTTCCCATGCAACATAAGCCTTTTTGTTCTTGAACTCCTTTTTGCCTTTGAATCCATTTTTCTTGGAGAGTTTTGGACAATCCGGCTTTATGTGACCTTGCTTTCCACATTCATAACATGTGACATCTTGTGTTGATGTGGAGGCTTCTTTATCTTTATGATTATAAAATTTCTTCCTTTTGACAAAGTTAGCATTATGAAGATTATTTTTATGACCAAAATATTTTCCTAACCTTTTTACAAGAAGCAAGAAGTTTTCATCTTCCTCCGATGCATCTTTATCTTGACTTTCTTTTGAATTAACTTTCAAAGCAATGCCTTTGGATTTCTTCTCTAAATTTTCATGTTTTTCAAGTCTACCGAGTTCCGTTTCGTATTCTTGAAGTTTGCCAAATAATGTAGCGGAAGTCATTGCGGAGAGACTCTTCTTTTCCGAGATTGTGGTTACCTTTGGTTGCCATTCCCTAGTCAATGATCTAAGGATTTTCAAGTTGAGTTCATCATTTGTCAAGGTTTTACCAAGAGCATTTAAGTGATTTGTCAAATGCACAAATCTATTTTGTAAGTCAAGAATGGATTCTCCGGGCTGCATTCGAAATAGTTCATATTCTTGACTCAAGGTATTTAGCCTTGATCTTTTTACTTCAGCCGTTCCTTCATGAGTTTGAACCAGGGTATCCCATATTTCTTTTGTTGTTTTGCAGTTCGAGACACGGAAAAATTCGTCCATACTGAGTGCACCTTGAAGAAGGTTTATTGCCTTTTTGTCATAGAGAACTTTATTTTTATCATCGTCGTCCCACGCAGTTTTGGGCTTTGCAGAACCAATGCCATTGATTACTGATATCGGGATAAATGGACCATTTTCAACAGCATCCCATACTTCCTCTCCTTGCGCTTCTAAATGCGCCTAATGCGTATTTTCCAGAAGTCAAAATATTCACCACAGAATAGAGGAGGCTTGTTGTTACTACCACCATCTCTGAAAACTGGTTGATGATTTGCGGAAGCCATTCTGGATCTTTAGGAACAAGTTACCTATAACTCGCTCTGATACCAATTGTAAGTCTCAGAGTGCCTAAGAGGGGGGGGGGGGGGGTGAATTAGGTCTTATAAAAATTTATTCGGTTTTATGAGAATGCTTGGTAGTAATTTTTGGTTAAGTGTTTGAAGGTTTTAATTATATCTTTATCTTTTCCTGATTATGGTGATGAAAGCGATAAATGCGGAAAAGTAAAGAACACGGTGATATATCCTGGTTCCCCTCACAATCCGAGAGTACTCCAGTCCCCTTTCCAACACGAAAGAGATTTCACTATAGTTAGAATGATTGTACAGCCTATGCTTACTATCTAACCTATAGGGTGATCAAAGGTTCTTAACACCTTTAAGACCAAACAAACACTAATGTGAATGAAGAACAATCCTCTTCAAATCACAACACTTACTTCCAACAATCCTGGATAGTAAGGGAATAATTTCTTTAAGTAATACAATGATTTATTTGAAGTATATGGAGAGCTTTATCAATCTTCAATTGATCTTCTTCTTCAAGATATAAACAATTTTCAAACAATGTATATAAATGTTCACAATGTATGTATGAAACTTGTAATGATAATGAAAGTGTATATGGCAAGTTTCACAAAATTATGGACACATCAAAGTATGAATTCAAATGTGAATGATGAAAAATTGTTTATTGAAGAAGTATATTTATTAATTTGAAAATTGAAGCATTGTTTTTGAAATAAGAAAATCTGCAGCATTTTATAAAGTCACAAGAACCTCTTCATTCATGCCAATTCATATGAAAACTTGCAATGCATTCATGAAAAGATACCACTTGAAAAATGTTTAAAAAACAAAAGAAAAGCTGCACTGGTTCGCTAGGAACCGGTTCCGACACTGACAGAACCCGGTTCTTAGTGAACGTTATAAGTCAGATTTCAAAAAAATCACGCAGGAACCGGTTCCCCTATTGGTACAACCCGGTTCCTGGTACAAATTCCAGGGACATGTTTTTGAACAAGGTTTGGAACCCGGTTCCCTGTTAGGGAGGAACCGGTTTCTGAAAGTTAATTTTCAAAAATTCTTTTTGAAAAAGATTTTAAACAAAGTTTTTCTTAAGTGAAAACATGTTGGATATGTATATGATTATGAATGCATATTTTTTTTGTGAACATCTATATTCAAGATTAAGAATTATTTATACCATTTGACATTTGATGATTCTTCAATAATTCTTCAATAATCTTATATGATGTTGATAAGCTTTTTGCACATCCTTTGAATGTTGATGTCCATGTTGTCTTCATCAAAACACATGCTTTAAATATGACTTGAGAAGCTTGCAATTACATTCTCCCCTTTTTGATGATGACAACCAAGTCTTGAAAACGATTTCTTGAAATGTTTATGTTATTTTGTATAGCAAACATGTTGAGAAAATGCAAGGCTCCCCCTAAATTGTATGCTCCCCCTAAGTCCATGATTCCTTGAATTTTGGAGTGAGTATAATAGATTTTTGGGCCTGCAATTTCGTTGAAACAAAACAACACATATGCATATTCTTCTCCCCCTTTGTTAACATCAAAAAGTATGGTGTTAAAGAGTGAAATAAATACATATAAAATTTAAGACGATAAAAACATATAAAATAATTGTACGATTTTAAACATACTAAAATACGAACAACGAATTGTACGATTACATTAAATAACATAAAAACAAAAATGCCTAAACATCACGAAGCAAGAGATGGAACATTGTCTAAACATTACAAAGCAAAACACATTAAAAAGAAATGACATATAAATTAAAAAAAAAATTTAGTCTTTTAATCTCCATCTTCATTCATCTCATCATCATCTTCATCACTTCCACTACCACTTCCGGATACCTCTTCCTCTAGAACTTCTTTTCTATCAAAGTGATCAAGAATAAGCTTTTGAGTTCTTTGGACATTTCGTAGTTGTCACCGTGCTGAAGCATTTTCTTGTTGGAGCACATCAAAGAGATCATCCACATGTCTTTGGAAGATTGTCATCTGATTAAACAACATGTCTAAGGTGTAGCCGCCTTCGGGAGGTTGAGCAACATATTGGACAGTTGGTTTGAAGTCCTCTTTGTAGTGAAAGTGACCTCTTGCATCTAGAATGATTCATGTGTTCTTAAGGGCGGTTGCATCTGTAATTGCCTCCTTATCTCCTTGAATTCTTGTAACTTCCCGTTGAAGGTTAACATTTTCATTTTCCAAAATGTGAGAAATGGCTCGAGCATATGGTAAACCACCATCAAGAGATTCCATAAGTTGTATATGGCACATTATATAAAGTGCCCAATTAACCGAACAACGGCGTCTCAATGCATTAAGGACCATTAATTCAAACTCATTGATACGCGAGTGGTTAGAATTCTTTGGAAAGAGGATATATGCAATAATAAGGTGGAGCATTCTGTCACTTACAGAGAGATTTGAGCCAAACAAATTTGATGACGAGAGAAGTTGTTGACGAGCGGTATTTTGCTGATTTGGCCTACACATGTTAATAAAAATTTCTACCTTATTGTATGGTAGCCAATCATGTGGAATAACACCATTAACAAGAACCAAACCTTCATGCGAAACACCCAACAATTCACCAAATTCCTCAACAGTTAAACAGATACTCTTTGACAGAACATGAGAAGTTAGAGTAATATCACCAAATTCATCAGGGATAAGTTTTAAGTTGTGATAAAATTCTCTAACAAGGTCAGGAAACACTTCACCATTGTTACCTACAAACCTGGCAATTCCAGCAGAGGCCAACTGAGCAGGAAATAAAAAGCTATGATCAGAAAAGGTATAAAGCCTACAAAACTTAGCTTTAAGAACCTTCCGATTACGAGATTTGAAGGTGAGCCTTCTGGATTTGATGGTCTGAGGATGAATGTTGGAAGTCTCTTCTTCAACCTGAGCCTTTCCCTTGCTGGATCTGGTAGCTCTCTTAGGACCCATGGAGATTTGTGAGAAATCTGAAAGTTGGGGTTTTGATTTGGGATTTTCGGAATAGGTGAGAGATTGGGATATTTGAGTATGAAATATGGAAGGAGAAGTGATTATTTAGTGATTTGGAGTAGTGGGTATTAAAAAGTTGGTGAAGAAAAAGAGATGTTGGAGATTTTATAAGGTGTGTCAATGGAGGTGGAAGGGTTTGAGAGGAGGAATATGAAGTTGGAATGAGAGATGAATGTTGACAATGACATAAAACACATTAAAAAGAACTTAAGCACAAAAAGGGGCGTGTGGCCGGTCTGCATGCTGGGAACCGGTTCTGCACTATAGTGAACCCGGTTCTTGGCTTTTGAAAAAATAACGTTTCTGGAAAATGAACCAGGAACCGGTTCCTACCATTATGGGAACCGGGTTCCACATGCAAATATTGCCAAAAACTTGAAAAAATTATTATGAAAGGAAAAGTTTTGTACAAACAATATATACACACATATTTTATAAAAAAAACATATATAAAAGAAGGAGTGCACCTTATGAGAAACATTTAGTGATCACCTTCATCCAAAATACCAAGTTCTTTTCGAAGCTTTTTGTTCTTGATGGACCAAAGAGATCCATGTGAAACAATTGTAGTGGCCTTGTAGTAGACACCACATTCTTATATTTGAAAGTTGTTTTGGTCTGTTTGCCCTTTTTGCATGCATTACATAATTTGTCTTTGATGAACTTCATCTTTGGTAGACCAATAACTAAGTCATACTTAATCAATTTGTTCAAGTGCTCCATGTGAATTTGAGCAATCCTCTTGTGCCATAACCAAGTGTCATTGTTGTTTACCATAATACATTTTACCTTCAGAGACAAATCATCTAAAGTAATCATAAAAATATTGTTAGATCTTATACCTTTGAGTTTTACCTCATTGGTTGCATCATCCATAATGAGACATTCTTCTTTGTTGAATTTGATCCTTAACCCTCTATCACAAAGTTGACTTATGCTAATAAGGTTGTGTTTTAATCCTTCAACATAGAGAACATCCTCAATTTGAATGGATGGAGGTGTGCCAACTATTCCAACGCCAATAATCTTTCCTTTGGTGTTGTCTCCATAGGTGACATACCCTTTGGCTTTATGTACTAGATATGAAAATTGGTGTACATCTCCTGTCATATGCTTTGAACATCCACTATCAAGATACCAAACATTTGATGTGGATTTCAAGCATACCTACACAAACAAATTATTCTTTGTTAGGTACCCAAGTTGCCTTGGGTCCTTCATAGTTTGTTCCCTTTTTCACCCACACATAATGCCCACTTGCTATACTAAAGTTTCTAACATAGCAAGCATTAGGTGTATGGCCTTTAATACCACAATAAAAACAAGTAGGTTCAAAGTTGCTTCTATATCTAGAAGGATAAAATTTCTTCTTAGGAAATGTTTTCTTTTTCGATACATTATCCTTTTTCTTTTGATGATTATGAACAACTTGCTTCTTTTCTACTTTCTTGGGATTGGAACTATTACTAGCCTTTACAAAAACAGTGGGATTGTTACTTGGTTTCTTAGAATTCACATAACCAAGACCCCTTTTATCATTTGGATAACGTTGTTGGCTTAGTAATCCTTCCAATCCTATTTGTCCTTTTTCATATCGTTCAATGACTCTTTTCAATTGAACAATTTGAAAGACATTTGATTCACACTTGGAGCATGCAAAGTTTTCTTTTTCTTTAATAAAATTCTGTTTTTGAAGATCAAAATCTTTAGTCATGGTGTCAATTTTTTCTAAACAAATTAGAAGTTCTTTTTCTTGATTTGACACCTTTTTGTATAAACTTTTGCATTCTTTCAAGAGTTCATCAATAGCATCTTGAACATCATCATCAAAAAGATTAAATTCATTACTAACCTCTTCTTCATCGTCGGAGTGATGTGAAGCCATTAATGCTAGATTTGCACATTATCCGCTTTCCGAATCGGATGAAGAACTTATCTCATTATCTTCCCATGCAACATAAGCCTTTTTGTTCTTGAACTCCCTTTTGCCTTTGAATCCATTTTTCTTGGAGAGTTTTGGACAATTCGGCTTTATGTGACCTTGCTTTCCACATTCATAACATGTGACATCTTGTGTTGATGTGGAGGCTTCTTTATCTTTATGATTATAAAATTTCTTCCTTTTGACAAAGTTAGCATTATGAAGATTATTTTTATGACCAAAATATTTTCCTAACCTTTTTACAAGAAGCAAGAAGTTTTCATCTTCCTCCGATGCATCTTTATCTTGACTTTCTTTTGAATCAACTTTCAAAGCAATGCCTTTGGATTTCTTCTCTAAATTTTCATGTTTTTCAAGTCTACCGAGTTCCGTTTCGTATTCTTGAAGTTTGCCAAATAATGTAGCGGAAGTCATTGCAGAGAGACTCTTCTTTTCCGAGATTGCCGTTACCTTTGGTTGTCATTCCCTAGTCAATGATCTAAGGATTTTCAAGTTGAGTTCATCATTTGTCAAGGTTTTACCAAGAGCATTTAAGTGATTTGTCAAATGCACAAATCTCTTTTGTAAGTCAAGAACGGATTCTCCGGGCTGCATTTGAAATAGTTCATATTCTTGACTCAAGGTATTTAGCCTTGATCTTTTTACTTCAGCCGTTCCTTCATGAGTTTGAACCAGGGTATCCCATATTTCTTTTGTTGTTTTGCAGTTCGAGACACGGAAAAATTCGTCCATACTGAGTGCACCTTGAAGAAGGTTTATTGCCTTTTTGTCATAGAGAACTTTCTTTTTATCATCGTCGTCCCATGCAGTTTTGGGCTTTGCAGAACCAATGCCATTGATTACTGATATCGGGATAAATGGACCATTTTCAACAGCATCCCATACTTCCTCTCCTTGCGCTTCTAAATGCGCCTTTATGCGTATTTTACAGAAGTCAAAATATTCACCACAGAATAGAGGAGGCTTGTTGTTACTACCACCATCTCTGAAAACTGGTTGATGATTTGCGGAAGCCATTCTGGATCTTTAGGAACAAGTTACCTATAACTCGCTCTGATACCAATTGTAAGTCTCAGAGTGCCTAAGAGGGGGGGGGGGGGGGGGGTGAATTAGGTCTTATAAAAATTTATTCGGTTTTATGAGAATGCTTGGTAGTAATTTTTGGTTAAGTGTTTGAAGGTTTTGATTATATCTTTATCTTTTCCTGATTATGGTGATGAAAGCGATAAATGCGGAAAAGTAAAGAACACGGTGATATATCCTGGTTCCCCTCACAATCCGAGAGTACTCCAGTCCCCTTTCCAACACAAAAGAGATTTCACTATAGTTAGAATGATTGTACAGCCTATGCTTACTATTTAACCTATAGGGTGATCAAAGGTTCTTAACACCTTTAAGACCAAACAAACACTAATGTGAATGAAGAACAATCCTCTTCAAATCACAACACTTACTTCCAACAATCCTGGATAGTAAGGGAATAATTTCTTTAAGTAATAGAATGATTTATTTGAAGTATATGGAGAGCTTTATCAATCTTCAATTGATCTTCTTCTTCAAGATATAAACAATTTTCAAACAATGTATATAAATGTTCACAATGTATGTATGAAACTTGTAATGATAATGAAAGTGTATATGGCAAGTTTCACAAAATTATGAACACGTCAAAGTATGAATTCAAATGTGAATGATGAAAAATTTTTTATTGAAGAAGTATATTTGTTAATTTGAAAATTGAAGCATTGTTTTTGAAATAAGAAAATCTGCAGCATTTTATAAAGTCACAAGAACCTCTTCATTCATGCCAATTCATATGAAAAGTTGCAATGCATTCATGAAAAGATACCACTTGAAAAATGTTTAAAAAACAAAAGAAAAGCTGCACTGGTTCGCTAGGAACCGGTTCCGACACTGACAGAACCCGGTTCTTAGTGAATGTTATAAGTCAGATTTCAAAAAAATCACGCAGGAACCGGTTCCCCTATTGGTACAACCCGATTCCTGGTACAAATTCCAGGGACATGTTTTTGAACAAGGTTTGGAACCCGGTTCCCTGTTAGGGAGGAACCGGTTCCTGAAAGTTAATTTTCAAAAATTCTTTTTGAAAAAGATTTTAAACAAATTTTTTCTTAAGTGAAAACATGTTGGATATGTATATGATTATGAATGCATATTTTTTTTGTGAACATCTATATTCAAGATTAAGAATTATTTATACCATTTGACATTTGATGATTCTTCAATAATTCTTCAATAATCTTATATGATGTTGATAAGCTTTTTGCACATCCTTTGAATGTTGATGTCCATGTTGTCTTCATCAAAACACATGCTTTAAATATGACTTGAGAAACTTTCAATTACAACACCTTTGCATCCACGTACATAACATCATACGCATCATAACATCATACCATTTCATTTCCTAACCCATTTCAAGGATCTCAAGGGCTTGTGATGCAGGTCATGATGAACCAACTGTTTAGCAAGGGGCAAATGGGATTTATTTTCCTCTAGCCAAGGTTGTGTGGAGATCAAACATGACAACGTGAGTCAGGGGCTATGACCCACTCGATATGGTGAGCTTTGACTCTTGAAGAAGGACTCCCAACAACATGAAGTTCCCTCAATCAAGCTACCAGATTCTAACAATTCTCTTGTTTATCCCACGAGATCCTTGAAAACATTGCATACATATATCATACATATCATTGCATAACAGGTACCCTTGTTACAGGTCACTTACATCCTTCACTGTTTATTTCAGCAATGGCTTCCCAACAAGACAACCAGGATCTTCAGGCTCAAGAGACTCGGTTCAGGGAAATCCTCCTAAACCTATCCAAGGGGCAGGAAGAGTTGAGAACACTACTCATGGGGAATTTGGTCAGGAAGAGTCCTAAAGACGGTAAGGATGAACGGCTGAAACATCTGCAAGCTGAGGTAGATGAAATGAGGACTTAGATGCTGGGGCAGATGGCCCTTATCCAAGGCTTAGCTCGAGAGCAAGAAGAGTTGAGAACTGTGATCAACCAGCTTCAGCAAGAAAGTATGAAGCAAATAGTCAAGGCTGGGGACCAAACCGACAATCAGCCTCCAAGAAGTCAAAGGTTTGGTTCGATGAATAAACCTCTCCAAGCTGCTACTACTTCACAGGTCCAACAACGACCTCGCCAAGAACAACGAGTTGATCAGAGCAAGCCAGACAAGCCTAGGAGGCAATTCACCCAGCTCAACATGTCGCTGTTTCAAGCCTTACAACGCCTGTTGAGATTGAATCTGATCACATTAAGGTACCCTCCTAAGAATCCCAACACTTCCTCTTCCCGGTATAACCCGAGTGTGAGATGTGCCTACCATTCTGACAGTCCTGGACACGACACCAACGACTGTTGGACTCTGCAGAACAAGATCCAGGACCTGATTGATGAAGGAGCAGTGGAATTCACCCCAGATGTTCAGGTCGAGTTCTTTTACTATCCCTAGACGAGAAGACTTTTTGTTCATTGGAAGTTTCAAGTTGTATTTTTCTTTGCTTGTTCAAACATTTGTTCATGTCAAACTCTTTTACTTTATCAATGCATCATATATGTCTGTTTTGAATCAATATATTCGCATTCGCTATATCCAAACTGCTTTCATTTTTTGAGATGTTCAAACTCTCGATTAATAATTCTAAGCCTTTTGAGGGAGGATGACGAAAACGATACCACAATCCTTACAGTATGCTTTTGAACAGACCCCGCTGATGAGGTACAGGCATTGTTTCAATTCCTAAACACTGGAGTTATAAGGAAGATAATCCCTCGTCAACCCATTCGAGCCAAAAAAGTCGGAGTTTTTCTTTTCGAAAATTAAAACCATTAATCATAACCTGGGGCAGGATAGTTCTCTCAGTTGTTCCAAGTGAACAACAAATAGCATCAAAGGAGTCCTTCCAATACAAAAGACAGTGATGGTTCTGAATAATCATAAAGACAATCAGTCATTATCTTTCAACAACAAAAGCCCATTAAGTCAAAACCTATGAAGGAGACTTACAAAACTGGGGCATCCCGCTGACTGTAATCACAAAAGAAACAGTTCAGGCAAAAAACAGGGATAATGAAATCAGAAAGAAAAGAGGTCCTACAAACCCTCAACACAAAAAAAATGACTGCCTGTTCAATATAAATTGTCAAAATCTGAACCATCACCGGAATAACAGAGCAAAGACTCAAAAAAGGTCTAACACACGATCAGCTGAGTTTAGGATCGAAGAACATCACGAAGAACGGGTGGGTACAAATAAAATTTGAGCCTTTATCCTTTGTTTCTTAAACCGTGAACCAGGCCACGCTACAACCCTTAAAAGTCCTAGCTGAAGCATGGGTTAGTTCGAAAGCATACTGTTACGAAAGCTATCCTGACTCCTTAAGGCTCGCTGTAAAATACTGAGTTGACATCACATTTTACAAAATTTGCTTGTTTTACTGAAAAATGCATTTTCAAAATCTTCAAGACAGACATAAGCTTTGCATTCTTAAAATAACTGTTTGCATATGACTTTTTTGTTCGAACAGCAGAGAAATTCGCACGAAGAATATCTAGTGAACAAAAGCACTTCCAACCAAGGGGCAGACATGATCATGGTCCATCATCTGGGGCAGTCCAGTCAAGATTCAAAGAATCTCTCAAAATGCTAAACAGCCAGGGGAAAATCTCCGCCTGAATCACTTGGGGCATTAGACATGGATTCCCGCGACGAATCTTGCACGATCAAACATCTTCTGGTAGTATGGCAACGCAACATTACTGACAGTGACAACTCCCTACATCCTGAGAGCATGGACATAGTCGAAAAAATACTACGCATAATCAAAGACCCGCTAGGTCGACTGGCCTAGGCAAAAACAAGGGCTTCCCGGCGAACCAAAAGGGTTCGGGCAAAAATAAGGGATGAAAATGAAAAAATTTGTACACCCGGCAAGTCGAAAACTTGAAAAGGCGGCTTGGGCAAAAAAGGGTATCCCGATGGACTGAAAACCCGAAAGGGAGGTCCAGGCAAAAATTAGGGATTAAAGTGTACGACTATGTCCCGTCATCTCATCACTTGTCTACCAGAAGAAGATTTGTCAATCGGCAGTTATCAAGCGCCTCGTAGGCCTTCTTCTCCCGCAGAAACTGGGGCAATAAAATTGTCCGAACTGTACGAGCTGCTCTGTCCACCAAGGTACCAAGGTAAATTCAGCTGAAGAATGTAACCAAGATACCTTCACTCCCCGCAGATTAAGACAAGACTCAGCAACACTCTCCCCCGAGAAGAGTTAGTCCCCCGTCAGCCCCGAAAAGGCACAGTATCTCCAGCAAGTCAGCAACACTCTCCCCAAGCAGAGTTAATCTACTGGCAGCCTTAAGGAATTTGGGTACCCCCAGAAGATCTCAATATTCCCCAGCGGAGTATATAGATGTTCCTAAGCAAGCATCCCCGACAGTCTTAATATAAGATTGTTCCCCGGCGGAATACAGACACCCTAGTGGAATCAATCTCCCTAGTACAGTCCAAAAGTCTCTCCAGGAGAGTTGAATCAATCTCCCCAGTAAGATTTTGGAAGCTTATCCCCAGTAGATTCTGGAAGCTTATCCCTGCAGAGTACGAACGCATCTCCCCGGCTCTATTCAAAGGTTATTCCCCACCAGGGTCTAACTGGGTTATCCTTAGATAATTACCACAGAAAGATCGTCCTCGGCGAAGTTCTTCCAATTCCCCAGCGGAGTTCATCAAATCCCTCAACAGAACTTATCAACGGAATCCCCAGAGGAGTTATCATCAAATTCTCAGTGCAGTATCTCTTCCCATAGAGTAATTCCCCACAGAGTAATCTCTTCATCAAGTTTATTCCCCAACGGAGTCTTCTTCTCCTACCGGTTTATTCTTGCAATCATCATCCCCAGCGGAAATGAAGAACTCTACACTTCAACATCAGCCCAGGATTCAACAAGCTCCCGGCATTCGTCAAGGATTTATTTTCCTAGACAAAAATACATTCATAAACATATCACATTTCATACATCCTGCTTACATACATGATAAAGTGCATATGACACGATTTTTGAGAACATAATAACATCATGCATCTCATACATCATGACATTGCATACAACTGATGTTTTGCCATTTCAGGAAAAAGGTCAATCTAAAGATGATTACTATCAACTGTCGTAGTTCCAGATTTAATACTTGTATCTAGCCAGGGCATATCTATAGACGACCAGTTCCAGATTTGATACCTGTATCTAGCCAGGGCATATCTGTTAGCGATTTATTATGGATTCGACACCTGTATCTAGCCAGGGCATATCTGCATGAAGAGTTTAGAGATTCGATACCTGTATCCAGCCAGGGCATATCTGTAGACGACCAGTTCCAGATTCGATACCTGTATCTAGCCAGGGCATATCTGTGAGTGATTGATTGTGGATTCGACACCTGTATCTAGCCAGGGCATATCTGCATGAAGAGTTTAGAGATTCGATACCTGTATCCAGCCAGGGCATATCTGTAGATGACTAATTCCAGATTCGATACCTGTATCTAGCCATGGAATATCTGTGAGTGATTGATTGTGGATTCAACACTTGTATCTAGCCAGGGCATATCTGCATGAAGAGTTTAGAGATTCGATACCTGTATCCAGCCAGGGCATATCTGTAGACGACTAATTCCAGATTCGATACCTGTATCTAGCCAGGGCATATCTGTGAGCGATTGATTGTAGATTCGACACCTGTATTTAGCCAGGGCATATCTGCATGACGAGTTTGAAGTTCCAGATTCGATACCTGTATCTAGCCAGGGCATATCTGTGAGCGATTGATTGTAGATTCGATACCTGTATCTAGCCAGGGCATATCTGCATGAAGAGTTTGAAGATCAACACCTGTAACAGGCCAGGAAATTATCTCTCTTTCTCAAGTATGCAAGTTCTCGCTAAGGAATCTCTTACGCGATCAACACTTCCAAATGGCATCTATAAGCCCATTCCCGACAAGGTTTTGTCACATCTCCAGATGGCATCTATAAGCCCATCCTCCTATCCATCATCTCTCCAAATGGCATCTGTAAGCCCATTCCCGACATCACATTGCTGATACTCCACCATGCGAGTGCAAATTTCTGGGCACTTTAGTGTTCAATCATCTTCCACCTTCGGATCACGAAAGGCACGCAAGCCAATCTACATCCTCAGGTCTAAGAAGATTGAACAGGGGCAACTGTTGTACCCTAAAATTTTCCCTCCCATAATCTTCAAGGTTTATCAAGAAGTCATCTCCAAATGGTTCAAGGCTGCTCAAGGGTTGCACAGTCCAAACATCTCCTAAGCCAGTCAAAATTAGGGTTTTGGTTCTCTCAAGGAATTTGGGGTTTTCAATGGCTCAATCAAGTCTCATAGGCCTATACATATTCTCAAGCATATACATGTCAAGTCTCAAGACTCACAGGGTCAAATTGCACAGTCAAAAGCTTAATTTGCTTCACAATCAGCTTCAGGGGTAAAATGGTCATTTTGCAGTCAAAAGTCAAAAAAATTTGTCAACATCTTATTTTGAGCTCATAATCATCATTTTAACAAGTCTTGATCATGATTCCTCAAGCATGGCTCAAAAATCATCAAGATGCCAAAAGTTTCTATTTTTGGACAGTAGAAAAGTCAACTGTAACTTGACCAAGGCATAACCTTTTCATGGTTCATCAGAAAAATCCCATCCAATGCTCATTTTGAAGGGGATGACATTTCCTACAACTCATCTTCACATTCCAAGTCCAAGAAATTCTCTCATAAAAAGTTATCAATTTCTACATTATAGGTCAATTTCAAAAGTCAACAAAAAGGCACTTTAAGTCAAAGACCATAACTTGAGATTGGTAAATCCAAATGACATGGGACCAAAGGCATTGGTTAGAGGAATTCAATACCTTCCCAAAATGTCCAAGAACATGTTCATATGATTAAAATTGAGCAAGATATGCATTGGAGAAGTTGGGAAATTTTTGTGAATTTGCAAAAGTCAACTTTGCTCAAAACACATCATTTTTGCTAATGGGCCTCAAATTTCTTCTTGAAACATTGTCCAAGGCTTATGCACGACCCATTGAGCTTAAATGGATTTATTTTCTTATTTTTAATTAATTAATTGAATTTTTTATTAATATTAATTCATTTAATTGATTTAAAATGTAGGAAATTCAAAGATATGGTTTTCAAATCTTTTTATGAAGCAAATATGACCAATATAAGCTGGCAAATTCGTGTATCAATTAAAGAGAGAAAAATCTCCATGTTTGGCAAGTTTTCTCAATCAAAAAGATTGGAAAATATTTGATTTCCAATCAAATATTGAAACCATAATGCAATGGATTTCTTGACCAGAAGTTAACCTAATTCCATTCTATTATAAGTGCATAAGATAAACCTAATGCCATTCACGTGCAAATCACTGCAGAAACACCATAGCCAATATTGAAAAATCAAAGAAAACATGAAATCTGTTTGCAATCTTCCAGGCCAGTTCAAGGCATTTTCTGGATTCTAATACATTGCATAGGTTCCCAGGAACGTGTAGGGATCAAAATCACGTGCTAGAACTCAAGAAATCGCCCATTACAGTCACACGGTTTACCACTTTTTTCCAATATCATAATCATTGATTCATGCATATTTAACATCTTTTTGTGATTGTTTTGTGTTCATAGGATTCATACGAAGCTAATGGTGTGATTTAATTGCATTGAGATGCCCTGAAACAGAAACTGCCATTGAAGGATTCTAGGGTTTCCAAGCTTTCGAATTAGGGCTTTACAGCACAGGGAAAATTAGGCCTCAAGAGACCTATGGTTGAAACCTTTTGGACATGACGAACACAATGGACATATCGCGCCATATTTATATAGCCTTGAATTCTAATCGCTATTATTCCTCAAGCTATTTTGTGGGGGTTAAAAACCCCTGCTATCTCTTTATTCTTTTGTAGGAAAATGAAGAAGATGAAGGACGTGTTCCATCCTGATTAGTCTGTTGTACCCCAAAATTTGCCCTCCCATATTTCTCAAAATATTTCAAGAAAAATTCACAAGTCCAACCCGGCGCATCATATTCAGGTGTTCTTTCGCCAAGATATCTCTGATAACATATTCTCAAATTCAGGTTCGGCTCAAGAGTCAATTCTTTAAAGAAGGTATCCGAATGTGTGAGTTTTCTTGAAGAAATATAGTGAAAAAGTGTGCTGAAAGTGCAGTTTTTACGCGCTAGAAAATTCATAACTTGAAGATCGTGGCTCGTTTTGAACCCGTTCCGGTGGCCAAAATTCAGTCTTGACATTATCCACGTTTTCATCTCTCACGGCTGGAAGCCAATTTCGATCAGAAGGTCTTCAAAAATATGGATTTATCAAGTATTTTCGTACAGAAAATTTGTGACAGGAGTTTATTTGCGTCATGTTCAGAAAATCATAACTTGGTCGATTTTCATCGTATCGAGCTGGTTCCGGTGCCAAAATTTCACAAATTGAGTTGGCTACATTTTCACAGAAGGTATTGAGTTCAAATGGTATTTAAAAGGCCTTCGTTTTTTGCTCAGAGTGCGTGACACGCTGAAAATCCTGAATGCTGAATATTATTTCATCTGGGCCGAAACTTCGAAAATTCATAACTCGGTCAATTTTTATCGGATTGGGCTCATATTTTTACACAAGGTCACTGACTCATAGATCTACAACTTTGCTTCAAAAGTCGAGACCGGATTATGCTCCGATCAATACCAGTTTTTTATTGAAGAACGTGTCAGAGTCGACACTGGAGCCCAAAATAAGTTTGTCTGAGCTGAAACTTCAAAAATTCATAACTAATTCACCGTTTATCCGATTGAGCCGATTTTCGGACAGGATTAGTTATCGATGTCAGCTACATTTTGTTTTCACATTTCAACATCAAAAAATGCACTTAAGTCCCTGCGATTTAGCCTGGAAAGTGACGAATTCAAGTGAATATTGGAGGCCCAATTGCACATTCAAAGCCCATTTGCTTTACCCTAATTTCCATTATATAATCACCTTCTTTTCACACAAACCGGGGAGGAGAAAAAAGAGAAAAAAAACCCTGCCACAACACTGTTAGAATATCAAATTCTTTCAAGAACCCTAAAACCTTGAAATCCTTATTACAAATCCCTCTCTCACTACAAACAAGCCATCACAGTTACAAACCAACACCTCACTACTTCTTCAGTAAGGATAAGGCTGGCTTGATCTCCATGATCCTAATTTTCCAGTAAGGCATAAAAGCATTCAGGTCACTAATTTTTCAGTAAGGGTAAGATTGATTTGATCTCCATGATCAAAAGGGTATAATCATTCATACATGCCATATTGTGCCTAAACATTAAATTTCTTCGTATATTGGCTTTATTTGCATTTTATGATTTTATTTAATGTGTTCGTGAGATTCAACACTGCAGATTTAGACAGGATCCCATGCAGGTTCATTAAGGAACGTTGAGGCCAAAAGCCAAATGGCCAAAAGCCAAAAGGCCAAAAGCCAAAAGCCAAAAGCCAAAAGCCAAATGGCCAAAGTAGAAAAACTTATGCATAACACCAATACATGGCGAGACAGACATCCTAGAAGATTAAGAAACGTTGAGGCCAGAACACAAATGGCCAACAGCCAGAACACAAATGGTCAAACCACTCCAATTCACCTCCAAAAAGGGCCAGACACCCCCCATGGTTTGCATCATTTTTATTTTTTATTTGATTTTCCTTTTTCATTCTTTTAATTGTTTTAATTGTTTTCTTTAAATTCATGAATTAATTTTTATAATATAAAACCAGAAAATCAAAAACTAAGAATATGTTAATTAATTTACTTATTAAATATTTTTGTAAATAAATGTTAAATAATTAATTTAGTTAAATTAGGTTTTAAAACTTAAGTCTTTTTCTTAACAAATTAAAATATGTAGAAATTAGGGTTTTTAACTTTTCATCATCTTTTTAATAAATAATTTTTTCTTATTATTATTGTTATTAATTATTAAATATTTTTGTAAATAAACATGTACATTAAATATTTAGTAAATTAGGTTAAACTTTAACATTTTCATTAATAATTAAAAAAATTTAGAATTAGAGTTTCTTTTAATTTTAATTTTCTTTATTTCATAAATACAAAAAAACTAAAAAACATTTCTTTCCTTTTATTAAATAATTAATTAGCTTTTTAATTTCATTTAATTTCTTTAAAGGGTCCAACGCCCTCGAACGTTCTATTTTTATTTCTTTCGCACATTTATTTTCTTTCAAATATTATGTAATTGCTCAAGCCATGTAACTCGGACATTTTATATTTCCCGCATTTTATTTCTTTATTTTATGTCAAATCGGGTCCTGGTTTAATTTGGCGATATGGACCCGCGCCTTTGTAATAGTTTAGGAACTTTATATTTCTCGCAATTTTTAACTATTAATAATGACATGCAAGAATGAATGATAAAATAAAAACAAACGCATAGATCACTTTGACAAAAGACAAAAATAAATGAAAACGACACACAAATCACACACCACCCCTAGGGTACGCCTCACTGTTGCCTTGCCTCGAAAGGTGATCGTCGAGTAGAGGATGTCTTAGTAAGTCCTCATGATCCGGGAACCTGGCATGAGGGTAGCTTCTAAGGTGTCTTCCCATTGCTCTGGTGATCACCATGTCCCGAACCTCGAATTGACCCGAACACCTCCAACGGTGGTGCTACCTACCTCTCAATGGTGGGATGGCACTACTTTAAAGGACATCTACACAGACGAATTCCTTAGGGTAGGTAGACGACTCTAGATACTTGCTCTAATTTCAAAAACAAATTCAAAAACTTTTTTCACACCAACACCTTTTCAAAAAGCTTTCGAAAGCAATTTTTCAAACACTCTTGAGGATCGATACAAGAGTCGAACTGGAATTTTCAAAGAAACTTTTTAAAACCCACATTGAAAAGCAAACAAACCATTTTGAAAACACAAATGAGCAAGTATCTAAGAGCCCATGGATAACCATGGATAGAAAGGGTGCTAACACCTTCCCTTTCTATAACCTACCTCCCGAACCGAGAGCAATCTCTTTAAGGAATTTTTCTGTGCTTTTGTCCTTTCCATTTGGAGAAAATAAAAGACGGTGGCGACTCTTGCTTCCGCGACATTTCGCGAACCAGCGTTAAACAGTCAGTTCCAGGTCCACCGATCACAGAACTGGCGACTCTGCTGGGGACTTTTATAAAAGTGAGGTGTACCTTAGGGATAGTTCATAACTGTGTTTTCAATTGTCTGAATTGCTTGCTTTAAATTGTGGGTTGCTTGGGAGTTCTATAGATCCTAACCCGGATCTGGGGGATACCTTCTTAGAAAGTAGAAACAAGGCTGTGAGGGAACTGTGCGGGGTATACCGACATGGTTGAAGCAGTCTGCTACATTGATGTGGCACTTTGGTGTGTACCGGTAACCCTTGAGTTCAGTCAAGGAGAGTACGGGGCCTCCGCGTGGTGTCGTGAAGCATCAACAGACCTTAGGAACCTTAATTGAACTATCTTGGCCTCTTTAGGGTAGTGAGATAACTGACTTTGGTGCAGTCCGAAGTTGGTTGATACTCGATACTACACTCAATTGAGGGTTGCTTTCCTGGAATATTTCGGTCGCCAGTTCAGTGGCTAAATCGAAACAATGAACAATGAAAGCAATCCCGTGATATTGGGACCCTTAGAACCCGGTTACTTCTAATAGGACAGGTTGAGCCCACCAACTTCAAGAGGGTAATACCCAGACCCCATGCTGGCCTAAACTCTAAGGGTTTCTCTTGTGTGACTTGTGTGCCTTCGTACTTGACTACTTGCATGCTTGTTATCTGACACATGAACTACTTGCAGGTTTGGTTTATAGTCCTTAATTGAGACTCATAACAGGGTTTACTAAGTCTCTTGCAGATTTTGTTTATAGTCCTTAATTGGGACTCCTAACAAAGTGTACTGAGTTTCTTGCAGGTTTTGTTTATAGTCCTTAATAAGGGCTCATAACAGGGTTTATCCATATTACCCCATGCATCATGACATCATACCATTGCATACATCCTAACCCATTTCAAGGATCTCAAGGGCTTGTGATGCAGGTCATGATAAATCAAACATCTAGCAAGGGGCAAAGAGGATTTATTTTCCTCTAGCCAAAGATTGTCAGGGGCTATGACCCACTAGATATGGTGAGCTTTGACACTTGAAGAAGGTTCCCCCAACCAAGGTTGTTTGGAAATCAAAGCCAGACAGGATGACTAAAGTCTGGGGCTATGACCCACTCGATATGGTGAGCCTTGACTCTTGAAGAAGGACTCTCAACAACAGGAAGTTTCTTTCAATCAAGCTACCGGATCCAAACGCTAACAAATTTTCTTGTTTACCCCGCGAGGTCCTTGAAAACATTGCATGCATACATACATATCATTGCATTACAGGTACCCTTGCTACAGGTCACTTACCGTTCTCGCTGTTTATTTCAGCAATGGCTTCCCAACAAGATAACCAGGACCTTCTTGCTCAAGAGACTCGGTTTGAGGAAATCCTCCTGAATCTATCCAAGGGGCAGGAGGAGTTGAGGACACTTCTCATGGAGACCTTGGTCAGGAACAGTGCTGAGGACGAACGACTGAAACGCCTGCAAGCTGAGATGGATGCAATGAAAGCCCAAATGCTGGGGCAGGTGACTATCATTCAAGGCTTAGCTCAAAGACAAGAAGAGCTCGGAGTTCTCGTCAATCAACTTCTTCAGGGTAACCGACTGGGGCAAACGTCTAAGGGTAAAAAGCCAGTCATCGTTCAACCACCTTTGAGACAAGGAGATAAGGGGAGAGCTCCTCAAATGGCTCCAGTGTCACAAATTCAGCATCAACCTCACCGGCTTCAGCCAGACAAGTCCAGGAGGAAATTCACCCCGCTTAACATGTCGCTGTTTCAAGCTTTACAACGCCTGTTGAGATTGAATTTGATCACATTAAGGGCTCATCCCCAGAACCCCAACACAACACATCCTACTTATGATCCCAATAAAAGGTGTGCCTACCATTCTGCCTGTCCCGGACATGATACAAATGAGTGTTGGGCTCTGAGGAACAAGATCCGGGACCTGATTGATGAAGGAGCACTAGAGTTCACACAAGATGGTCAGGCATAATTTTTCTACCATCCCTCCAAGGCTCACCATTTGAAGTGACAAGCCCTGAGACTAGAAAACTTTTGTTCATTCGAATGTTCAAGTTGTGTTGTTCTCTGATTGTTTAGACATTTATTCATGTTAAACATTGTTATTCCATTAATGCATCGCTTATGTCTATTTTGAATCAATATATTTGCATTCGCTATTTTCAAAATTACTTTCATATTTTTTCTGATGATCAACTCTTGGTTAATAATGCTAAGCCTCTTGAGGGAGGATGACGAAAACGATACCACAATCTACAGTATGCTTTTGAACAGACCCCGCTGATGAGGTACAGGCATTGTTTCAATTCCTAAACACTGGAGTAATAAGGAAGATAATCCCTCGTCAACCCCTCTGAGCCAAAGAAGTAGGAGTTTTTCTTTTTTGAAATTTAAAATCCTTAATCATAACCTGGGGCAGAGTAGTCTCTTAGTTGATCCAAGTGCATAACGAATGGCACCAAAGAGGTCCTTACAAAACAACAAAAGACAGTGTTGGTTCCGAACAATCATAAGGATAGGCAATCATTATATCTCAAAAAAAATAAAAAACCCATTAAGTCAAAACCTATGAAGGAGACTTACAAAACTGGGGCATCCCGCTGACTGTAATCACAAAAGAAGCAGTTCAGGCAAAATTTAGGGATAGCAAAATAAAAAAGAAAGAGGTCATACAAACCCTCAACAATAACGAAAAGGAATGACTGCCTATTCAGAATAAATCATCAATATCTGAACCATCACTGGAATTTCAGAGCAAAGACTCAAAACAAGGGCTAACGTATGATCAACTGAGTTTAGGATTGAAGAACATCACAAAGAGCGGGTGGGTACAAATAATTTGAACCTTTATCCTTTGTTTCTTAAACCGTGAACCAGGCCACGTTATAACCCTTAAAAGTCCTAGCTGAATCATGGGTTAGTTCGAAAGCATACTGTTACGAAAGGTATCCTGACTCCTTAAGGCTTACGGTAAATACGGAGTTGACATCACGTTTTACAAACATTCACTTGTTTTATGAAAAAAAAAAGAATGCGTTTTCAAAATCTTCAAGACAGACATAGGCTTTGCATTTTTAACATAACTTTGTTTGCATATGACTTTTGTTTGAACAGCATAGAAATTCGCACGACGAATGCCTAATGAACAGAAGTACTTCCAATCAAGGGGCATGGCATGATCATGGTCCGTTATCTGGGGCAGTCCAATCAAGATTCGGAGAATCTCTCAAAAGCCAAACAGTAGGGGCAAATCTCTGCTTGAGTCACTTGGGGCACTCCAGCAACGAATCTTGCACGATCAGACATCTTCTGGTAATATGGCAACACAAGCAGCCAAGGGCACCTCCCTGCATTCTAAGAGCGTGGACATAGTCGAAAAAAATACTACGCAAAATCAAAGACCCGCTAGGTTGACACACCTAGGCAAAAATAAGGGCTTCCCGACGAACCAAAAGGGTTCGGGCAAAAATAAGGGATGAAAAGAAAAAATCTGTACACCCGGCAAGTCGAAAACCTGAAAAGGCGGCTTGGGCAAAAATGGGTATCCCGGTGGACTGAAAACCCGGAAGGGCAGTCCAGGCAAAAGTTATGGATCAAAGCGTACGACTATGTCCTGTCATCTTGTCACCTGCCTACCTGAAGAAGGTTTGACCCTCAACAATTATCAGCATCCCACATGTGCCTCCCCCATAGAAATAGGGGCAATAATGGGTGGTCTAAGCAATCTGATTGTTCTGTCCTCCAGGGTATCAAGGTAGGTTCCGTTGAAGAACATAACCAATACAATTCAATACTTCCCCAAGAGAGTCCAATCCAGTTTCCCCAAGAAAGTTGGAATCCATCTCCCCAAGCAGTAAGCTTATCCCCAATAGATTCTGGAAGCTTATCCTCGCAGAGCACGAACGCGTCCTCCGGCTTTATTCAAAGAGTTATTTCCTTACCAGGATATAACTAGGTTATCCTCAGCCAAAAGCTACAGAAAGATCATCCTCGACGAAGCCTTCTTATCCCCAGCGAAGTCTATTAGCACTTCCAACATAACAATGGTATCCCCAGTGAAGTTACCATCAACATTTCAGCAAAGCATCTCTCTCCCCACAGAGTATTGCTTCCCAGCAAGATCATTAGAGTACTTTTCTCCCCGCAGAGTAATCCATTCGCCAAGTTTATTCCCCAACGGAGTTATCTTCTCCTACCGGTATTCTTGCAACTATCATCCCCAGCGGAGGCAAAAATCTATTCTTCAAACAGCAGCCCAGGAGTGACTTCCCGGCACTCGTCAAGGATTTATTTTCCTGAGACGAAAACATATGTTCATAAACATCATATCTTCATACATTATAGCATGCATATGCATCATATTGCACGAATCTCATTAATTTTGAGGACATACAGTTCATGCATCATGATCTTGCATACAATTGATGTTTTGCCTTTTCAGGAAAGAGGTCAATACAAAGATGATTACCATCAACTACCGCAACTCTTTCTAGATATAGTTCAGATGTGAACCAGATATGGCGATGTTCTGATACTGCTTCCAGATTTCCTTCTAGATATAGTTCAGATGTGAACCAGATATGGCAACGTTCTGATACTTCTTCCAGATTTCCTTCTAGATATAGTTCATATGTGAACCAGATATGGCAACGTTCTGATACTTCTTCCAGATTTCCTTCTAGATATAGTTCAGATGTGAACCAGATATGGCAACGTTCTGATACTTCTTCCAGATTTCCTTCTAGATATAGTTCAGATGTGAACCAGATATGGCAACGTTCTGATACTTCTTCCAGATTTCCTTCTAGATATAGTTCAGATGTGAACCAGATATGGTGACGTTCTGATACTTCTTCCAGATTTCCTTCCAGATATGGTTCGGATGTGACCCAGGCATGGCGACGTTCTGACACCTATTCCAGTTGAAGATTTCAAGACCTAGACCGGTTCAGTTAATCGACCCTAAGATTTTCTGTTTCTTATCCAGTCCAAGGCCTTCTCTAGTCCAGCTAAATCGACCCCTAACAGATTTTCCTGATAAAGACTCAGTAGAAGTTATCCAAGATTCTCTCAATGATTGCTATTGAGGTTGTAGTCGCCTATGGTTCTCTCCCCGATATTGCGGAGGTAGTAATCATCCCAAGATTCGCTCAACGATTGCTGTTGAGGTTGAAGTTATCCAAGATTCTCTCAATGATTGCTATTGAGGTTGTAGTCGCCTATGGTTCTCTCCCCGATATTGCGGAGGTAGTAATCATCCCAAGATTCGCTCAACGATTGCTGTTGAGGTTGAAGTTATCCAAGATTCTCTCAATGATTGCTGTTGAGGTTGTAGTCGCCTATGGTTCTCTCCCCAATACTGCGGAGGTAGTAATCATCCCCAGATTCGCTCAACGTTACTGTTGAAGTTGAAGTCGTCCAAGATTCTCTCAATGATTGCTGTTGAGGTTGTAATCGCCTACGGTTCTCTCCCCGATACTGCGGAGGTAGTAATCGTCCCCAGATTCTCTCAGCGCTACTGTTGAGGTTGAAGTCGTTCAAGATTTTCTCAGCGTTCCTGTTGAGGTAGTAATCGTCCAAGGTTCTCTCACCGTTCCTGTTGAGGTAGTAACCATCCCTGGTTCATTCATCACCTTTTGAAGATCCAGATTCAGCTCCTGTAACCAGTCAGGACACATCTATACAAAGAATTTGAAGACCAGCTCTTGTAACGGGTCAGGTAATCTTTTTCTTTTTTCAGGTACGCAAGCTCTCGCTAAGGAATCTCTTACGCGATCGACATCCAGATTGCATCTATAAGCTCATCCACCTATCCATCATCTCTTAGCATGGCATCTATAAGCCCATCATCCTATCTATCAATCTCCAAATGGCATCTATAAGCCCATTCCCATCATCACACTACTATGTTAGCGCAAATTTCTGGGTACTCTAGTGTTCAATCATCTTCCACCTTCGGATTACGAAAGGCACGTCAGCCAATCTGCATCCTCAGGTTTAAGAAGATTGAACAGGGGCAACTGTTGTACCCCAAAATTTGCCCTCCCATATTTCTCAAAATATTTCAAGAAAAATTCACAAGTCCAACCCGGCGCATCATATTCAGGTGTTCTTTCGCCAAGATATCTCTGATAACATATTCTCAAATTCAGGTTCGGCTCAAGAGTCAATTCTTTAAAGAAGGTATCCGAATGTGTGAGTTTTCTTGAAGAAATATAGTGATAAAGTGTGCTGAAAGTGCAGTTTTTACGCGCTAGAAAATTCATAACTTGAAGATCGTGGCTCGTTTTGAACCCGTTCCAGTGGCCAAAATTCCGTCTTGACATTATCTACGTTTTCATCTCTCACGGCTGGAAGCCAATTTCGATCAGAAGGTCTTCAAAAATATGGATTTATCAAGTATTTTCGTACAGAAAATTTGTGACAGAAGTTTATTTGCGTCATGTTCAGAAAATCATAACTTGGTCGATTTTCATCGTATCGAGCTGGTTCCGGTGCCAAAATTTCACAAATTGAGTTGGATACATTTTCACAGAAGGTATTGAGTTCAAACGGTATTCAAAAGGCCTTCGTTTTTTGCTCAGAGTACGTGACACGCTGAAAATCCTGAATGCTGAATATTATTTCATCTGGGCCAAAACTTCGAAAATTCATAACTCGGTCAATTTTTATCGGATTGGGCTCATATTTTTACACAAGGTCACTGACTCATAGATCTACAACTTTGCTTCAAAAGTCGAGACTGGATTATGCTCCGATCAATACCAGTTTTTTATTGAAGAACGTGTCAGAGTCGACACTAGAGCCCAAAATAAGTTTGTCTGAACTGAAACTTCAAAAATTCATAACTAATTCACCGTTTATCCGATTGAGCCGATTTTCGGACAGGAGTTAGTTATCGATGTCAGCTACATTTTGTTTTCACATTTCAACTTCAAAAAATGCACTTAAGTCCTTGCGATTTAGCCTGGAAAGTGACGAATTCAAGTGAATATTGGAGGCCCAATTGCACATTCAAAGCCCATTTGCTTTACCCTAATTTCTATTATATAATCACCTTCTTTTCACACAAACCGGGGAGGAGAAAAAAGAGAAAAAAAACCTTGTCACAACACTGTTAGAATATCAAATTCTTTCAAGAACCCTAAAACCTTGAAATCCTTATTACAAATCCCTCTCTCACTACAAACAAACCATCACAGTTACAAACCAACACCTCACTACTTCTTCAGTAAGGATAAGGCTGACTTGATCTCCATGATCCTCATTTTCCAGTAAGACATAAAAGCATTCAGGTCACTAATTTTCCAGTAAGGATAAGATTGATTTGATCTCCATGATCAAAAGGGTATAATCATTCATACATGCCATATTGTGCCTAAACATTAAATTTCTTCATATATTGGCTTTATTTGCATTTTATGATTTTATTTAATGTGTTCGTGAGATTCAACACTGCAGATTTAGACAGGATCCCATGCAGGTTCATTAAGGAACGTTGAGGCCAAAAGCCAAATGGCCAAAAGCCAAAAGGCCAAAAGCCAAAAGCCAAAAGCCAAATGGCCAAAGTAGAAAAACTTATGCATAACACCAATACATGGCGAGACAGACATCCTAGAAGATTAAGAAACGTTGAGGCCAGAACACAAATGGCCAACAGCCAGAACACAAATGGTCAAACCACTCCAATTCACCTCCAAAAAGGGCCAGACACCCCCCATGGTTTGCATCATTTTTATTTTTTATTTGATTTTCCTTTTTCATTCTTTTAATTGTTTTAATTGTTTTCTTTAAATTCATGAATTAATTTTTATAATATAAAACCAGAAAATCAAAAACTAAGAATATGTTAATTAATTTACTTATTAAATATTTTTGTAAATAAATGTTAAATAATTAATTTAGTTAAATTAGGTTTTAAAACTTAAGTCTTTTTCTTAACAAATTAAAATATGTAGAAATTAGGGTTTTTAACTTTTCATCATCTTTTTAATAAATAATTTTTTCTTATTATTATTGTTATTAATTATTAAATATTTTTGTAAATAAACATGTACATTAAATATTTAGTAAATTAGGTTAAACTTTAACATTTTCATTAATAATTAAAAAAATTTAGAATTAGAGTTTCTTTTAATTTTAATTTTCTTTATTTCATAAATACAAAAAAACTAAAAAACATTTCTTTCCTTTTATTAAATAATTAATTAGCTTTTTAATTTCATTTAATTTCTTTAAAGGGTCCAACGCCCTCGAACGTTCTATTTTTATTTCTTTCGCACATTTATTTTCTTTCAAATATTATGTAATTGCTCAAGCCATGTAACTCGGACATTTTATATTTCCCGCATTTTATTTCTTTATTTTATGTCAAATCGGGTCCTGGTTTAATTTGGCGATATGGACCCGCGCCTTTGTAATAGTTTAGGAACTTTATATTTCTCGCAATTTTTAACTATTAATAATGACATGCAAGAATGAATGATAAAATAAAAACAAACGCATAGATCACTTTGACAAAAGACAAAAATAAATGAAAACGAGACACAAATCACACACCACCCCTAGGGTACGCCTCACTGTTGCCTTGCCTCGAAAGGTGATCGTCGAGTAGAGGATGTCTTAGTAAGTCCTCATGATCCGGGAACCTGGCATGAGGGTAGCTTCTAAGGTGTCTTCCCATTGCTCTGGTGATCACCATGTCCCGAACCTCGAATTGACCCGAACACCTCCAACGGTGGTGCTACCTACCTCTCAATGGTGGGATGGCACTACTTTAAAGGACATCTACACAGACGAATTCCTTAGGGTAGGTAGACGACTCTAGATACTTGCTCTAATTTCAAAAATAAATTCAAAAACTCTTTTCACACCAACACCTTTTCAAAAAGCTTTCGAAAGCAATTTTTCAAACACTCTTGAGGATCGATACAAGAGTCGAACTGGAATTTTCAAAGAAACTTTTTAAAACCCACATTGAAAAGCAAACAAACCATTTTGAAAACACAAATGAGCAAGTATCTAAGAGCCCATGGATAACCATGGATAGAAAGGGTGCTAACATCTTCCCTTTCTATAACCTACCTCCCGAACCGAGAGCAATCTCTTTAAGGAATTTTTCTGTGCTTTTGTCCTTTCCATTTGGAGAAAATAAAAGACGGTGGCGACTCTTGCTTCCGTGACATTTCGTGAACCAGCGTTAAACAGTCAATTCCAGATCCACCAATCACATAGTCCATTCAAACTTACGCGCGTTTTGTTGGTTTTCCAGCATGTTATTTATGTTCCATATATTATTTTCATTGTTTATCTTATTAACAAACGCGTTCAAGTGGCCTAGTGGAAGACGTGCTGGCATGCAACCATTGGGACCTGGGTTCGATTCCCAATGGTTGCCTTAGGATAATTAATAAGTGAGGTGTACCTTAGGATTAGACCACTCTTGTTTTCAATTGCTTGCTTTGTTTACTTTAATATTGTAGGCCTGTTTTGGGAGTTTCATAGATCCTAACCCGGATCTGGGGGATACCTTTTAGGTAGCAACAAACTGTGAGGGAACTGTGCGGGGTATACCGACACGGTTGAAGCAGTTGCTACATTGATGTGGCACTTTGGTGAGTACCGGTAACCCTTGAGTCAAGTTAAGGAGAGTGCGGGGCCGTCGCGTGGTGTCGTGAAGCATCAACTGACCTTAGGAACCTTACTTGACCATCCTGGCCTCGTTAGGGGTAGTGAGATGACCGACTTTGGTGCAGTCCAAAGTTGTTAGATACTCGATACTACACTCATTGAGGGTTGTTTTATTGGAATATTTTGATCGACAGTTCAGTGGCTAAATCAAAACAATGAACATAGAAAACAACCCAATGATATTGAGCTCCTTAGAACCCGGTTACTTTTGATAGGACAGGTTTTGAGCCCACCAACTTCAAGAGGGTAGTACCTAAAATTCACGCTGGCCTAAACTCTAAGGGCTGTCTTGTGTGACTTGTGTGCCTTCAAAATTGAACTACTTGCACATTCTTGTTATCTGACACATGAGTATCTTGTAGGTTTTGGCTACATTCCTTAATTTGGGCTTATAACAGGGCTTACTTACACCTCACACCTTTGCATCCACGTACATAATATCATACGCATCATAACATCATATCATTGCATTTCCTAACCCATTTCAAGGATCTCAAGGGCTTGTGATGCAGGTCATGATGAACCAACTGTTTAGCAAGGGGCAAAGGGGATTTATTTTCCTCTAGCCAAGGTTGTATGGAGATTAAACATGACAACATGAGTCAGGGGCTATGACCCACTCGATATGGTGAGCTTTGAATCTTGAAGAAGGACTCCCAACAACATGAAGTTCCCTCAATCAAGCTACCGGATTCTAACAATTCTCTTGTTTATCCCGCGAGATCCTTGAAAACATTGCATACATATATCATACATATCATTGCATAACAGGTACCCTTGTTACAGGTCACTTACCTCCTTCGCTGTTTATTTCAGCAATGGCTTCCTAACAAGACAACCAGGATCTTCAGGCTCAAGAGACTCGGTTCAGGGAAATCCTCCTAAACCTATCCAAGGGGCAGGAAGAGTTAAGAACACTCCTCATGGGGAATTTGGTCAGGAAGAGTCCTGAAGACGGTAAGGATGAACGGCTGAAACATCTGCAAGCTGAGGTAGATGCAATGAGGACTCAGATGTTGGGGTAGATGGCCCTTATCCAAGGCTTAGCTCGGGAGCAAGAAGAGTTGAGAACTGTGATCAACCAGCTTCAGCAAGACAGTATGAAGCAAATAGTCAAGGCTGGGGACCAAACCGGCAATCAGCCTCCAAGAAGTCAAAGGTTTGGTTCGATGAATAAACCTCTCCAAGCTGCTACTACTTCACAGGTCCAACAACAACCTCGCCAAGAACAACGGGTTGATCAGAGCAAGCCAGACAAGCCTAGGAGGAAATTCACCCAGATCAACATGTCGCTGTTTCAAGCCTTACAACGCCTGTTGAGATTGAATCTGATCACATTAAGGGACCCTCCTAAGAATCCCAACACTTCCTCTTCCCGGTATAACCCGAGTGTGAGATGTGCCTACCATTCTGACAGTCCTGGACACGACACCAACGACTGTTGGACTCTGCAGAACAAGATCCAGGACCTGATTGATGAAGGAGCAGTGGAATTCACCCCAAATGGTCAGGTCGAGTTCTTCTACTATCCCTAGACGAGAAGACCTTTTGTTCATTGGAAGTTTCAAGTTGTATTTTTCTTTGCTTGTTCAAACATTTGTTCATGTAAAACTCTTTTACTTTATCAATGCATCGCATATGTCTATTTTGAATCAATATATTCGCATTCGCTATATCCAAACTGATTTCATTTTTTGTGATGTTCAAACTCTCGATTAATAATTCTAAGCCTTTTGAGGGAGGATGACGAAAACGATACCACGATCCTTACAGTATGCTTTTGAACAGACCCCACTGATGAGGTACAGACATTGTTTCAATTCCTAAACACTAGAGTTATAAGGAAGATAATCCCTCGTCAACCCATTCGAGCCAAAGAAGTCGGAGTTTTTCTTTTCGAAAATTAAAACCCTTAATCATAACCTGGGGCAGGGTAGTTCTCTCAGTTGTTCTAAGTGCACAACAAATAGCATCAAAGGAGTCCTTCCAATACAAAAGACAGTGATGGTTCTGAATAATCATAAAGACAAGCAGTCATTATCTTTCAACAACAAAAGCCCATTAAGTCAAAACCTATGAAGGAGACTTACAAAACTGGGGCATCCCGCTGAATGTAATCACAACAGAAACAGTTCAGGCAAAAAACAGGGATAATGAAATCAGAAAGAAAAGAGGTCCTACAAACCCTCAACACAAAAAAATGACTGCTTGTTCAAAATAAATTGTCAAAATCCGAACCATCACCGGAATAACAGAGCAAAGACTCAAACAAGGTCTAACGCATGATCAGCTGAGTTTAGGATCGAAGAACATCATGAAGAACGGGTGGGTACAAATAAAATTTGAGCCTTTATCCTTTGTTTCTTAAACCGTGAACCAGGCCACGCTACAACCCTTAAAAGTCCTAGCTGAAGCATGGGTTAGTTCGAAAGCATACTGTTACGAAAGGTATCCTGACTCCTTAAGGCTCGCTGTAAAATACTGAGTTGACATCACATTTTACAAAATTTGCTTGTTTTACTGAAAAATGCATTTTCAAAATCTTCAAGACAGACATAAGCTTTGCATTCTTAAAATAACATTGTTTGCATATGACTTTTTTGTTCGAACAACAGAGAAATTCGCACGAAGAATATCTAGTGAACAAAAGTACTTCCAACCAAGGGGCAGACATGATCATGGTCCATCATCTGGGGCAGTCCAGTCAAGATTCAAAGAATCTCTCAAAATGACAAACAGCCAGGGGAAAATCTCCGCCTGAATCACTTGGGGCATTAGACATGGATTCCCGCGACGAGTCTTGCACGATCAAACATCTTCTGGTAGTATGGCAACGCAATATTACTGACAGTGACAACTCCCTACATCCTAAGAGCATGGACATAGTCGAAAAAAATACTACGCATAATCAAAGATCCGCTAGGTCGACTGGCCTAGGCAAAAACAAGGGCTTCCCGGCGAACCAAAAGGGTTCGGGCAAAAATAAGGGATGAAAATGAAAAAATCTGTACACCCGGCAAGTCGAAAACCTGAAAAGGCGGCTTGGGCAAAAAAGGGTATCCCGATGGACTGAAAACCCGAAAGGGCGGTCCAGGCAAAAATTAGGGATTAAAGTGTACGACTATGTCCCGTCATCTCGTCACTTGTCTACCAGAAGAAGATTTGTCAATCGGGAGTTATCAAGCGCCTCGTAGGCCTTCTTCTCCCGTAGAAACTGGGGCAATAAAATTGTCCGAACTGTACGAGCTGCTCTGCCCACCAAGGTACCAAGGTAAATTCAGCTGAAAAATGTAACCAAGATACCTTCACTCCCCGCAGATTAAGACAAGACTCAGCAACACTCTCCCCCGAGCAGAGTTAGTCTCCCGCCAGCCCCGAAAAGGCACAGTATCTCCAGCAAGTCAGCAACACTCTCCCCAAGCAGAGTTAATCTACTGTCAGCCTTAAGGAAGTTGGGTACCCCCAGAAGATCTCAATATTCCCCAGCGGAGTATACAGATGTTCCTAAGCAAGCATCCCCGACAGTCTTAATATAAGATTGTTCCCCGGCGGAATACAGACACCCCAGTGGAATCAATCTCCCTAGTACAATCCAAAAGTCTCTCCAGGAGAGTTAAATCAATCTCCCCAGTAAGATTCTGGAAGCTTATCCCTGCAAAGTACGAACGCATCTCCTCGGCTCTATTCAAAGGTTATTCCCCACCAGGGTCTAACTGGGTTATCCTCAGCTAATTACCACGGAAAGATCGTCCTCGGCGAAGTTCTTCCTATTCCCCAGCGGAGTTCATCAAATCCCTCAACAGAACTTATCAACGGAATCCTCAGAGGAGTTATCATCAAATTCTCAGCGCAGTATCTCTTCCCACAGAGTAATTCCCCGCAGAGTAATCTCTTCATCAAGTTTATTCCCCAACAGAGTCATCTTCTCCTACCGGTTTATTCTTGCAATCATCATCCCCAGCGGAAATGAAGAACTCTACTCTTCAACATCAACCCAGGATTCAACAAGCTCCCGACATTCGTCAAGGATTTATTTTCCTAGACAAAAATACATTCATAAACATATCACATTTCATACATCCTACTTACATACATGATAAAGTGCATATGACACGATTTTTGAGAACATCATGACATCATGCATCTCATACATCATGACATTGCATACAACTGATGTTTTGCCTTTTCAGGAAAAAGGTCAATCCAAAGATGATTACTATCAACTGTCGCAGTTCCAGATTCGATACCTGTATCCAGCCAGGGCATATCTGTAGACGGCTAGTTCCAGATTCGATACATGTATCTAGCCAGGGCATATCTGTGAGCGATTGATTATGGATTCGACACCTGTATCTAGCCAGGGCATATCTGCATGAAGAGTTTAGAGATTCGATACCTGTATCCAGCCAGGGCATATCTGTAGACGACCAGTTCCAGATTCGATACCTGTATCTAGCCAGGGCATATCTGTGAGTGATTGATTGTGGATTCGACACCTGTATCTAGCCAGGGCATATCTGCATGAAGAGTTTCGAGATTCGATACCTGTATCTAGCCAGGGCATATCTGTAGACGACTAATTCCAGATTCGATACATGTATCTAGCCAGGGAATATCTGTGAGTGATTGATTATGGATTCGACACCTGTATCTAGCCAGGGCATATCTGCATGAAGAGTTTAGAGATTCAATACCTGTATCCAGCCAGGGCATATCTGTAGACGACTAATTCCAGATTCGATACCTGTATCTAGCCAGGGCATATCTGTGAGCGATTGATTGTGGATTCGACACCTGTATCTAGCCAGGGCATATCTGCATGACGAGTTTGAAGTTCCAGATTCGATACCTGTATCTAGCCAGGGCATATCTATGAGCGATTGATTGTAGATTTGATACCTGTATCTAGCTAGGGCATATCTTCATGAAGAGTTTGAACATCAACACCTGTAACAGGCCAGAAAATTATCTCTCTTTCTCAAGTATGCAAGTTCTCGCTAAGGAATCTCTTACGTGATCAACACTTCCAAATGGCATCTATAAGCCCATTCTCGACAAGGTTCTGTCACATCTCCAGATGGCATCTATAAGCCCATCCTCCTATCCATCATCTCTCCAAATGGCATCTGTAAGCCCATTCCCAACATCACATTGCTGATACTCCACCATGCGAGTGCAAATTTCTGGGCACTTTAGTGTTCAATCATCTTCCACCTTCGGATCACGAAAGGCACGCAAGCCAATCTACATCCTCAGGTCTAAGAAGATTGAACAGGGGCAACTATTGTACCCCAAAATTTGCCCTCCCATAATCTTCAAGGTTTATCAAGAAGTCATCTCCAAATGGTTCAAGGCTGCTCAAGGGTTGCACAGTCCAAACATCTCCTAAGCCAATCAAAATTAGGGCTTTGGTTCTCTCAAGGAATTTGGGGTTTTCAATGGCTCAATCAAGTCTCATAGGCCTATACATATTCTCAAGCATATACATGTCAAGTCTCAAGACTCACAGGGTCAAATTGCACAGTCAAAAGCTTCATTTGCTTCACAATCAACTGCAGGGGTAAAATGGTCATTTTGCAGTCAAAAGTCAAAAAAATTTGTCAACATCTTATTTTGAGCTCATAATCATCATTTGATCAAGTCTTGATCATGATTCCTCAAGCATGGCTCAAAAATCATCAAGATGCCAAAAGTTTCTATTTTTGGACAGTAGAAAAGTCAACTGTAACTTGACCAAGGCATAACTTTTTCATGGTTCATCCGAAAAATCCCATCCAATGCTCATTTTTAAGGGTATGACATTTCCTACAACTCATCTTCACATTCCAAGTCCAAGAAATGCTCTCATAAAAAGTTATCAATTTCTACATTATAGGTTAATTTCAAAAGTCAACAAAAAGGCACTTTAAGTCAAAGACCATAACTTGAGATTGGTAAATCCAAATGACATGGGACCAAAGGCATTGGTTATAGGAATTCAATACCTTTCCAAAATGTCCAAGAACATGTTCATATGATTAAAATTGAGCAAGATATGCATTGGAGAAGTTGGGAAATTTTTGTGAATTTGCAAAAGTCAACTTTGCTCAAAACACATCATTTTTGCTAATGGGCCTCAAATTTCTTCTTGAAACATTGTCCAAGGCTTATGCACGACCCATTGAGCTTAAATGGATTTATTTTCTTATTTTTAATTAATTAATTGAATTTTTTATTAATATTAATTCATTTAATTGATTTAAAATGTAGGAAATTCAAAGATATGGTTTTCAAATCTTTTTATGAAGCAAATATGACCAATATAAGCTAGCAAATTCGTGTATCAATCAAAGAGACAAAAATCTCCATGTTTGGAAAGTTTTCTCAATCAAAAAGATTGGAAAATATTTGATTTCCAATCAAATATTGAAACCATAATGCAATGGATTTCTTGACCAGAAGTTAACCTAATTCCATTCTATTATAAGTGCATAAGCTAAACCTAATACCATTCACGTGCAAATCGCTGCAGAAACACCATAGCCAATATTGAAAAATCAAAGAAAACTTGAAATCTGTTTGCAATCTTCCAGGCCAGTTCAAGGCATTTTCTGGATTCTAATACATTGCATAGGTTCCCAGGAACGTGTAAGGATCAAAATCACGTGCTAGAACTCAAGGAATCGCCCATTACAGTCACACGGTTTACCACTTTTTTCCAATATCATAATCATTGATTCATGCATATTTAACATCTTTTTGTGATTGTTTTGTGTTCATAGGATTCATACGAAGCTAATGGTGTGATTTAATTGCATTGAGATGCCCTGAAACAGAAACTGCCATTGAAGGATTCTAGGGTTTCCAAGCTTTCGAATTAGGGCTTTAAAGCACAAGGAAAATTAGGCCTCAAGAGACCTATGGTTGAAACCGTTTGGACATGACGAACACAATGGACATATCGCGCTATATTTATATAGCCTTGAATTCTAATCGCTATTATTCCTCAAGCTATTTTGTGGGGGTTAAAAACCCCCGCTATCTCTTTATTCTTTTGCAGGAAAACAAAGAAGATGAAGGACGTGTTCCATCCTGATTAGTCCATTCAAACTTACGCGCGTTTTGTTGGTTTTCCAGCATGTTATTTATGTTCCATATATTATTTTCATTGTTTATCTTATTAACAAACGCGTTCAAGTGGCCTAGTGGAAGACGTGCTGGCATGCAACCATTGGGACCTGGGTTCGATTCCCAGGTCCACCCAAACATTGTTTCTATTTTTTCTAATGTGATTGCATGCAGGATTCCCAATGATGTCCACCATGTGCTTCCAACCAACAACGCGCCATGTGTCCACAATACCCAATCCAAAGGCCAAAAGGTGATGAACACCATGCTCCTGGTCAACCCACGCTCTAGGCAATTCCAAAAGTCCAAGCAGGCTTGCAGCTTAATGGGCCTCAGATTTCTAAACTCACCTCCAAAAAAGGCCTGGCACCCCCTGGTTTCTATTTTCCCTTTTATTTTCTTTCTTTTTATTTTCTTTTTATTATAATTATAATTATTATTATTATTATTAACTAACAAATTATTTTTTATAATAAATTCAGAAAACAAAAAATAATAATATTTTTATTGATTAAATTTAATTAGTTATTATTTTGTAAATAAATGCAAATTAATTAATTTAGTCTTTTTGTTAATTAGGTTTAATTTTAATCTTTTTTGCAATAAATAAAACAAACTTAGAATTAGGGTTTTTTTTCATTTGACTTTTAATTTCTTTTATTTTTATTTTCATTAAAACATAAAAAACACAAAAATACTTTTTCTCTTAATTAACTAATTAATTAGTTATTAGGTTTAATATTTCATTAATTGCAAAAAAAGGACAAATTACTTTCTTTTCTCAAAAAGGGTCAAAACCCTAAGACGTTCCCGATTTAATTTCTTTCGCGCTTTAATTCCTTTTGATTATATTGATGTAACTGTTTCCGAGGATGTAATAGTTAATTAGGTCTTTTACCGCTTTCTTTACTTTTCTCGCATTTATTTTCCAAACGGGTTTTGTTTTTGGCGATGTATAGACCCGCGCCTTGTAATAGCGTAGATTTACCTTTCCGCACTTTATTTCCCGCACAAACATTAACTGTTAATTATGCCTGCAAGACTTGTATGACAAATAAAATCAATCCGTAGCTCACAAATAACATGTTCAAGATAATCTTAACTGAATTTGACACACGTGCACATGCCACCCTTAGGGTACGCCTCACTGGTTGCCTCGACGTGGTCATCAAGTATAGGGTGTTTTAGAGGTCGCCCTCCTGTCTAAAGATCCAGTTGCCTCGAAACGGTTGCCTCGGATAAAAAGGATTTAGGACACTAGGGTTACCGCTAAGGCGTCCTACTATTGCTTTGGTGACCACACATGTCCCTCATAATCGAATTGACCCGAATAACTCCAACGACGGTGCTACCTACTTCTCAATAGTGGGATAGTACTGTCTAAAGGACTCTTACACAGCCTAATTCCTTAGAGTAGGTAGATTTCTCCTGGGTACTTGCTCTTTCAAAAACAAAAACAACTTTTCGCACCTACACTTTCAAAAAGTTTTCAAAAAAATACTTCATACACTCTTGAGGACTGATACAAGAGTTACCTAGAAGTTTTTTTCAAACGAACTTTTTCAAAACCCACAAACACAAGAAAAGCAAACATTTTTTTGAAAACATAGTGAGCAAGTACCTAAGAGCCTGTGGATAACCACGGATAGAAAGGGTGCTAACACCTTCCCTTTTTATAAATCTACCTCCCGAACCGAGAGACATCTCGAAAAAGGAATTTTGCTGTGCTTTTGTCCTTTCCTTGTTGGAGAACATAAAAGTCGGTGGCGACTCTTGCTTACCGCGACATTTCACGAACCAGCATTCCAAAACAGTCAGTTTTATTTCCACCGATCACAACAGTTAAGTCGGTGTCGGAGAAACCCAACCCATTATCAGCAGTCAGACTAGCCATGCAATCTTTAAACTGATCAGCCGATGTTTCTTGTGGTACGTGTGCAGTCTTCAGGAAAGCAATCAGAGCCTTGGCATGGGCTTCTGAGCATAAAAACAGTGACAACATAGAGATTTTGGATGGGGTTTGCCCCAGCTGCTCGACCACGTTGTAGTCGCTCTTTTTGATGATCTTTAAAATTTCCTCCATCTCTTGTCTAGAGGCTTCAACAGTAATCGTCTTCGGTGCCTCCGTCTGGGTAGGCTCACTGGTGGTCCCTTTGCCCCAAGTGTTAGCTAACTCGGCAACAGGGGTAAGAATGGGAATTTGAATAGGAATAGTAGCAGGTACACTGGCAGGCGTAATGACAACAGGTTTCCGAACAACTGGTGGAGAGATCTCAGGGGAGAAAAGTCTTCCGCTGCGGGTGACTTTAGCAGGTCCAATAATATTGCTGATGTCAGTATCAGACTCTTCAACACTCAAGTCTTGCTTAACTCCATGATAATATACGTCAGCCCCATAATGCCACGGGACAACTTTATTGGATGTATAGGGGATATGCCCAGGAATGGTGATGATCAATGGTGCAATTCTTGGAACAGATGTAATTCTAACAGACTTTCTCGAGGAAGCCTTGGAAGAATTGTCAAAAATGGTGATTATAGCAACTTCTTCAGTAGGAACCAAAGGAATAACAGTCTTTTCAAACCGAATTTCTTTGTTATCCATCAGGCGTTGGACACCTGACTTCAAAAGATGGCAACCGGTAGGTAGGATGGCACCCAGATGGCAACCTTCGCCACAGCCCGAAAATAAACCGGCTAACAGAAGGTTCTTCTTCATAGTCATCAATGGAGTAACAATGTCTTTCACAGAAACCACAAACGAGTCTTCATCTATAGCATTCACCCCATGCTTGGGCATAGGAGCAGTCACAACATTAGGTCTTTCAGGTGCTACGAATTCAATCTCCTTCACATCAATCAAGTCTTGTACTTTGTTTTTCAAGACCCAACAGTTATCCGTATCATGTCCCGGGCTATCAGAGTGAAAAGCATAGCGGGCATTTGGATCGTACATCGGTGATGTTATGTTGGGACTCTTTGGGGCCTCCCTCGGAGTCACCAGGTTGGTCTTCAACAACTGCGGAAGAATTTGGGATAAAGTCATGTTGAGCTGAGTGAATTGTCTTTTTAGCCTTTCGGCCCTTGACTGATTGTTACGCTGAGGAGCACCAACAAGCCTTGATATAACTAACGCATTAACAACTTGGCGGCGTTCAGGTCTATTATGGCTTTTTGAACTGTAAACAACACTGGACTCTTTCTTAAAAGGCTTCTTCTCGGTGCTTGACGAAGCACCCTTCTGTATTTTACCAGATTTGATACCAGCCTCAATTATTTCCCCGGTCATAATCAGCTCTATAAACCTGGACGAAGAACTTCGAATCAAATGGTTGAAATACGGACCAGACAAGGTCCCCAGAAACATATCCACTAGCTCCCTATCAGCCAAGGGTGGTTTCACTCTGCCAGCACGGTCCCTCCACTTCTGAGCGTAGTCTTTGAAACCTTCTCCCGCAACCATAGACATACCCTGGAGTTGGGTACGCGTAGGAGAGAGCTCGGTGTTGTATTGGTACTGCTTGTAGAAAGCGACAACCAAATCCTCCCAATTACGGATACTAACTCCTTCCAGCTGGTAAAACCATTCAAGTTGAGTCCCTGAAAGACTGTCTTGAAAGAAGTGGATCCAGAGGTTCTTGTCAGCGGTGTATGGCTGAATCTTCCTAACATACGAACGAAGGTGCAATTTTGGGCAAGAAACCCCGTCGTATTTAGTGAAGGCTGGTGCTTTAATCTTGTGGGGAATCACTACCCCAGATGACAGACCCAAGTCTCTGAAGTCTAGACCAGACACTTTCTGAACTTTCATCGCCCTCAACCGGTCTTCCAATTGTTTATATCTATCCTCAACCGGAGGATACTGGTCTTCGTCAAAGTCAGTCTCGTTGTCCGAAACCACAGGGCTATGAGCCCTACTTTCTTCCTGATTATCTCCCCCTCCAGATGAGTGGGTCAAATCAACCTCTTCTCACAAATTATTTCCGAATCTGCGACCCATATTAAATAGGACCGTCTTCTTCTTCTTCTTCTTCTCTTTCAAGATAAGGGCCTTCAGATCTTGCTGACCCTTAGCCAGGTTCATGAACAATTCCTGGAACTGGGAGTTTTGAGCTTGCAGAGCCTTGATTGCTTGTTCAGTTGATGGTTCACAAGACATGGTGCTGAAATAAACAACGAAGAAGATAAGAGACCTGTAATGGGTACCTGTTATGAGGTGCATGGAATGAAATGCGTATGATATGATTTCAAAGACGTTGAGAGATTCAAGTTCGTAAACCAAAAAATGAAACACACTTTTATTAGATAAACTTCAAAATCAATTGTTCAACAGATGCCTTTAAGGTGTTACAAGAAATAAAACTGAAAAGTAAATCAAAGCTAGAAATAATCAAAAGACAATTAGTGCTCCAATGGTCTTTTCTTGTCGGTGCAGACATAATCATTGAGGATCCGCTCGTTCTCTAGCTGCCTTGTCAACTTCTGAATTTTCTGCTCTTGTTCGTGATACTTTTCTCTATAAGTATCCCATTCTTCCCTCAGCTGCATCCACGATCTCTTCAATGCCCCAATTTCAGTAGGCATGTATGGATGGAGGATGGTAGGAGGAACCCCTTTTTCATCAGCAACCTCAAAAATTATAGGCAAGACGGCTTCGTACGACATTCCCAGCTTTTGGGCACGGATTCGAACCCATCAGAGATATGGCTCCATCAGGAGAGAAGTCTTTGCACCCAACTCGTGCGGATCAGACCTGTGTACCATATCCCAAGCTCTTATGAATCTACGGCGTTACTCGTCACTATCCCCTTGGAAGTCAAAGACAATACTAGGCATCAGTAACTCATGAGGTCCTTCCCTTCTAGGTCGCCCAAACTGACGTAAGTCCAAGCATGGATTATAAGTGATCCCTCCATTGGTTCCTATCAGTGGAACATTGGGGTATTCCCCACAGCGATCAATAATAGCCACGTCTTCCATACCCTTAATAGTACAAATGATGTCATTATGAGAGAGAGAGACATAATCCTATAGGCCCATCCCATGCCTTCTTTGTTCTTCAAAACTCATTTGGGGAGGTGAGAAATAAACCACCTCGCCAGCAATGGCGCACAACACATAAGGGTTCCCCGTTTTCGAGTAGTACGGGCATAAAGAGAGTGTAAAATGTCACCCAAGAGAGTGGGCACAGGATTACCGAACATGAAAATCTTCACTGCATTCACGTCGACGAAAGAATCTGAGTTAGGAAACATCACCAAACCATATATAAGAAGAGCCAGAATGTCCTCGAACGAATGAAAGTCTAAACTGTCCCAGAACTGATTAGCCTTACCAACTAAGAACTTAGTCAATAAGCCTTTTGTCCCGCTTCTAGTCTCCTAATTAGCCATTACCTCAGCCTTTGTCAAATGGAGGGCTGAAGCAATCTCTTCCGGTCTAAGAACTTTCTCCCAACCTATGAACGGGGTCTACTCCAAAACAGAGACACCAAGTAGATCAGAGAACTCTTCCAAGGTAGGGACCAACTGGTAGTTCGGAAAAGTGAAGCAGTGGTATAATGGATCAAAGAACTGGACTAAGACACTCATCATATGTTCATCCATCTTGGAGGTGACCAAACCCAGGAGGTGTCCATGTCTTATGATAAAGGAGGTAGTATCTGAAACCTTTGCAACCAATTCCTTAAGCTGAGTGGGAATCTGGACAAAGTTGATCTGAATGGTGTTTCTACGCATGGGTGCCATGACCTATAAAATAGAAGAAAGATGAATCCCTCGTGTCTTTGAAATAGGTTAGTCCAATGCAAGATGCATGCAATGTCATGATGTCATCATGTTATGCTAGGAAACACACCACAAGTATCCACAAATAGCAAACATGGTAAGGGAAAACAAGTCACACAGATAGCCCTTAGATTTCAGGATGGCAAGGAGCTTAGGTACTACCCTCTTTCAGTTTAGTTGGTTCAAACCTGTCCTAGAAATAGTAACCGGGTTCTAGAGGATCTCAATATCACTGACCACCCTCGATCAGTCATAATTCCAGTTTAGCAACCTTTTCTTGCGGCCAGAATCATCGCGAGAGTTTGGTTTCAATGAGTGTAGCATACTGCTTCTGTTCTATGGCCGAGTTGGTCAATTTAAAGGTTCTAAGGTCAGTTGGTGCTTAATGACCCCTTAGCTGACCCATATTCTCCTCGTTGCGCCACAAGGGATATCGGTACAAACTAAAGTGCCACACCAACGTAGCTACTGCTTCAACCGTATCGGTCTACGCCATATGGTTCCCTCACAGTCTATTGCTACTTACCTAAAGGGTATTCCCCAGATCCGGGTTAGGATCTATAGTAACTCTGATACAAGCCCACAAATATAAATCATACAAGTCAAGCAATTGAAAACAATATGAACTACTAAGGTACACCCCACTTATAAAAGCATCCCCAGTAGAGTCGCCAATTATGTGATACGGTGGGAAGAACTGACTATTTTTGGAATGATGGTTTGCGTTTTGCTTTTGTTTTCGCAAAATGTAGCGGTAATCAAGATTCGGCACCTACTTTTATTTTATCCAACAAGGAAAGGAAAAAAAGCACAGAAAAATTCCTTTTTCGATATATTTCTCGGGTTCGGGGGGTAGATTATAGAAAGGGAAGGTGTTAGCACCTTTTCTATCCGTGGTTATCCACAGGCTCTTAGGTACTTGCTCATATTGTTTTCAAAATTGCTTTCTTTGTGCTTGTGGGTTTGAAAAAGTTTTTGTTTTGAAACTTCGATTTAACTCTTGCTTCTGTCCTTAAGAGCGTATGAAGTGTTTTTGAAAACTTTGTTCGAAAAGTGTAAGTGTGAAAAGTTTTTGTTTTTGAAAGAGCAAGTATCTAAGAACCATCTACCTACTCGAAAAAGGAATCGTTCTATGCTAATTTCCTTTAGACAATGCTATCCCACTATTGATGAGTAGGTAGCATCGTTGTTGGAGTTTGAGGGTCAATTCGAATTAGGGACTTACGGTCACTAAAGCAATGTTAGAACGCCTTAGGGGTAACCCTAATGTCTTAGATCATTTGTTTGAGGCAACAATATCCGAGGAAACCATTTCGAGGCAACTATGATCTTTTAGACAAGAGGACAACCTCTAAAACGACATATACTCAATGACCATGTACGAAGGCAACCAAGTGGGGTGTACCCTAGGAGTGCGCGCATGTGTGAGTATGTTGATTTCAGTTATTTTTATCTTTGTACATGTTAAGGGTGATCTAATTTGATTTTAGGTTAAAACATTCAGTCTTGTCATGCAACCCTATTATCAAACATCTAACAGTTATAATTTGCGGAAATAAAATGCGGAATTTAAATTACAAGGTGTCGGGTATTTACTTCGCCAAAGACTAACCCTTTGAAAAATAAAATAAAGCGATAAAAATAATTAAATGTCCTATTTAACTATTACAAACTGGGAGCAAGTACATTATTAGATAAAAATAAGTAAATCGCGTGCGGGAAATTAAGTCGAGCGCATGATTAGGGTTTTGACCCTTTTGATTAAAGAAAATGTCTTTTTTTGTTGTTTTTGAATTTTATGAAAGAAATATCCTAAATTAATCACTAAATTAAATTAAATAAAAAAATTAAAATGAAAAATTAATTATGACATATTTTTTTTATTTTGTTATATTAATAAAGAAAATAAAATTAATTGAATTAATGGTTAGTAACTAATTAAATCTAATTAATTATTTATTTACAAAATAGGTCAAAGTTATTCTAGAATTAAAACCTAAATTAATTAATTAGTGTTTATTAAGAAAAATAAAAGTTTAAAGTTTAATTAAATATAAAAAATATTTTTGTGATTTTATTTTATGAAAAGGAATTTTGTGATTGGTTAGAATTTAAATAAAAATAATAAAACAATTAAAAAAAATAAAAATAAAATAAATAAGAAGAGGGGAGTATGGGCTTGAATAGGTGGTGTGATTAGCAATTGGGAGGCCCAAAAGCGCTGGCCCTTTGGAGTTTCTCTGATCTGGTGAAGGCGCGTTGACTTGGCTCCATGTGGACCCCCAACTTTTGACCATCAGATTTGGCCTTTGGGCATCTGGCGTTTGGAGGATGAAGGACCATGGTGGGCTGCACGCTTGAGTATGCATGTGATCATCTGAAAAACAAAATTATTAAGGAAAGTGGGGGACGTGGGATTCGAACCCAGGTCGTGAAGGAGATTTCTTCGCTTGCCTTGCCAACGCACCATGTTGTTCTGTTTATTAATAATATGCAAAGAGTGTATAATATAATAAGACAAGTCCATGGCCAAAAAATTAAAAAGAACGCACGCAGTATTTGAAAGGACCAATGGATGGGGGACACATCATTGTCCCTGTCCCCAAACCTGCAACGAAAATACCTGCGGATTTGGATCCGCAGCTAAAAACGCAGGCATATGCTAAAATACTCTCCAGACCATATAAATCCATTCCAAGAACATGGTTAGATTCGTTATGGTCTCCTGATCAAAGCCATGTTCTTCTTGAGCCACGATTTTACCTGAAATAAAAAAACCTAAAAAACAAACGAAGAACCCTAGCTATGGTGGTTCTCCATTCAGGCCAGATAAACGCAATTGAATAATACCAATCGCTTGCAAATGTCATGTAGATTCAAAATATGGTATTGATTCATGAAGAAAGTGCCTAAATTCAGAGTTTCGAAATCAAGAACAGGGGTATGTTTCGTGACACTTACAGCGCGTTTGGATGTCTGAACAAGCTTGCTTTGGATTGGTTTAGCTTGAGTGAATGCCCAGGAAGCGATTGGGACATGTCTCAGCTCTTGAAAACACCTCTAACTATGATTTTGATCTCAAGCTTTTCTTGTGAATTTTCAAATCTTGTTCTGCCTCTCTCTGCAATTTCCAACCCTTGTTTCGTATCCTTTGGCTTGCTTATGTAACATGCTTTGCAGTAGGGTAGAAATCATGGACTGAACCCCTCCAAATCAATGTACATGAATATGATTTGATTCCCATTTACAAACTTGCCAAATTTGATTTGATTCAATCTTTTTACACATGATTTGCCTTGGTACGAGTTTGGAGATATGCTAGCTGTCCATTGAAGCCTACAATCAATAAAAAATCTTTGGTTATCAATTTTTTTTATTTTATATAATTTAATTTGATTTAAAATGAATAAATTCAAATAAAAATCAAATTAAATAATAAAAATGATATATGGACACATGGCTGAAGCTAGGGAACGTGGACAATGATGCAAACTCAAATCAAGTGGGAAAGAATGGGCCCATTTGACAAAATTTGAAGTTTTGGGGATAGTTGACTTTTGGCAATTTTGCAAAAATGTCCAACTTCATCAATGCATAACTTCTTCAATTGTGAACTTTTGGAGGTGTTATTGGAATTTTTAGAAAGCTTGAGATGTCCTCTAATCAACCCTTTTGGTCTCATCTCATTTTTATATTCCATGCTCAAGTTATAAGGTTTGATTAAAAAGGGGTTTTTGTTGACTTTCAAAAATGACCTATAATGTCCAAATTTATAACTTCTTGTGAGTAAATTTTTTGATCTTGAGGTATGAAGATGGATTGTAGGAAATTTCATCCTCTTCAAAATGAGCTTTATATGGGTCATTTCTCATAAAGTATGAGAAAGTTATGCTTGGTCAAAGTTGAGTTGACATTTCCTACAAAACCCTAATTTAGCAACTTTTGAGTCTTGATGAATTTTGAGCAATCCTTGATGAATCGTGATCAACCCTTGATAAAATGATGAAATATCCTTCAAAATGAGAATGTTGACAAAAAATATTGAGGTTTGACTGTATTTGGGTCACAATTGACTTTTGCCCTAGCACAATCGATTTTTGGACCCTTTGAGCAATTGACTGAGCAAACTTCCTCTGCAAGGCTTGAAATTTGACATGGATGATCTTGAAAGCATATTAGGAAATTGGGGAGCACTTGAGGAAATTTGGACTCAAGGATCTTGATGCAACATAAAACCCTAATTTGGGATAGACTGCCTTAGGAGATAGCTTGTCTGTCCAACTCTTGAGCAAACTTGAGCAACTTGGAGATTTTTCTTGCAATGTTTTGAGAGATATGGGAGGGAAAATTTTTGGGTACAACACTTGGGAATAAAATCTTTAGATGTATTTGGAGATTCAGCTTTGGTCATCAGTCATATCAAAGGGGAATGGGACACTAAGCACCCAAATCTCATCCCTTACAAAGTACATGTTTTGACATTTCTACCACATTTTGAGAAGATTACCTTCGAGCATTTCCCGCGAGAAGAAAATCAGCTAGCAGACGCTCTAGCGACAATGTCATCTATGTTTAAACCTAATTGGTATAATGAGGCTCCCCGGATCACCATCGAACGAATGAACGAACCGACACACTATCACGAGATTAATACTGAAGAGGTAGTGGACCAGCCTTGGTTTCATGAAGTCAAGAGGTATCTCGAGGCTCAAGAATATCCAGAAGGAGCTTCAATCAATGATAAGAAGTTCTTAAGGAGATTCTCTGCTAAGTTCTTCCTGAGTAATGGCATCCTATACAAATGTAATCATGACTCCATTATGCTTCGGTGCATGGATAAGATGGAAGCGAAAAAGATCATGGATGAATTACATGAAGGTACTTTTGGCACCCACTCCAGTGGGCATACGACAGCGAAGAAAATCCTACGAGCAGGCTATTATTGGTCTACTATGGAAGCAGATTGCTATCAACACTCTCGGACCTGTCATAAGTGTCAAATTTATGCTGACAAGGTGCACGTACCTCCAGTTCCTCTGAATGTCTTGAAGGCTCCTTGGCCCTTTTCTATGTGGGGCATTGACATGATTGGGGAGATCAAGCCAACAACCTCCAATGGACACCGTTTCATCCCAGTGGCCATTGATTACTTTACAAAGTGGGTCGAAGCAGCTTCCTTCGCTTCCGTTACTAAGAATGTTGTTGCCCACTTCATCAAGCAAAATCTCATTTGTCGATACGGTATCCCGGAAAGGATCATCACTGACAATGGTACAAATATTAACAACACTATGATCACCGCCTTGTGTGAGCAATTCAAGATTCAGTATCACAATTCTTCCCCCTACCGGCCAAAGATGAATGGTGTTGTTGAAGCTGCAAATAAAAACATTAAAAAGATCATACAGAAAATGATAGTCACATACAAAGACTGACATGAGATGCTACCATTCGCTCTCCACGGGTATCGTACCACGACTCACACATCAACTGGGGCAACACACTATTATTTGGTATATGGCATGGAAGCTGTTTTTCCTATTGAGGTTCAGATCCCCTCTCTGAGGATTATGAAAGATGCAGATTTGAATGAAGACGATTGGATCCAGACTCGACTTGATCAACTGAACTTAATTGATGAAAGGAGACTTACTGCTGTTTGCCATGGTCAAATGTATCAAAAACAGATGATCAAGGCTTTCAACAAGAAAGTCAAATGCCAAGTATATCAAGTGGGGGATCTAGTAATCAAACGTATCATTTTGCCACAAATTGATCCCAGGGGAAAATGGACTCCTACCTATGAAGGACCATTTGTAATCAAGAACATATTCTCCGGTGGGGCAATGATCTTGACCACCATGGATGGTGACGACCTGCCACACCCTGCGAACACGGACATAGTCAAAAGATACTACGCATAAGAGACCCGCTAGGTTGACACACCTAGGCAAAAAAAAGGGCATCCCGGCGAACCAAAAAGGTTCGGGCAAAAATTAGGGATAAAGTAAAAAACCTGTACACCCGGCAAGTTGAAAACTCGAAAGGGTGATTTGGGCAAAAAAGGGTTTCCCGGTGGACTGAAAACGCGAAAGGGAGGTCCAGGCAAAAGTTAGGGAATTAAAGCGTACGACTATGTCCCATTGGATCACTTAATGGACAACATTTGACTTCCACTAACAAACTCGGAGTTTCTGATCAATTCAATCATCTTCGGACGAAGCAATAAATCGGCAAGATATTCAGATATATAAAGGCTATAGTAGAATGGGACCCCCACGGGATTATTACACATATCTATCTTTCTTTGTATAAATTTTTTTGTTTTATGGCACCATTCTCTTACTAGAATGTTTGTCTCCTTTGTACAAAATACTTATTCAAAGTCAATACAAAGATATCTCTCTGAAAGTACAAAAAAAACTATTTGCCTTTACTCTTGTGTTTTGTTTGCAAAAACGTCCAATGATTCATTAATGAACATATGCATTTGAACATAATTACTGTTTACAAATAAACAAAATTGAGAAAGACAACTACTGATAGGTTGGAAGGACAGGAAAACGTCTCTAGGCTATTCCATAAGCAATCCCCACAGTATGTCATTTAAATCCCCAACGGAATAAATTTTAATTTATTAATCCCTAGTAGAAATCGTCAAATTTCTCAGGATTCCCCAAGCAAATCTTACAAGCAGTACATGGTGTTGCCCTTACAACGGAATTTACTTCTCTCAATAAGAGTTCGTCAGTACTTCAACTTCAAGACATGGAAATTCAACATATCCTCAGCAGCATTCAAGGATTTATTTTCCTCGATCAAACAACAAATTAGCTTACACGCGCAAACATTGCATCCACATATCATAAACATTGATAAAACAAATACATTACATCATACATTTCATGCAACATAACTTTGTGTTTCAGCTAACATTTTACCCTTTTCAGGATAAGATTAACAGCTACCATTAACAATATGCAATCATGATACAGTGCAGAAACGCTCCAGACACGGATGCCATTCTGATACTCATTCAGATTCAACTTTCAGATACAATACGGATACGCTCCAGACACGGATGCCATTATGTTACTCTTTCAGATTCAACCTTCAGATACAGTACATATACACTCCATACACAGATGCCATTATGTTACTCTTTCAGATTCAACCTTCAGATACAGTACGGATATGCTCCAGACACGGATGCCATTTTGTTACTCTTTCAGATTCAACCTTCAGATACAATACGGATATGCTCCAGACAAGGATGTCATTCTGTTACTCTTTCAGATTTCAAGTTCAGATACAGTACGGATACGCTCCAGACACGGATGCCATTCTGATACTCATTCAGATTCAACTTTCAGATACAATACTGATACGCTCCAAACAGGAATGCCATTATGTTACTCTTTCAGATTCAACCTTCAGATACAATACGAATACGCTCCAGACATGGATTCCATTCTGTTACTCTTTCAGATTCAACCTTTAGATACAGTACATATACGCTCCATACACGGATGCCATTCTGTTACTCTTTCAGATTTCAAGTTCAGATACAGTACAGATACGCTCTAGACACGGACGCTATTCTGATACTCATTCAAATTTCAAGTTCATATATAGTTCAGATACACTGCAGACACGGATGCCATCCTCATACTCATTCAGATTCAACTTTCAGATACAGTTCAGACACGCTCCAGACACGGACGCAATTCTGATACTCATTCTTCCAGCTTACAACTTACAATTCAAAAAACATTCTTGGATGGCATCTACAAGCCCATCTCCAACGAGATTCTATCACCTCTCCAAATGGCATCTTTAAGCCCATTCTGTCAAACTACACATCGTCGAGCGAAAATTTTCTGGAAACTCTAGTGTCCAATCATCTTTCACCTTAAAGTCACGAATGGCAAAACTCGCCAATCAAACTCTTCAGGTTTAAGAAGATTGAACAGAAGCAGATGTTGTACCCAAAAAAATTTCCCTCTCATTTATCAAGATTATTCTCACAAGTTTTTTTGACTCAAGACTGGGTTAGGGTTTGACCAGCTCAAGACCTCTCATCTTACACTGATGACCCAAAATTAGGGTTTGAGTTTGCCCAAGGATTTTTGGACTATCAATGTTTCATATGAATTTAAAACATCATTATGGACCCATAAGATTACTCATGACAAGTTTCAAGCCTTGAACCACATTTTTGATCTGTCAATTGGACAATTGACCTAAAAATCAATAGTATTGGGGGAAAAGTCAACCATGGCCAATTTACAGTCAAACTTCATATTTTTTGGTCCACATCAACATTTTAGACTCATATGTATCATTTGATCAAGTTTGGATCATAATTCCTCAAGAAATTTGATCAAATCATCAAAAGGGCAAAATGGTCAAAATTAGGGTTTTGACTGAGGAAGGGCAATTTCTGATTTTGACCTAGCAAATGACCAATTTATTTGAAGCATGGTTTCAAGGGTTTATTTGTATCATATTGACCTAATTACATGGTGCAAAACACTGCAAATCCATTGGATAGACAGATGAAATTTGCAGTCAACTGTATACTGAAAAATCAAACTTTGACTTTTTGGTGAAAATCAAGTGCCAAGGATCATAATTCATCAAAATATGTCAAAATGTGAAACTTGTTCATCAAGGAATCAAAGATTGAATATTTGGTTTTAAAATTTGAAATTTTCTTAACTTAGAAAATTTTCTAAGTATAGAAAATTTCTTATTTTTTTCTCAACTTTAAGCCATTTTTTCACCATGATACAAGATGATTCAAAGGAAATTCCCAACATGAAAGTTGTAGATCTCCATGAAATCTACAACTTTTCTTCACACATTTTCCTTAAAGATACTTGTATCTCAAGATATAATTTTGTGAATACATGCCCATGAACTAAAATAACTTAGTGAAATTTTGCCCTAATTTAGGCAGATTTTTGACCCAACTTCATGGAAATTTTTCACCTAGTTCCAAGAGGAATCTTGAAATGCATTTCAAATATGAGTTATATAGCACATTTCAAGCTTTCCAAAATGTCCAAGAACTCCTTGAGATCATTTTTTAATAGGGATAATCAAAGAGATGAAATTGGCAATTTCTCACTTTGAATTCAAGCCATTTCATGAAGAACAAAATTCAAATCTGAACCTATGCTGCCTAATTTTTGCTTTACAGGTCTCAAACTTGTTTCTCACTTCATATTTTAATGCTTACTCAGTTTACAAAGCTTAATCCAAGCCCAAGGGTCTTTGTCCAAGCTTTAATTCCATAAATTGCACAAAGTTGCCATTGCCATTTTGGAAAAGCTTAATATTTGCAACTTTTCAATTCTTGAGCATTGGACTTGTCTTCTCTGCACACACAAGTCCTACAAACGTAAAGCAATTTTTATAGAGCTTGTACCAACTCCAAGCAGGCCAGTACAAGCATGTAGAGACTTGTCCCTTCACTTTACTTCAAAAACAAGAAAGTATGCAAAAAGCCCGTAGCTGAAAAATCCGTTGAAGAGTGGATGAAAAACCTTCTCTATACTAATACACAAACACATTACAACTTAAGACATGATTGCAAAAGGCCAAAAACACTCAAGAACACCCTCTCACCAAAAACCTGTCAAAAAACTTGCAGTTTGAGCATAAGCATAGCAATCCACAAATTTGCTCGTGCGTTTCAAGTTTTAATCATTCAAACACTTTACGTACCTCATATCTAAGTGATCCAGACCATCATCCCTGCACTATAACAGCTCCTTCTCCATCTTCCATTTTTGTTCTTCAAGCTTGCAGGTTGACTTGGATAGAGAGTTCCAGGAACTTCCAAAGCAAGGCAAGGATTGGAACACACTCAGGAAGGTTCAAGCAAGCTAAAGGAACCTTCAGGCCTTCCTAAATCTCACACAAACTCCATTCATGATCTCAGCTGAAAGAGGTAAGGATTCCAACTTTTATCTCTTCGTACCGGCATCCATTGGCCACAATTTGTGAAAGAAAAATGTAGATATTATAGTGCTGAAGCCAACCATGTGCATAGATTCCATTTCTGTTCATTATGTGTAGAGAATTTTGGAGTTCAAATTTTTGTAAAAAATTAGGGCTTTCAAAATTCGTTTTAATCTTTGATTGTTAGTTTCCATAAGTTACATGTCTGAAATCGTGGGAAAGAGTACTATCATTTTCATGTTGGAAGTTTCCATTTCACGGAGAGATGAGAAAGATACAGAGCTTTTGTTTCATATAAACTAACGGATGTACAGCCACCTCAGTGGCAAGGTAGCGCGCTGGCAATGCCCAGGTCATGGGTTTGAACCTTGGCGCTATCTTTTACATTTTTCTCATTTTTTCAGCTTCAGTTTTGGTATTTTTGGCAGTATGGGATTGGTTCTTGGGCCTTCTTTTTTTTCTAACACACTACCTCCTGTTTGCTTGCAGCACCCCTGGCCCAATCTTTTTATTATTTATTTTATTTTCATATTTGTTTTATTAAAATATTTTCTTTAACACATAAAAATCATAAAAAATATAAAACATGATGATTTTGCATTTTTTGTTCATTTTATTTTATTTTCACATGAAAAAATATTTTTATTTAACTATATATTAATTATTTCTTTCTTAAGTAAACTTGTAAATATAATAGATTTAGTTTAATTATTTTATTCCTTTTTTGTTCATACTTGTAAATATTTATTTTGACATATAAAAAACTAAATATTTTCATAAGATATTATTTATTATTTTTAATACAAAAAATACATAAAAATAATACCTAAAGAATTTTATTTTCTTTTAAATTAGAAATTAGGGTTAACTTTGGTTTTCAAGAATTAATTTATTTTTCTTAAGATTATTAGATTTAAGTCAAAACTCTTTTGCATATGAAAAATAAAACAAAATCTTTTTCCTTGCATATACATAACATTACATTTAATTTATAGTGTATCTTATTTAAATATTCGTGAAAATTCAATTTGGTTGTAATAGCTTAATTAAATTTTCATTATTGCAAATCCCCATTCATAATTTGTATTCCCCCCCACCCCCCCCCCCCCCCCCCCCCCCCCCCCCCCCCCCCCCCCCCCCCGGCCATAGAAATGTTGTAATAGCGCAGTAATTTTTAAATTACGCAATTTACCGCTTTTATATAGCATGCTAGTAATTAGGGTTTGAATGGTAAGATAAAAACAAATCAAATAGAAAACCCTAAATCAAGACAAAATCAAAGCATGAAAATAACACACTTGTACATAAGCACCCTTAGGGTTTCTCCACTTGGTTGCCTTATATGAAAATGACCATATTATGCATGCGAAGTATCTTGGAAAAATAAACAAGTATAAGATTATAATCCCATGATGACGCTATTCAAAGTTGTCTTACAAAATGATCTTGGTCCCTAAAAAATGCTAAGATACTTTGCAATATTGCTAATCATGGTTATACGATGACCCACGCCCGTCCCGTTTACATCCAAAGATAGGGTTTCTTACCAAATCAATGGTAAGACAACAATGTCAAAGGAATAGAAAATGAACAAGAAAGACATTTGAGTAGGTAGATTACTTCTAGTTACTTGCTCTATTTCCAAACAACTATCCTTGCTATTCTCAAAACAAACACACACATTTCCAAACATCTTACAAACATTGAAAACATTTTTAAAAAGACAAACATCTTTGTATACATTCTTATGAACGAGAATCATTACAAAGTTTGCCTAAACAATGGCCTCTTTTACAAAATACTTTCAAAAAACCACACAAAGCACAATTTCAAAACAAAGAGCAAGTGATCTAGCAAGTAACTAAGAGCCCATGGAAAACCATGGATGAAAAGGGTGCTAATAACTTCCATTTTCATAATCTACCCCCGAACTCAAGAAACAATCTCAAAGGTCTTTCCTGTGCTTTTTCACCTTTCCTTTTGGATAAAAGAAAAGTCAGTGGCAACTCTTGCTAAACCGCAACATTTGCGATAAAATGCAAAACCCTCAAGTCAGTTTTCCCACCGTGTCACAGCAGTCATTATTTCTCAAAATAAAAAGCTCGTTAAGTCAAAAACCTATGAAGGAGAATTAAGAAAAACCGGGGCATCCCGCTGACTTTAATCGCAAAAGAAATAGTTCAGGAAAAAGTAGGGATAACAAATTCAAAAAAAGAGGTCCTACAAATCCTCAACCAAAAAGAAAAGGTTACAAAAATGACTTCCTTCTCAAACAAATGTTCAATTTCCGAACCATAACCAAGTGTCAGAGCAAAGATTATGGACTCAATTGGGATCTAAACGCATAATTAGCTGAGCATAGGATTGACGAACATCACGAAGAACAGGTTGGGTACAAATAAAATTTGAGCATTTACCCTTTGTTTCTTAAATCATGAACCCGACCACATTATAACCCTTAAAAGTACTAGCTGAATCATGGGTTAGTTCGAAAGCATACTGTTACAAAAGGTATCCTAACTCTTGTAAGGTTTGCTATAAATCCTGAGTTGATATCACACTCTTACAAAATTTGTTTGTTTTACTAAAAAAAATTCAAAATTCAAGACAGATATAAGCTTTGCATTCTTCAAATACCATTGTTTGCATATGAATATTTGTTCAAACAGTAGAGAGATTCGCACAATGGATATTCGATGAACATAAATCCTCTCAATGAATAGAATCACCTCAGATGGAAATACATTTCCAATAACAGGCCTTTCATAATCAAGAGACATGAAATGGTCTCTAAACTGATCTGGGGGCAGTCAAGTCAAGATTCAGGGAATTTCTCAAAAAATGCCAAATAGCTAGGAGTAGATCTCCATCTAAATCACTTGGGGCATTGGACATGAATTCCAACAATGAATCATGTGCAATCAAGAAAACATCTTCTGGTAGCGTGGCAACACTTACTACTATGGACAGTGACATTTCTCTGCACCAGATGAACGCGCACATAGTTAAAAGATACTACGCATGAGCGAAGACCCGTTAGGTCGACTGGCCTAGGAAAAAATAAGGGCACCCCGGTGAACCAAAAGGGTTTGGGAAATAATTAGGGATATACATATGAAAAATCTGCACACCCGGCAAATCGAAAACCTAAAAATGCGGCTTGGGAAAAAAAAGGTATCCTGATGGACTGAAAATCCGAAAGGACAGTCCAGGCAAAATTTAGGGATTAAAGCGGACGACTACGTCCCATCATCTTGTCACTTGTTTATCAGTAAAAGGTTTATTACGCTGACCAACATTCACCAAGGACTCCAACAGTTGGGATAACAGTCAAACCATCCACAAAATCCCCACGGATATTTTTCTCCAGTAGATATTTTCTCCGGCGGGTACAGAGGCAAGGACATTCTACTGCAAGGTCACTGCCATATTCTCAGCATGCAGCCTAATGGTGTTAGGTGTTATTATGTCCCCGATGGAGCAAGAATCTCCAACTACTTCTCCGACATCTAGAGAAAACTCCCTAGTAAAGTCGTCAAGCTTTTCGGATTCCCCAACTGGATTCCAACAAAATCACTAAGAAGTTCATAGAGTTTTCCTTCCCCAACAAAGTTTATTTCTCTAACAACGGAAGTTCATCTCCCAATGTTTCAACTTCAACAAATTTGAAGACCTACATTCTTCATCCCCAACAACAACCAAGGATTCATTTTCCCTAGTTCAACAATACATCAGTCGAATAACTGACACGTTCATACATTTCATTCATACATCATTTTACAAGTGTCATAGCATATGCAGCACAAATGCATATATTGCAATATCGTGTATTTTAAGAGCATCATTTGCACTTCATGCATCATGACTTTGCATACAGCTAGCCCTTTATCTTCTCAGGTAAAAGTCTATAAACAGACAAATATCATCAACTATTTACATGACCAGAGAAATTTCCAGTACCCTGTTGAGGTAGTAATCGTCCAAGATTCTTTCATTATCTGTTGAGGTAGTAATCTTCTAAGGTTCCTTCATTATCTTTTGAGGTAGTAATCATACAAGATTCAATCATTATCTGTTGAGGTAGTAATTGTCCAAGATTCCTTCATTATCTGTTGAGGTAGTAATCGTCCAAGATTCCTTCATTATCTGTTGAGGTAGTAATCGTCCAAGATTCCTTCATTATTTGTTGAGGTAATAATCGTCAGAGATTCCTTCATTATCTGTTGAGGTAGAAATCCTCAAAGATTCCTTCATTATCTATTGAGGTAGTAATCGTCCAAGATTCCTTCATTATCTTTTGAGGTAGTAATCGTCCAAGATTCCTTCAAAATCTGTTAAGGTAGAAATCGTCAAAAATTCCTTCATTATCTATTGAGGTAGTAATCGTCCAAGATTCCTTCATTATCTATTGAGGTAGTAATCGTCCAGGATTCCTTCATTATCTGTTGAGGTAGCAATCGTCAAAGATTCCTTCATTATCTGTTGAGGTAGTAATCGTCCAAGATTACTTCATTATCTATTGAAGTAGAAATCGTCAAAGATTCCTTCATTGTCTATTGAGGTAGTAATTGTCCAAGATTCCTTCATTATCTGTTGAGGTAGTAATCGTCCAAGATTCCTTCATTATCTGTTGAGGTAGTAATCGTCCAAGATTCCTTCATCATCTGTTGAGGTAGTAATCGTCCAAGATTCCTTCATTATTTATTAAGGTAGAAATCATCAAAGATTCCTTCATTATCTATTGAGGTAGTAATCGTCCAAGATTCTTTCATTATCTTTCGAGGTAGTAATCGTCCAAGATTCCTTCAATATCTATTGAGGTAGCAATCGTCAAAGATTCCTTCATTATCTATTGAGGTAGTAATCGTACAAGATTCCATCATTATCTATTGAGGTAGTAATCGTCCAGGATTCCTTCATTATCTGTTGAGGTAGCAATCATCAAAGATTCCTTCATTATCTGTTGAGGTAGCAATCGTCAAAGATTCCTTCATTATCTGTTGAGGTAGTAATCGTCTAAGATTCCTTCATTATCTGTTGAGGTAGTAATCATCCAAGATTCCTTCATTATCTATTGAAGTAACAATCGTCAAAGATTCCTTCACTATTTGTTGAGGTAGTAATTGTCCAAGATTCCTTCATTATATGTTGAGGTAGTAATCATCCAAGATTCCTTCATTATCTGTTGAGGTAGCAATCATTAAATATTCCTTCATTATCTATTGAGGTAGTAATCGTCCAAGATTCCTTCATTATCTGTTGAGGTAGTAATCATCTAATATTCCTTCATTATTTGTTGAGGTAGCAATCGTCAAAGATTCCTTCATTATCTGTTGAGGTAGTAATCGTCCAAGATTCCTTCATTATCTGTTGAGGTGGCAATCGTCAAGGATTCCTTCATTATTTGTTGAGGTGGTAATCGTCCAAGATTCCTTCATTATCTTTTGAGGTAGTAATCGTCCAAGATTCATTCATTATATGTTGAGGTAGCAATCGTCAAAGATTCCTTCATTATCTGTTGAGGTAGTAATCGTCAAAGATTCCTTCACTATCTGTTGAAGTAGAAATCGTCAAAGATTCCTTCACTATATGTTGAGGTAGTAATTGTCCAAGATTCCTTCATTATCTGTTGAGGTATTAATCATCCAAGATTCCTTCATTATCTGTTGAGGTAGTAATCGTCCAAGATTTCTTCATTATCTGTTGAGGTAGTAATCGTCCAAGATTGCTTCATTATCTGTTGAGGTGGCAATCATCAAAGATTCCTTCATTATTTGTTGAAGTAGTAATCGTCTAAGATTCCTTCATTATCTGTTGAGGTAGTAATCATCCAAGATTCCTTCATTATTTGTTGAGGTAGCAATCGTCAAAGAATCCTTCATTATCTGTTGAGGTAGTAATCGTCCAAGATTCCTTCATTATCTGTTGAGGTAGTAATCGTCTAAGATTCCTTCATTATCTGTTGGGGTAGCTATTGTACCCCAATTTTTGCCCCTAAGATCCCTTCATCATACCATATTGTTTCAATCACCATAAAATCACATTAGGGCTTTTGGTTCTTCTCCCTATCTTTAGCTTTTCTCTTTGAGGAGTTACCAAGAACCTTGACTTGTTTTCTTTGGTGATCATGGATATTTTGCTTTGATTTTCTATCTAAATTAAAAAATAAAATATTGGTTTGTATTACTTGTTAATAATGTAGGTAAAGGCAATGAGGTTTAGCAAGTTGCATCATGCGTTCATGAGTTTATTTCCATGCCCTAGTCAAAGTCTTGAGAGATTCAAACCTCACCATTGAAGTTGTTTTGAAGTTGGTATGGAAGTAGTTTTGGTGGCCATGAGTACTCATCATCATCCTCAACAAATTCTACTCACAAAGGAAGAATATTGGCACAAAAAGTTTGTTCAAACTTGGCAAAGTTCCACCAAGCATTCTCTTGATCTAGAGGCTAGGGTTTTAGACTTCAGAGGGGCATATCTTGCTCATCTTTTGGTATTTTTGAGTGATTCCAAAAACATTCTTTTCTTAAAAGAGTTACCAACAAATCACTTTAAAAGTTCCAAGGAGTTTTCATGTGGAAGGAACTTGGTGAAGAAGAAAGATTACAAGTCATCCAGATGAATCCCTCATTTTTCATATGTGACTTCAAATGGTCATAACTCGGTTAATTTTTATCACCTTGAGCCCATTATTTTTTCATGATGACCCTAAGGATGTGTACTTCATTCCTTCTTTTATATGCAAAGTAGTAAAATGGATGGAATTTGCATTAAGAATGCAAGAGATTATAGGTCATTTTATGATTTTTGGCCAACTTCAACAAGTCATAACTTGCTCAATTTTTGGAGATTTTGAGTGGTTCAAATTGCAAAATGTCATTCAAGAGATCTACTTTATTCAATATTTTTTGGTCAAGATAAAATTCTAAGTGGAAGACCATGTTTGGATGCAAGAGATTATAGGTCATTTTTAAAGAAGAATTTAAAACATTTCTAAGTATGGAAAGTCAACTCTTTTTCTTCAACTTTGACTCCATGTAGTTTTCAGCTCAAGCATCCATTTGATTCCATTATTTTTCCATTTCAAAGCTTGTTACCTCATCTTTCCAAAGCACCAATAATTTTTCCCTAAGACCCCCTGAGGTGGAAATGCCATTGGATTGAACTTGGTAACTTGGAACTGAAGTTTCACCATAAGTCAGAATTTGAAATCCATGTTTTGGCCTTTAAACATCAAATTAGCACGTGTTTGTGATCTAAACATGTTTAACCAAGTTACCAAAGTGGATTTGAGCCTTGAAACGCAAGGATTTGATGAGTTTTGATGCAAATCAGATCACACTTTGCTCGTGCATCAAGTTCACACGATTTCCCTCCAATTTGCATCATTCCACATGCTTGAACATTCCATTTGATTCCCTATAAATAGAGGGTCACCCCCCATTCAATTTTCCAAGCTTAGATAGCCAGAATCACCCTGCCAAACTTGCTTCACAACTCAGAATTCAGCTACTTCGAATCCTATTATCAAGCCTTTTTCAATCCATTTTTTTATCAATTCACCTTCCTTGATCTTCCCTGAAGCTAACCATATAATCACATTCAAGAATCGTTCCCTATATTGCTCCATAGAAGTCCAGTTTCAGAGCTCTGCAACTCAACTTCAATAGGTAGATTCCTTCATCAATTCTTCAAAACTTTGGTATCATTGTGTTGCTCTCATTGCCCTGGTTCTAGTCGAAACACTTACTTTTATCTCGAAGCACGTTTTGACCATGAATTTTCAAATCCCTTTTCAAAACTTTCTTTCCAAATTGCTTGAGCTACAGTTTATATAAATTTGGCGCGAGAGTGTGGTTGTCTTCGTCTTGAAGAGATGGAGCGAATGACATAGGTCTAAGCTTCTGATTTTACAGTTTGAGAGACCTGCAATTCGTGAAGGCTGGAGGTTGAAGATGATCAACGTGTCATCTTCTAATCAATGAAAGCGTGACATTTGTTATTTTCAAATTCTGATTTTATTAATGATTCTGTACATTATTCATTAAAGACCATGATATGCACAGTGCGCCAGATCCCTTGGATTTGATTACTAACGCGTTTTGACTCTCATCCAATGGTCCACATCTTTTTCTTTTATTTTCTTTTTCTGATTTTTATATTTTAATTGGTTTAAATTTCAAAAAATCATAGAAAATTCATTTTTAGTCCAAAAAATCTAAAAAAATTATGAAAAATATTTTTGATTATTCTCTTTATGATTTTTATTTTTTCACAATTTAATTTTGTGTTTTGATATTTTTTATGAATTTTACACTTATTTGATTTGTTTAAAATGTTAAAAAATACGTTTACACATTTTTAAATCCTGAAAAAATTATGAAATGATCCAATGATATTGTGACAAATATTGGTGACCTTATTTTATTTTTGTTTCTGACTTTCCTATTTTTTTTTACTATTTTTGTTTATTTTACCCATTTATTTTAATTTTTAAAATTAGTTTCTGACTTTTAAAAATTCCCAAAAATTTTGTAAAATTACTTGGCCTGCTTTCTGATTTTTCTATGGTCTTATTTTTCATCTCTTGATTAATTTGAATATAATTGGAATTTTCTTCATTATTTTCCATTTTTTAAAACATTTTTAAACCCTTTAATGAACATATTAATTATATTATTATTTTGTGAATATTTTCTGGCTGTCTTGGGTTGATTTTTTGGTCATGGCTTTATTAACATCATTGGATCCATGGTGTTGAGTTTAACTCCACAAAAAATGGATGAATGATTTTAATAATAGTTTAATTAAATATTAATTCAAATGTGGTTTTTCTTTTTACCCTAATTCCTATTCATCTCATCCCCTTCTCAATACACTAAATGTTGTTAGAGCATGATCTCTATATCATGTCTCAAAACAAATGGTGCATATATTGCTATTGATCAGCCTCAAAATAGGTGTGACTTCTATATAAGTCCTTTTACGATTGCTTAACATAACGCTAAATTTTGTCCCGATTCGAATAAATGATCATTCGTGGCCCAAACTTATGATTGCAAGCCCAAGTATGTTAATTTGATCTCTTTGATCCAATAACCTTGAGATTCATTGTGTGGAGGCTTTGGTTCTACCAATCCTCTAATGGATCTACAACACCTTTGGTCAACGCGGATCACTTAAACATCGTTGATCATTAAATGGTACTTGTGAGAATTCCAAATGGATGATATACTTGACAAAAAACAAATGCAACTTGTTGTGTGGAGGCTTTGGTTCTACCAATCCTCTAATGAGTTCTAAATGCAAGTTTCAAGATGGTCATCCAACTAACCACTAATTATTGACTTGTTTTATTTTATGCTTTTATTCTTTTATGCTTTATGCACTATTTATTTTTTAGCATTTTACATTTCATGCCATTTTCATCTTTGCTCATTTGAGCATTTATTTTCTTATCATTTTTACTTTGCTCACTTGGGCTTTTCTTTTTCCTTTTTCTAAGATACTTAATAACCAACTTAAACCGTAAAAAACTCTTAATGGTACTTGGACTATTTGGTTACTATCCTTGGCATGATGGAGCAGTGGACTTTTTCTTTGACTTAGGATTATAAACCTTGGCCTACCTTGGATACCTTGTGATCTTATATGATTATTTTGTCTGGAGCTCTTGAGGTTTACCTCAAGAAATTGGGTTGCTTGTTTGTTTTAGTGTGTAGGTTTTTGTGATTACACTCTTTGTTTGTAATCTGGAATTCACTCGCATACAGTCGTTACTCTGCCCAATTTTTGTGAAGACTTAATACATTTGAAGAGGTCTAGTATCTTTGTTTGCTTGGTTTCACTCCAAAGAATGGGAATTCTATTTTGGCTCATAATGTCAAGTTTTAGCTTCTTGTTGGTTAGATGGTCCTTATCTTTAGATTTTACCTCATGCTTTAGGATAACCTCTTTTTCTCCTTCCATCTTCTTTAATTTCAAAAATCTTCTCCCTCCTTTTGAAAACTCTTCCTGTTTCTAAACTTGAACCACTTTCATAATAAACTTGGACCTAGGTCCATGTATTTTCAAAATCTTTTCATAAATAAACTTCAATCAACTTAACAATACCTTGACATTTTTTTGTGAGAAGACTAAAAGTCAATCAATCTCATTTCAAATCATTTTGCCACTTTGGCTTTTACCTTTAAACTTTTCTTAAAAGATTAGGCTCTTGTCAATCCTTGTAGTGATGCAAACAACTATACTTCTACAATATGTAGTAAAGTGAGATATTTTCCACTTGGGTGTTGAGTGAGGCATTGTTGATTTTAAAATCCAATCCATATCCTCCACTTTGAGATGATGCAAATTCTCCTTTCTCATGATTGTGGGTAGTAAGTATGTTTTCCACACGGACAATGACGATGGCGTCTTATCTCATAAAATTAACCAACACACTCGTGTTTCAAATTTTTAAAAGAAGAACTACGTGTACCCTGATCCCGTATTGCACGAAAGGTGGTACGTAGACACTAAAGGTTCGCAACTGCGGCGGGTGCAAAAATCATAAAAAATACTTCTTTTCTCACCTCCACTATCCATTTTATATACAACACATTTTTATAGCCAAAATATACAGATTTTACAAAGAGGTTCATGCGGAGTACCGTAGATGTTTAGGGTGCTAATACCTTCCCTTTTCATAACCAACCCCCTTACCTTGAATCTTTCCCCCTCTTTTTGGGTTATTCGCTCTTTTCCCATTCCTTTGGAAACAATAAAGCGCGGTGGCGATTTTGATTTTGATTTGTATAAAGTCTTGTCAATCCAATGGCTTAGTCTTGAACATATCTACCGCTACAAAAAATGGCGACTTCACTGGGGAAAGATTGACCTCTTGCTGGTCCATCCCTAAGTGGGTTAAGCCTATCTTTTTTTATATCTGTATATGTGCTATTGCTGTTTATGTGTTATATTTTGTATATATGTTTGTCTGGATTTTCCTGGTTTTCAGGGTGCTTGGTGATTACTCATAAGTCCTATATCTGGACTTGGGCAAACTTTAAGATAGGACGGGCGGTATAGTCATGTTAACTTTGAGGGAGTAATCCCAAAAAAGGAGGCATGAGATCCCCCACTCAATGGAGGCCCCTTTGACTGTAGTGTCTATTACCGAGTAATCAGGAAGACGTATTGCTTTCGACCTGGGAGGCTGCTGAAATTGAGGACCGTAGAAAACCAAAACCATCTTGTCCTTTTAGGTGTAGTGCGGAAGCTATGACGGAGTAATTCAGAAATAGTTGTCACACGATACTACACACGGACGAGTCTTTCTTGAGAATATTACAAATTACCGAGTTAATCGGGAAGTTGGTAATATCCGAAGAAAGGATGTAGACTCTGGGAACCTCTAGAACCTTGTTCAGCAGGTGATAACTTTTTTAGACCAACACTTTATGGGTAGTACCTTCGACCTCATGCTCATGATGTTGAACCTATGAACCCTATATGTGTGATCTTGTGTGTGATTGCTGCATCATGCATCCATGCACTCATAAGCATATTTTGAAGAAAATAATATTTCAAGGGATTTATTTGTGAATATCTCAGGTACTATTAACCATGGATTCTGGAAAGAGAAAGACCGGGAAATACAGTTTCAAGGATCCCAAGATAAATGAGTTGGTCAGTCTAATTGCAGAGATTGAGTGTCCTGCAGACTTTCGGAAGAAGTATGGATCCATTATTCCTCTCATGAAGCCGAAGATGAAGGAGGGTATTCTCTCGACCTTGGTCCAGTTCTATGATTCGATGTATCACTGCTTTACTTTTCCCGATTACCAGTTGATGCCTACACTAGAGGAGTATTCTTATCTATTGGATTTACCTGTTACCGATCGTGTTCCTTTTACTGGTTTGGAGGGCGAGCCAAAACCACATGAGATTGCTGCTTTGATTCATCTGGGGAAGTCTGAGGTGGAAGCCCATATGACTACTAAAGGAGGGATTAGAGGATTACCAGCTCAGTTCTTATTGGAGAAAGCTCGTTACTTTTCCAGAATGAAGAGTACGGTTGCTTTTGAGGCCATCTTTGATTTACTTGCTTATGGATTATTCTTATTTCCTAATGTGGACAAGTTTGTCGACATTAATGCTATCAGGATTTTCATGATTGGAAACCCAGTTCCTACACTGTTGGGTGATGCTTATTACTCTGTTCATCTTCAGAGTTCTTATCATGGGGGAATGATTATCTATTGCACGCCTTTGTTGTACCGGTGGTTCATCTCTCATATGCCTCAGTCTGATGCTTTTTGGGATGTCAAGAAGGAACCTCGCTGGGCTCCTAAGATCATGGCAATTACTCACTCGAATATTGATTAATAGCATCGAGCTTATCAGGATGTAGAGATTATTGACAGTTGTGGTAGTTTCCCCAATGTACCTCTTCTTGGTACTAAGGGAGGAATTAACTATAACCCTGTTCTTGCACGGCGACAACTTGGTTATCCGATAAGGGATAAACCAAATAGTATTCATTTGAGTAGTTTCTTTCTGAAGGAAGGAGAAGACCACTGGGAAGCTAGGGAGCAGATTGCGAAGGCCTGGCGTCACATTCATAAGAAAAGTAGGAAAGATTTGGGACCTAGGGGTGTTGTTTCTTTGGAGCCATATCTTCAGTGGGTCCGATAGAGATCCATCCAGTTGAAAATGTCGTATACTCGGTAGACACCCATGCCTGATCTGTTTGTGAAGACCACTCCTCCCTTATTAGATGATCTAGAAGAGTTGCAACTTGCTTTAATTAGGATGCAACAGGAAAGAGATGCTTGGAAGAACAAGTTCCAGACTTTAGAGAGTTCCTACAAAGCAGACTTGAAGGAGAAAGATGATTTGATCGAGATCCTTGAGAGTCGAGCAGTAGAGTCTATGGAGAGGCAAGGGGATTTATTTTATCCTAAGCCTCAAGAAGGTGTTGATTGCTCATTTTCTGGTCTGAATGATTGGAAAGAGGTTGCCATCAGACATGTGGAAGAAAACCAGAGGTTGAGAGCTCAGATTTTCAGGCTCACAGGGAAACGCCAGCGTACAGATTGATCTCTATCAGTTTCTTTCTCTCAGGATTTTTAGATTGTATTTTCATCTTGTACTTGGGATCATTGAAACTTGTAACCCATTTTGAAGTTATTATAATAAAAGTTTTCAGTATTTCAAATGCGTTATTATTTTGATGTTTGCAATATGTCTATAAATGTTAAATCCCTTGAAATATTAAATGATAAAGTAAAGATAATCATATGGATTGCATATCATGCATCATATTGCACATATTTCTTGCATTTATTATGCATATCCAGGTGCCTTACCCAGCTTTTTGCTTTGTTTAGCAAGCTGACTCATCACTACAACACTCGGGATAACTTCAAAAAGAAGAATGACAACTTGGAACAGGAGAATCGCGAGCTACGTGAAGAAGTTTCTGCTTTGAAGGTTGGCTTGGCCAATTTTACTACTCTGATGGAAGCTCTGGTGGTTGCTCAGAATTAGCCACCGAGTGTTCAACCTCAACCAACCAGGGAAAATACTGAAGTCCCTGCTATTCCTGTATCCGCTACTCCGACTGTTGTTCAAAGCCGTATGCCTCAGGGTTATCCGTGGGGAATGCCGAAGAATTTTGCACCTGAAGGTTTCAATTTGGGCCCCCAAGATGCTCCAATGGTTCCAAATGTTGTTACTCCAGCACCTCCTGTGGTGCATGCTTCTCCTGCTGCACCTCCTTCGATGAATTTGGTTCCTTTTGTTAATGAAGATGTATGTCATCCTTTCCCTCCGCTGAGTGAAGACTTGGGTCTTTATGACAGAATGGATGATTTCCAAGAGCAGTTTGATAGAATGCAAAGAGATATGAAGGCTCTTAGGGGAAAAGAGTTATTTGGGAAGAATGTGAATGAGTTGTGTTTGGTCCCGAATGTCAAAGTGCCTGCTAAGTTCAAGGTCCTGTAGTTTGAGAAGTACAAAGGCAACACTTGCCCTCGTGCTCACTAGGTGATGTATGTAAGGAGAATGTCTACCCACACCGATGATCAGCGTCTGCTGATTCACTTTTTCCAGGATAGTCTGACCGGTGCAACATTGAAATGGTACATGAGTTTAGACAGCACCAACATCCATACCTTTAATGATTTGGGAGAAGCATTCATAAAACAATACAAGTACAATGTGGACATGGCGCCTGATCGTGACCAGCTTAGAGCCATGGTTCAGAAAGATAAAGAATCATTCAAAGAGTACGCGCAGAGATGGCACGAAGTGGCTGTACATGTGATTCCTCCCATGGAGGAGAAGTAAATGACCAAAATTTTTCTGAAGACGCTAGGCGCTTTCTACTACGAAAGAATGGTAGCAAGTGCCCCAAGTGATTTTACAGAGATGGTAGGAATGGGTGTCCGCCTAGAAGAGGCAGTAAGAGAAGGTCGTTTGGCAAAGGTTGAAGGATCCAGAGGTGTGAAAAAGCTAGCTTATAACAAAGAAGAAAGAGGGGGATACAAATGCTGTCATACAAGAGAGGAGAATAAATGCTCCTAGAAGGAATTATCAGCGTCATCAGCAAGTTGCTTCAGTGACTCCTTTTATGAATGTCGCTACAACTACCGTTGCTTATCAAAGACAGTCCCAGTAAGGGAACCAAGGGAATAATCAGAGAAGGGATAACTATGAACCTATTCCCATGAGTTATGCAGAGCTACTACCAACATTGATTCAGAAGAAGTTGGTCCAGACACAACCAGCTCCAGCAGTACCATCACCATTGCCTTGGTATTACAAAGCAGACCGGACGCGTGCCTTTCATCAGGGAGCACTAGGGCATAGTGTTGAAATTTTTTATCCTTTGAGGACTGAAGTGCAAAGGTTGGTGAAGTCCAGAATTTTATCTTTCAAAGACATGGGACCTAATGTAATAGAAAATCCTCTACCCAATCACGAGGGAGTGAATGTTGTGAATATGGAGGCCGGTTGTCTAGGTGACTTCTGGATTTTTGACATTAATTTGGTTAGAGGGGATTTGGTAAAGTTGCACGCAGACCTCTGTGAATTCAGTTATTATACGCATGACCACGCCAGTTGTGCTATTTGCAGTACAAACATACAGGGTTGCGAGAAGATAAAGGCTGATTTACATGAGATTATGGATGAAGGTCTAATTCATATAATCAGTCCTAGGGCAGAATATGAAGAGGAAGTTAATATGGTTTTTGGATGTCCGGGTGAATTCAGAATTTTTGAAGTAGAGCATTTGAATGAAGATCCCGTACAGTTGCATGCTAGCTTCTTCCGTACTGCTGGTCAGGTGGAACACCAATATGGATCATGCGTAGTTTGCTGTCAAGACCCCTGAGGATGTTCTATTGTGAGAGAGGTTGTTCAATTGCTGTTAGACAATGGAACTATCAAGATCACATGTTAGAGAGATGATTATCACGAGATTGATATGGTTGAAGTTTGTTTGATGGGAGAAGAGTCAGAAGAAGAATATGCCTCCGCAGATGAGTATTTCTCTTCAGACGAAGATTTGTTTACCGGAAATGGTCTTTTGAGGGCTGATTGTGTCGAGGAAGGTGTAAACGTCATTGTACCTTGTTTTGGTGCACCCGCTCATCTTGAGGTGGAGTAACATAGAATACCAGCTGTTATCCCATTGGTAATTAGTCTGCCAGGACCCGTTCCCTATAAATCAGATAAGGTTGTGCCTTAAAAATACAATGCTACAATCTTAGAAGATAGGGTGGAGGTTCCCATCCAGCCAATGCCATACGTTGGAAATATAGCTGATAATAGCAGGGTGACCCGTAGTGGTCGTGTGTTTGCGCCGGTTATTCGAAGATACGTTGTTGTTGGAATAAAAATTGCTGAGAACAATGAGCCTAAGAAGGCTGCAGGAGAGACTAGTGGAGCTACATTGGAGAAAGAAGTGGATGATATCTTGAAGATAATTAAAATGAGCGACTACAAAATTGTGGACCAGCTATTGCAGACTCCTTCAAAGATATCCATCCTAGCTTTATTGATGAATTCCTTCGCTCATAGAGAATCACTGATGAGAGTACTAGACCAAGCTTTTGTAGAGAATAACATGTTGTTAGATCAATTCAGCAGCATAATTGGAAACATTACATCATGTAACAACTTAAGTTTCTGTGTTGATGAGTTACCAGATGAAGGGAGGAATCACAACCTGGCCCTCCACATATCTATGAACTGTGTTGTACCCCAAAATTTTCCCCCCCATATTCCTTAAGATATGTCAAGAATGATCTTCAAATTGCTCAAGATTGCTCAAGGATTGTACAGTCAAAACACCTCCTAAGGCAGTCAGTTCAAAATTAGGGTTCTGGTTCTTTCAAGGAATTTGGGGTTCTCAATGGTTCAATCAAGTCTCATAGGCCTATATGCATTCTCTAGCACCTACATGCCAAGTTTCAAGACTCACAGTGCCAGTTTGCACAGTCAAAAGCTCCATTTGATCTACAGTCAACTACAAGGGCAAAATGGTCATTTTGCAGTCAAAAGTCAGAATTTTTGGTCAACATCTTATTTTGAGTTCACAATCATCATTTGATCAAGGTTGATCATGATCCCACAAGAATAGCTCCAAAGTCATCAAGATGCAAAAGTTACTATTTTTGGACAGTAGAAAAGTCAACTATACCTTGACCAGGGCATAACTTTTTCATGGTTTATCAGAAAAATCCCATCCAAAGCTCATTTTTAATAGGATGAAATTTCCTACAATCCATATTCACACTCCAAGATCAAGAAATGCTCTCACACAAAGTTATAAATTTTTACATTATAGGTCAATTTCAAAAGTCAACAAAAGTACACTTTGAGTCAAAGGCCATAACTTGAGATTGGTAAATCCAAATGACATGGGACCAAAGGCATTGGTTAGAGGACTGCAAGAGCTTTCCAAAATGTCCAAGAACATGGTCATACGATCAAAATTGAGCAAGTTGTGCATTGGAGAAGTTGGGAAAGTTTCATGAATTTGCAAAAGTCAACTTTGCTCAAAACTCCTTTTTTATCTAATGGGCCTCAAATCTCTTCTTGAAACTTCACCCATGACCTATGCAAGACCCACCAAGTTAAATTGGATTTGTTTTCTTAAATTTATTAATTAAATGGATTTTTAATACATATTAATTCATTTAATTAATTTAAATTATAAGAAAATAGAAGATTTGATTTTTAAATCAATTTGTGAACCAAATATGATCCAAATATGCTGACCAATTCGTGCACAATCAAAAAGGTACAAAAATATCCAATTTTGGCAACTTGTTCAATCATGGAAAATCAAGAATATTTGATTTTCAATCAAGGATTTAATCTTCAATGCACATGGGTTGGATCCAAAATTTTAACCTAGACTGATTCCCTTATATGCAAGCAAGCCAACCATAACCTAATACACGACTGAAAGCTGCAGAAACGACCATATCAAATTCAAGAATTTTCAAGAAAACTCAAAACTGGTTCTTGCATTCTAGGCCAATTCAAGGCGTTTTTTCCATCCAAACACATTGCAGGAAGCACTAGGATTGATTTGCAATCAAATTCAAGCATCAAAGCTCAAGGAATCGCTACATACCATCTCACGGTTTGCCTTTAGAATTCAAAACTATATCTCTTGATTCATGCACATTTAACATGTTTTTGTGACTGATTTGCATTGCTAGAGACCATACAAAGCTAATGGAATGATTGAATTGAACCATAGTGCCCTGAATCGAGATATGCCATGATTGAATTTCTAGGGTTTTCAAGCTTTAAATTAGGGCTTTCCAAACCAGGAAAAATTGGAACCAATGAGGTACATGGTTGAATTCGTGAGGCCAAGACGACGGGAACCCATACCTCGCGAAATATTTATGTTTGCTATATTTCTATTCGCTATTTTTCCTTGCAGGAGGTAGTGGAGGTTAAAAACCCCTGCTATTTGATTCTGTTTACACAGAACAAAGGTTGAAGATGATGAGGTGTTGGCATCTGATTCGTGTGTTTGAAAAACGTGCGCGTTATTTTTTGTTTATAGCATATTGTTTGTTTTTTTGTATATAATATTCTCTATTTATCCATTTAACAAAAGCGCGCTACAGTTCAGTTGGAAAAGGCATTGAAGCATAATTCATTAGGACCTGGGTTCAAATCCCAGGTCCCCCAAAACATTTGTGTTATTTTGTTTCAGGCAATTCTATGTAGCACTCCAAGCAGGGCCCATCATACGCCCTCATCCAGATGTTGTCCAAGTGGCCTCAGACCTGATCCAAGGGTCTAGATGGAAGGACTATCATGGTCCTTAGTCAACAAGCGTGTGGATAATTCAGAAAGTCAACGAGGCTGGAATTGTTAATGGGCTTCAGAATTGCTCTTGTCACTCCAGAATTAAGCCCAGCACCCCTTTCAAGTTTATTTCTTTTCCTTTCTTTTTTTTATTTTTTCTTTCTTCTTTCATTTAATTATTTTTATAATTATTATTTATATCACTAACAAATTAATATTTTCATAATAAAATCAGAAAACTAAAAAATATAATATTTTTATTTATTAAATTTAATTAGTTTATTTTGTAAATAAATATTAATATAATTTGTTTAGTTTTAATTAGGCATAATAATAATATTTTTGCAATAAATTTAAAATTAATGTAGAATTAGGGTTTTTGACATTTTAATCATATTATTTTTATTTTCTTAAACATTCAAAAAAATCAAAAAGTATCTTTTTTTATTAATTAATTAGTGTAGGTTTAATTTAATTAGAAATAATATAAAAATCTCTTTCCTAAAAAGGGTCAAAACCCTAAAAAACTCTCCGATTCAATTTTTCTCGCGCATATTATTTTGTGTCCATATAATTGTATTTGCTCCGAGGATGTAATAGCTTTAATTAGGACCTTTTTACCGCTTTTATTTAATTTCCCGCAATTTACTTTTTCAAGGGTTTGTTTTTGGCGATGTAAATACCCGACGCCTTGTAATAGCTTAGTTTTACTTTCCGCAACTATTAACTGATAGATGTATGCTAACTAGGCTATGCATGACAAGATCTCTCTTAATTTAAAATCAATCGTAGCTCACCATGACATGTACAAGGATAACATAACTGAAACCTGACACACTCGCACATGCCACTCTTAGGGTACGCCTCACTTGGTTGCCTCGACGTGGTCATCGAGTATAGGAAGTTTTAGAGGTCGCCCTCCTGTCTAAAGATCAAAGTTTCCTCGAAACGGTTGCCTCGATAAAAATGATCTAAGACATTAGGGTTACCGCTAAGGCGTCCTACCATTGCTTTAGTGACCACATGTCCCTAAAATCGAATTGACCCGAAAACTCCAACGACGGTGCTACCTACTTCTCAATAGTGGGATAGCACTTTCTAAAGGACATTTACACAGCTTAATTCTTTTTGAGTAGGTAGAGGTTCTCAGGTACTTGCTCTTTCAAAACAAAACAACTTTTTCGCACTTACACTTTTCAAACAAAGTTTTCAAACAACACTTCATACACTCTTGAGGACAGAAACAAGAGTTAAACCGAAGTTTTCAAACAAAACTCTTTTCGAAACCCACAAACACAAGAAAAGCAAAATTCTTTTGAAAACATAGTGAGCAAGTACCTAAGATCCCGTGGATAACCACGGATAGAAAAGGTGCTAACACCTTCCCTTTCTATAATCTACCTCCCGAACCCGAGAAACATCTCGAAAAGGAATTTTGTTGTGCTTTTGTCCTTTCCTTGTTGGAGAAAATAAAAGACGGTGACGACTCTTGCTTACCGCGACATTTTGCGAAACGCAAACGCGAACCAGCATTCCAAAACAGTCAGTTCTATTTCCACCAATCCCAGAACTGGCGACTCTGCTGGGGACTTAATAAGTGAGGTGTACCTTAGGATTAGATCACCATGTTTTCAATTGTATGCTTTGTATGCTTTAATTTTATGGGCTTGTATCAGAGTTTTATAGATCCTAACCCGGATCTGGGGGTGCCCTTTTTTAGGTAAGTAGCAATAAACTGTGAGGGATATATCCGGCGTAGACCGACACGGATGAAGCAGTAGCTACGTTGGTGTGACACCTTAGTATGTACCGATATCCCTTGTGTTGGAACGAGGAGAATATGGGTCTTCTAAGGAGTCATTAAGCACCAACTGACCTTAGAACCTTAAATTGACCAACTTGGCCATAGAACAGTAGCAGTATGCTACACTCATTGAGACTAAACTCTCGCGATGGTTTCGGCCACAAGAAAAGGTTGCCAAACTGGAATTATGACCGATTAAGGGTAGTCAGTGATATTGAGATCCTCTAGAACCCGGTTACTATTTTTAGGTCAGGTCTTAACCAACTGAAACTGAAAGAGGGTAGTACCTAAACTTCATGCCAGCCTGAAATCTAAGGGCTCTTTTTGTGTGACTTGTGTGCCCTTACCATGTTTGCCTTTTGTGAATACTTGTGGTGTGCCTTTACCATGACATCATAACATTGCATACATCCTGCATAAGGACTAACCCATTTCAAAGACAAGAAGGTTTCATCTTTGCTCTGTTTTGTAGGACATCATGATGCCCATGCGTAGGAATACTATCTGGCTCAACTTTGTTCAACCACCTACTTTGCTTAAAGAGTTGGTTGTCAGGATTCCAGACACTACTTCCTTCATCAGGAGGCATGGTTCTCTTCTCGGTTTAGTCACCTCAAAGTGGGACCAACAATTTCTGAGTGTCCTGGTCCAGTTTTATGATCCGTTATACCATTGTTTCACCTTTCAAGACTTCCAGCTGGTCCCTACCCTGGAAGAATTCTCTAAATTGCTTGGTATCTCTTTCTTGGAGCAGACTCCCTTTACTGGTTGGGAAAAGACTCTCAGGCCTGAAGAGATTGCTGCAGCCCTTCACTTGACCAAAAAAGAAGTAATGGCTAACTGGGAGACTAGAAGTGGAGATAAGGGTTTTTTGGCTAAGTTTCTGGTTGGCAAAGCTAATTGTTTCTGGAATGACTTAGATTTCAAAGCGTACGAGGACATTCTGGCTCTCTTAATCTATGGTCTGGTATTGTTTCCAAATCCTGACACCTTTGTTGATGTTAATTCCATAAGGATCTTCATCTCTCGGAACCCTGTACCCACTCTCTTGGGTGATATCCTTCATCAGCTCTATACTCGTACCGCCCGAAAGCGGGGAACTTTGATGTGTTGTGCTCTGATATTGGCGAGGTGGTTTATTTCACACCTCCCTAAGTCCGTACTAAAGAACAAAGAAGGAAGGGGCTGGGCTCATAGGATAATGTCTCTTACTAATTATGACATCATTTGGACTCTCAGAGGCTTAGATGAGGTGGCTGTCATTAATCATTATGGAGAGTATCCTAATGTTCCATTGATTGGAACCCGTGGAGGAATCTCTTAGAACCCATGTTTAGCTCTCCGTCAGTTTGGAAGAGCCAGAAGAGAGGGGCCTCATGAGATGCTGATACCTCATATCGTCTTTGATTTTCAGGTAGATAGTGACGAGCTGCGTCGTAGATTCATCAGGGCTTGGGATAGAGTTCACAAATCTGACCCACATGAGTTGGGACCAAAAACTTCTCTGCCAATGGAGTCATATTTCAGATGGGTCCGCATCCGTGCCCAGAAGTTAGGTATGCCATACGAAGCTGTCAGGCCTATTACTCTTTAAGTTGCTGATAAAGACGGGGTTCCTCCAACTATTCTCCATCCTCACACGCCCACTGATGTTGGCACATTGAAGACGTCTTGGGCGCAACTGCAGGAAGAACAGGATTCTTATCGGGAAAGGTTCAATGAACAAGAACAGAAGATCCAGAAGCTGACAAAGAAATTGGAGAACGAACGGATCCTGAATGATTATATCCGCACTGAGAAGAAGAGGTCATGGGAGCATTGATGGACCTTTGAGGATTTCTTTTATGGTTTTATTTACTTTTCAGTATTTCCATTTTTGTAACGCCTAAGGGAAATTTGTTGAACAGTTTAAATTCTGAAGTTAAATCTAATAAAGTGTGTTTCCTTTCTTGTCTACAAATTTGAATCCTGATTGTCTTTGAAAACATAAATCATACGCATTTCATTTCATCATATGCATAACAGGTACCCTTTTACAGGTCAGTTATCTTCTTCGCTATTTATTTCAGCAACCATCATGTCTACTGAACCTTCCACTGAGCAAGCTATCAAGGCCCTCCAGGCCCAGAATGCCCAGTTCCAAGAGTTGGTTATGAGCCTAGCCCAGGGTCAACAGGATTTGAAGACTCTGATTCTGAAAGAGAGGAAGAAGAAGAAGAAGAAGAGGATCGTCCTGTTCAACATTGGACGCAAATTTGGAAATGGACTGTAGAATGAGGTTGAGCTGACCACCTCATTTGTAGGGAAAGACAGTCCACAAGAGAGAAAGGTTCCTAGCCCCGTAGTCTTCGACAACGAGACGGATTATGATGAAGAACAGTATCCTCCTACTGAGGATAGGTACAAACAGTTGGAGGACCGCTTGAGCGCCATGGAGATACAGAACGTGCCCGGGCTGGACTTCGGAGACCTAGGTTTATCCTCTGGGGTGGTGATTCCCCATAAGTTTAAGGCACCTGCCTTTGCCAAATATGACGGAGCTTCCTGTCCAAAGCTGCACCTCCGGTCATATGTAAGGAAGATCCAGCCTTACACCGCTGATAAGAATTTGTGGATCCATTTCTTTCAGGATAGTCTTTCAGGGAGTCAACTTGAGTGGTTCTATCAGCTGGATGGAGCCAGTATCCATAATTGGGAAGATTTGGCTACCGCGTTCTATAAGCAGTATCAGTATTATTCCGACCTCGCTCCTACGCGTACCCAACTCCAGGGTATGTCAATAGGGACGGGTGAAGGATTTAAGGAATATGCTCAAAAATGGAGAGACCTGGCTGGAAGGGTGCAACCACCTTTAACTGATCGTGAGCTTGTTGATATGTTTTTGGGGACCCTGTCTGGTCCATTCTTTAACCATTTGATTGGAAACTCTTCAGCCGGGTTTACAGACCTTATCTTGACTGGTGATACGATTGAAGCTGGTATCAAGGCTGGGAAGATACCGAAGGGTGCCTCATCGAGCACCGAGAAGAAACCGTTCAAGAAAGAATCCAGTGTTGTCTACGGTTCAAGAAGACAGAATAGACCGGAACACCACCAAGCTATCAATGCGGTGGTTATTTCAAAACCTGCTAGTGCTCCTCAGCATCACAACCAACAAAGGGAAGAGAGACCTAGAAGGCAATTCACTCGTCTCAACATGACCTTGTCCCAGATATTGCCACAGTTGCTGAAAACCAATTTGGTAACTCTAAGGGAAGCCCCAAAGAATCCGAATACTACATCATCAAAGTATAACCCCAACGCCCGTTGCGCTTATCATTCTGAGAGCCCGGGGCATAATACAGATGATTGTTGGACTTTGAAGAATAAGGTCCAAGACTTGATTGATGCAAAAGAGATTGAGTTTGAGGCGCCCAAAAGGCCTAACGTTGTGACTGCTCCCATGCCCAAACATGGAGTAAATGCTGTAGAGGAAGACTTGTTTGTAGCCTCTGTAGATGACAGTGTTACCCCGCTGATGACCGTCAAGAGGAACCCGTTGCTAGCCGGTTTATTTCTGGGATGTAGTTAAGGTTGCCATATGTGTTCTGTTTCGCCTACTGGTTGCCCATCTTTGAAGTCAGGCATCCAAAACCTGATGGATAATAGGGAAATCCTATTTGAGAAGATTGTTGTTCCTGCCACCCCTACTGAAGAAGTTTCCATTGTTACCATTTTCAACAATTCTCCTAAGGCTCCCTCGAGGAAGCCTGTCAAAATTATGCCTGTTCAGAAGATTGCACCCATAATCATCACTGTTCCGGGGCCCATCCCCTATACATATGACAAAGCTGTCCCGTGGCACTATGGGGCAGATGTTTATGTTCTTGGAGTTAAGCAAGAGTTTGATACCAATACCGGCGTCAGCAACATTACCGGGCCTGCTAAAGTCACCCGTAGTGGTAGACTTTTCTCACCTGATATTGCTCTACCAGCTGTCCGGAGACCTATTGTCATCACACCTGCAAGCGTGCCTAATGCCATTCCTGATCAAGTTCCTATTTCTACCCCTGTTGCCGAGTCATCTGATGCTCGGGGTAAAGGGATCGCCGCTGATATGCCTGCCCAGACGGAGGCACAAAAGACAATCAATGTTGAAGCTTCCAAACAGGAGATGGAAGAGATTCTGAAGATCATCAAGAAGAGTGATTATAATGTAGTTGAGCAGCTGGGGCAAACCCCCTCCAAGATTTCTATGTTATCACTGTTGTTGTGTTCAGAGGCCCATGCCAAGGCTCTGATTACCTTCCTGAAGACGGCCCACGTGCCACAAGAGACATCAGCTGATCAGTTTATCGATTGTGTGGCTAACTTAACTGCTGATAATGGTTTGGGTTTCTCCGACGCTGATTTGACGGCTAAAGGGAAGAACCATAACGATGCCCTGCATGTCTCCATTGAATGAAGGGGCACTACTCTTGCACATGTGTTGGTTGACACTGGTTCCTCATTGAACGTCTTGCCCAAGAAAGCTCTAGACAGGTTGGATTGCAAAGGGTTAGAGCTAAAGCCCAGTAACATCGTTGTCCGGGCCTTTGATGGGTCTAAAAGGATGGTGCATGGTGAGGTTGATATTCCAATTAGAGTTGGTTCTCAGGTCTTCGATTCTACATTCTACGTGATGGACATCCGACCATCCTATTCTTGTTTGCTGGGTCGTCCATGGATCCATAGAGCTGGAGCTGTGACCTCCACACTACATCAGAAGCTGAAATACCCGGTCAAAGGGAAGATTGTGACAGTTCAAGGGGAGGAGGAGTACATGGTCATCCACCTCAACACGTTCCAGTATATAGAGATGGATGGGGAGTTCATTGAGACCCCATTCCAACACTTTGAAGAAGTTCCTCAGACACTGGCATCAGCTGAGACTGTGATCGAAGATTCTCCTTTGAAGATGGCTTCCTTAAAGGATGTCCGGGCTGTTATTGAGAAGGGTGAGTATGCAAACTGGGGCCGACTTTCTGATTTCACTCAGAAGACTGACAAGTTTGGTTTGGGTTTCACTGCAGAAGCTCAAAGGGTTGTTCGTAATGCAAGGATTGGAAGACCTCATGTGTTCATCAGCAACTCAGGAGTAAATGTCGTCGAAGACGATGTAGAGGAATCTGAATTCAACAGCTGGATCTACCCTACGACCAACGGTGGACCAAACAATTGGACAGCGAAAGACTTCATCCCTATTACTTTTGTTACTCAGTAATGAACTCCTTTGTTTTGAATTTGTAACAGACAATATTGTGAAACTTTATGGCCCGGTGTCTTACCCGGGGCACCGCGGCTTCATTTCTGAGGGCTTTTGTGTGTCATTTTCATATATCATTAATAAAAGCATTGGACGTTTTTTGCATTTCAAATCTTGCGCTTCTTGTCTTTCTTTATTATATATTGCAAAACAGCTATTTACACACACTCACATATACAGGTCTCAATCCACTATGGATCTCACTGGTAACGACTCTGCTACTGCCAGTTATGACTTCGAAAATACGATCAACTTAGCCGAAGACGAAGGTGAAGATGATTGCGAAGTGCCGGGAGAGCTTGCAAGACTATTACTTCAGGAAGAGAGGGCCATTCAGCCACATGAAGATCTATTGGAAACAGTGAATCTGGGTACTGAGACAGACAAAAAGGAAGTCAAGATCGGTGCAAACCTGGAACTCAGTGTGAAACAACGGTTGACTCAGATGCTGCATGACTACATGGAAATCTTTGCCTGGTATTACGAAGATATGCCTGGGTTGGATACCGACATTGTGGTTCATCACCTGCCTACCAAGGAAGAATGCCCTCCGGTAAAACAGAAGGTTCGCCGTATGCGTCCAGAGATGTCCGAGAAAATCAAGGCTGAGGTTATGAAACAATTTGACGCCGGTTTTCTAGCAGTAACTTCTTACCCTCAGTGGGTTGCCAATGTGGTTCCAGTACCAAAGAAAGATGGCAAGGTCAGAATGTGTGTTGATTACAGGGATTTGAACAGGGCAAGCCCTAAGGATGACTTCCCTCTGCCTCACATCGACGTTCTGGTTGACAACACTGCTCATCATAAGGTATTCTCCTTCATGGACGGTTTCTCCGGTTATAATCAGATAAAGATGGCTCCTGAGGATATGGAGAAGACCACTTTTGTTACTCAGTGGGGCACCTTTTGTTACAAGGTCATGCCTTTTGGGTTGAAAAATGCTGGGGCAACGTATCAGCGTGCCATGGTTGCTCTGTTTCATGACATGATCCATCATGAGATTGAAGTATATGTTGACGATATGATTGCAAGGTCCCAAACTGAGGAGGAACACCTTGACCATCTACAGAAGCTGTTTGACCATTTGAAGTTGTACAAGCTGAGGTTGAACCCAAATAAGTGCACCTTCGGAGTGAGATCTGGCAAACTACTAGGTTTCGTCGTAAGCGACAAAGGTATTCAAGTGGACCCTGCCAAAGTGAAAGCCATACAAGAGATGCCAGCTCCCAAGACGGAGAAAGAGGTCAGAGGCTTCCTAGGACGGTTGAACTACATTGCCCGATTCATCTTGCACCTAACTGCTACTTGTGAACCAATCTTCAAGCTACTGAAGAAAGATCAAGTGGTATGTTGGAACGATGAATGTCAGGCCGCTTTCGAAAGAATCAAAGAGTATCTCCAAGAGCCACCTATTCTTATGCCACCAGTTGAAGGGAGACCTCTAATCTTATACTTGACAGTACTGGACAATTCAATGGGTTGTGTGCTGGGTCAACATGACGAGTCTGGCCGAAAAGAGCATGCTATTTATTACCTTAGCAAAAAGTTTACCGACTGTGAGACCCGATACTCACTGCTCGAGAAAACTTGCTGCGCTTTGGTATGGGCTGCTCGCCGGCTAAGACAGTATATGTTGACTCACACTACTCTATTAATTTCAAAAATGGATCCAATCAAGTACATCTTCGAAAAGCCTGCCTTGTCCGGAAGAATAGCAAGATAGCAGATGATCTTGACTGAGTATGACATCCAGTACACAACTCAAAAAGCAATCAAGGGAAGTGTGTTGGCAGACCATTTGGCACATCAGGCAATGGATGATTACCAGTCTATGAACTTTGAATTTCCAGACGAGAATATCATGGTAGTAACTGATTGCGAGATACCTGAACCGGATGAAGGACCTGAGGAAGGATCCCGATGGTCTATGCACTTTGATGGAGCCTCAAACGCTTTGGGTAATGGCATTGGCGTTGTGATCATATCTCCTAAAGGCTCTCATACTCCACTTACCGCCCGACTATGTTTCAACTGCACCAACAATATGGCGGAGTATGAAGCATGTATTATGGGTCTTCGAGCTGCAATCGACCTAAGGATTAAGTTTCTGAGTGTCTTCGGAGATTCCGCTCTCGTGATCAGTCAGATCAAAGGCGAGTGGGATACGAAACACCCAAATCTTATTCCTTACAAGGAGTACGTGTTGACGTTGCTTCCCCACTTCGAGGAAATAACCTTTGAACACTTCCCAAGAGAGGAAAATCAGTTGGCGGACGCGTTAGCTACGATGTCTTCTATGTTCAAAGTCAAGTGGGACAACGAGGCTCCCTGGATCATTATTTGGAAATTGGATGAACCTGCATATTGCTGTGATCTTGAGACCGAAGAGGTAACAGAAAAGCCTTGGTATCATGAAGTAAAGAGGTACCTTGAAGCTCAAGAATACCCCGAGGGGGCATCCATTAATGACAAGAAGTTTCTGAGAAGGTTCGCGGCAAAGTTCTTCATCAGCAATGACATTCTTTACAAACATAACCATGATTCAACCTTACTGCGTTGTGTGGATAAGATTGAAGCAAAAAGGATCATGGCAGAGCTGCATGAAGGTACCTTCGGAACGCATTCCAGTGGGCATACCATGGCAAAGAAAATCCTTCGGGCATGATATTACTAGTCCACAATGGAAGCCGACTGTTATCAGCATTCTCGGACATGTCACAAGTGCCAGGTCTATGCTGATAAGGTGCACATTCCTCCAGTTCCTTTGAACGTCTTGACAGCACCTTGGCCTTTTGCAATGTGGGGCATTAATATGATCGGCGAGATCAGACCTACGGCATCCAACGGGCATCGCTTCATCCTGGTAGCGATTGATTACTTTATGAAGTGGGTTGAAGCAGCTTCCTTTGCCACCGTAACCAAGAACGTCGTGGCACGGTTCATTCGGCATAACCTGATATGTCGATATGGTGTACCAGAGAGGATCATTACGGATAATGGCACCAATCTTAACAACAAGATGATCACTGAGCTCTGCGAGCAATTCAAGATACAGCACCACAACTCTTCTCCCTACCGGCCGAAGATGAATGGGGCTGTAGAAGCAGCTAATAAGAACATCAAGAAAATCGTGCAGAAGATGACAGTGACCTACAAAGATTGGCACGAGATGTTACCATTTTCTCTTCATGGGTACCGTACCTCAACGCGGACGTCAACAGGGGCAACACCTTATTCCTTAATATACGGCATGGAGGCAGTCCTGCCCATTGAAGTTCAGATACCCTCTCTCCGGATCATGAGGGATGCGGGTTTAAGTGAAGACGACTGGATCCAGACCCGACTTGATCAACTGAACCTAATCGACGAAAATAGACTCACTGCTATTTGTCATGGTCAGACGTACCAAAAACAGATGATCAAGGCATTTAACAAGAAAGTCAGACGACAAGAGTATCAAGTCGGGGACCTGGTAATCAAGCGCATCATTTTACCTCAAGGTGATCCCAGGGGCAAATGGACCCCTACGTACGAATGGCCATTTGTGGTTAAGAACATCTTCTCAGGAGGAGCGATGATTCTAACCACCATGGATGGTGACGACCTTCCTCACCCCGTCAATGCAGACATAGTGAAAAGATACTACGCATGATTAAAGACCCACTAGGTTGACTGGCCTAGGCAAAAATAAGGGCTTCCCGGCGAACCAAAAGGGTTCGGGCAAAAATAAGGGATGAAAATTAAAAAAAAATCTGTACACCCGGCAAGTCGAAAACCTGAAAAGGCGGCTTGGGCAAAAATGGGTACCCCGGTGGACTGAAAACCCGAAAGGGCGGTCCAGGAAAAAGTTAGGGATAAGCGTAACACTATGTCTCATTGGATCACCCTTCATCCAGACTTTGGTATCGACTCTCAGGCTCGGACGACACCAATCAATCAGATTCATCTCCAACTAAGCAGCAAAGTGATGAGATTCTTGAAGACATAAAGGCAATAGCAGAGCTGGAACCCAGTGGGATTTTTCACATAGTTGTTTTGTTTTCTTTTTACAAATTGTATAAATCTTATTTGTTCGGCGGCGTTCTCTTACTAGGACGTCAGCCTCTGGTACAAAAACGCCTATTTTCAGGAAAACTTCAAAATCAATACAAGCTCATTTTTTAGACAAATTGCAAATTGTTTTTTCCTTTATCTGTTTTGTTTTGCAAAGAACGTCCAATGTTCATTTTTGATATATGCATTTGACATTAATTGCTGCTCATAAATATTTGCATGCGAAACAAAGGACTAATTACGGGTGACATCGGAAGTAGGGGCAATAAGAATTGTCTGAGAGGTCTAGTTGCTCTGTCCACCAAGGTACCAAGGTAGGTTCAGCTGAAGAATATAACCAGGATACCTTCACTCCCCGCAGAGTAAGACAGTAATGGTAGCTCTCCCCACTGAGACTTGCAACTACGAACAAATCAGCAATACTCTCCCAAGAAGAGTTGGTCTACCATCATCCCTAAAGAAGTTGGGTATCCCCAGTAGATCTTACTATTCCCCAGCGAAGTATACAGATATTCCTTAGCAAGCATCCCCGGCAGTCTTAATATTCGTTAACGAAATATAAGAATGTTCCACGGTGAAATACAAGATACCCCCAGTGGAGCCATTTCCCAGCGCAGTCTAAAAAGCTTCCCCGCCAGAGTTGAATCATCTTCCCCAGTAGATTCTGGAAGCTTGTCCCCTGCAGAGTGCAAATGTATCTCCCCAGCCATATTCAGAAGGTTATCCCCACAAGAGTCTAACTGGGTTATCCTCTACAAGTTGCAACGGAAAGATCATCCTCAGCGAAGTTCTTTATGTCCCCAGCGGAGTTCATCATCAAAATCCCCAATAGAGCTTATCAACGGAATCCCCAGCGGAGTTATCGTTAAAATCTCAGCAAAGCATCTCCTCCCCACAGAGTAATTCCCCGCAGAGTAATCTCTTCACCAGTTTATTCCCCAACAGAGTCATCCTCTCTTGCAAGTTTATCATCTTCGTTCATCATCCCCAGTGGAAGCAAAGAATTCAACATCATTCTCCAGCAGCTCTCCGGGATTTATTTTCCCCAGCTAAAACATCACATTTTCATACATCATGATACATGCATATACGCATCATATCATACGATCTCATTTATGTTGAGAACATCATTGCTCGATCCATATCATGCATTGCATATGACTGACCTTTACCTTTCAGGAAAGATGCAGTTAGATTCTCAAATTAAGTCAATGGAGACAAAACCAGTTAAATCGATTCCTAAAGATTTTTCTGAAGCCAGTCAATGGAGACAAAACCAGTTAAATCGATTCCTAAAGATTTTTCTGAAGCCAGTCAATGGAGACAAAACCAGTTAAATTGATTTCTAAAGATTTTTCTGAAGCCAGTCAATGGAGACAAAACCAGTTAAATCGATTCCTAAAGATTTTTCTGAAGCCAGTCAATGGAGACAAGACCAGTTAAATTGATTCCTAAAGATTTTTCTGAAGCCAGTCAATGGAGACAAGACCAATTAAATCGATTCCTAAAGATTTTTCTGAAGCCAGTCAATGGAGACAAAACCAGTTAAATCGATTCCTAAAGATTTTTCTGAAGCTAGTCAATGGAGACAAAACCAGTTAAATCGATTCCTAAAGATTTTTCTGAAGCCAGTCAATGGAGACAAAACCAGTTAAATCGATTCCTAAAGATTTTTCTGAAGCCAAGTCAGTCAATGGAGACAAAATCAGTTAAATAGATTCCTAAAGATTTTTCTGAGGCAATCCAGTCAAAGAAGACAAACCCAGCTAAATCGATTCCTAAAGATTTTTCTGACGCTGATCCAAAGAAGACAAGTCCAGTTAAATCGATTCCTAAAGATTTTTCTGATGATAACCCGTCAATGAAGACAACTTGTCAATAGAGACAACCCGTCAATGAAGACAACCCGTCAATGAAGACAACCCGTCAACGAAGACAAAACTACCTACCAACAATCTCCAGGTGGCATCTATAAGCCCATCCTCCTATTCATCATCTCTCCAAATGGCATCTGTAAGCCCATTCCCAACATCACATTGCTGATACTACACCATGCGAGTGCAAATTTATGGGCACTTTAGTGTTCAATCATCTTCCACCTTCGGATCACAAAAGGCACGCAAGCCAATCTACATCCTCAGGTTTAAGAAGATTGAACAGGGGCAACTATTGTACCCCAAAATTTTCCCTCCCATATTCCTCAAGATATGTCAAGAATGATCTTCAAATTGCTCAAGATTATTCAAGGATTGTACAGTCAAAACACCTCCTAAGGCAGTCAATTCAAAATTAGGGTTCTGGTTCTTTCAAGGAATTTGGGGTTCTCAATGGTTCAATCAAGTCTCATTGGCCTATATGCATTCTCTAGCACCTACATGCCAAGTTTCAAGACTCACAGTGCCAGTTTGCACAGTCAAAAGCTCCATTTGATCTACAATCAACTGCAAGGGCAAAATGGTCATGTTGCAGTCAAAAGTCAGAATTTTTGGTCAACATCTTATTTTGAGTTCACAATCATCATTTGATCAAGGTTTGATCATGATCCCACAAGAATTGCTCCAAAATCATCAAGATGCAAAAGTTACTATTTTTGGACAGTAGAAAAGTCAACTGTACCTTGACCAGAGCATAACTCTTTCATGGTTTATCAGAAAAATCCCATCCAAATCACATTTTGAAGAGGATGCAATTTCCTACAATCCATCTTCACACTCCAAGATCAAGAAATGCTCTCACACAAAGTTATAAATTTTTACATTATAGGTCAATTTCAAAAGTCAACAAAAGTACACTTTGAGTCAAAGGCCATAACTTGGGATTGGTAAATCCAAATGACATGGGACCAAAGGCATTGGTTATAGGACTTCAAGAGCTTTCCAAAATGTCCAAGAACATGGTCATATGATCAAAATTGAGCAAGTTGTGCATTGGAGAAGTTCGGAAATTTTCATGAATTTGCAAAAGTCAACTTTGCTCAAAACACCTTCTTTTTGCTAATGGGACTCAAATCTCTTCTTGAAACATCACCCATGACCTATGCACGACCCACCAAGTTAAATTGGATTTATTTTCTTAAATTTATTAATTAAATGGATTTTTAATACATATTAATTCATTTAATTAATTTAAATTATAAGAAAATAGAAGATTTGATTTTTAAATCAATTTGTGAACCAAATATGATCCAAATATGCTGACCAATTCGTGCACAATCAAAAAGATACAAAAATATCCAATTTTGGCAACTTGTTCAATCATGGAAAATCAAGAATATTTGATTTTCAATCAAGGATTTAATCTTCAATGCACATGGGTTGGATCCAAAATTTTAACCTAGACTGATTCCCTTATATGCAAGCAAGCCAACCATAACCTAATACACGACTGAAAGCTGCAGAAACGGCCATATCAAATTCAAGAATTTTCAAGAAAACTCAAAACTGGTTCTTGCATTCTAGGCCAATTCAAGGCGTTTTGTCCATCCAAACACATTGCAGGAAGCACTAGGATTGATTTGCAATCAAATTCAAGCATCAAAGCTCAAGGAATCGCTACATACCATCTCACGGTTTGCCTTTAGAATTCAAAATTGTATCTCTTGATTCATGCGCATTTAACATGTTTTTGTGACTGATTTGCATTGCTAGAGACCATACAAAGCTAATGGAATGATTGAATTGAACCATAGTGCCCTGAATCGAGATATGCCATGATTGAATTTCTAGGGTTTTCAAGCTTTAAATTAGGACTTTCCAAACCAGGAAAAATTGGAACCAATGAGGTACATGGTTGAATTCGTGAGGCCAAGACGATGGGAACCCATACCTCGCGAAATATTTATGTTTGCTATATTTCTATTCGCTATTTTTCCTTGCAGGAGGTAGTGGAGGTTAAAAACCCCCGCTATTTGATTCTGTTTACACAGAACAAAGGTTGAAGATGATGAGGTGTTGGCATCTGATTCGTGTGTTTGAAAAACGCGCGCGTTATTTTTTGTTTACAGCATATTGTTTGTTTTTTTGTATATAATATTCTCTATCTATCCCTTTAACAAAAGCGTGTTACAGTTCAGTTGGCAAAGGCATTGAAGCATAGTTCATTGGGACCTGGGTTCGAATCCCAGGTCCCCCAAAACATTTGTGTTATTTTGTTTCAGGAAATTCTATGTAGCACTCCAAGCAGGGCCCATCATACGCCCTCATCCAGATGTTGTCCAAGTGGCCTCAGACCTGATCCAAGGGTCTAGATGGAAGGACTATCATGGTCCTTAGTCAACAAGCGTGTGGATAATTCAGAAAGTCAACGAGGCTGGAATTGTTAATGGGCTTCAGAATTGCTCTTGTCACTCCAGAATTAAGCCCAGCACCCCCCTTTCAAGTTTATTTCTTTTCCTTTCTTTTTTTTGTTTTTTCTTTCTTCTTTCATTTAATTATTTTTATAATTATTATTTATATCACTAACAAATTAATATTTTCATAATAAAATCAGAAAACTAAAAAATATAATATTTTTATTTATTAAATTTAATTAGTTTATTTTGTAAATAAATATTAATATAATTTGTTTAGTTTTAATTAGGCATAATAATAATATTTTTTCAATAAATTTAAAATTAATGTAGAATTAGGGTTTTTGACATTTTAATCATATTATTTTTATTTTCTTAAACATTCAAAAAAATCAAAAAGTATATTTTTTTATTAATTAATTAGTGTAGGTTTAATTTAATTAGAAATAATATAAAAATCTCTTTCTTTCCTAAAAAGGGTCAAAACCCTAAAAAACTCTCTGATTCAATTTTTCTCGCGCATATTATTTTGTGTCCATATAATTGTATTTTCTCCGAGGATGTAATAGCTTTAATTAGGACCTTTTTACCGCTTTTATTTAATTTCCCGCAATTTACTTTTTCAAGGGTTTGTTTTTGGCGATGTAAATACCTGACGCCTTGTAATAGCTTCGTTTTACTTTCCGCAACTATTAACTGCTAGATGTATGCTAACTAGGCTATGCATGACAAGATCTCTCTTAATTTAAAATCAATCGTAGCTCACCATGACATGTACAAGGATAACATAACTGAAACCTGACACACTCGCACATGCCACTCTTAGGGTACGCCTCACTTGGTTGCCTCGACGTGGTCATTGAGTATAGGAAGTTTTAGAGGTCTCCCTCCTGTCTAAAGATCAAAGTTGCCACGAAACGGTTGCCTCAATAAAAATGATCTAAGACATTAGGGTTACCGCTAAGGCATCCTACCATTGCTTTAGTGACCACATGTCCCTAAAATCGAATTGACCCGAAAACTCCAACGACAGTGCTACCTACTTCTCAATAGTGGGATAGCACTGTCTAAAGGACATTTACACAGCTTAATTCTTTTTGAGTAGGTAGAGGTTCTCAGGTACTTGCTCTTTCAAAACAAAACAACTTTTTCGCACTTACACTTTTTCAAACAAAGTTTTCAAACAACACTTCATACACTCTTGAGGACAGAAACAAGAGTTAAACTGAAGTTTTCAAACAAAACTCTTTTCGAAACCCACAAACACAAGAAAAGCAAAACTCTTTTGAAAACATAGTGAGCAAGTACCTAAGAGCCCGTGGATAACCACGGATAGAAAGGGTGCTAACACCTTCCCTTTCTATAATCTACCTCCCGAACCCGAGAAACATCTCGAAAAGGAATTTTGCTATGCTTTTGTCCTTTCCTTGTTGGAAAAAATAAAAGAAGGTGCCGACTCTTGCTTACCGCGACATTTTGCGAAACACAAACGCGAACCAGCATTCCAAAACAGTCAGTTCTATTTCCACCGATCACAAACTGCAAGAATGATTCGCTATCCAATGTGCTAATTGATAACAAATCCGCGTTAAATTTTATACCAAGAAGTACTCTCATGAAGTTAAAGTATCAGGGAACACCTATGCGCCCGGGTGGTATCATTGTGAAGGCTTTTGATGGGTCGAGGAAAACTGTCATCGGTGAGGTGGACTTACCCATCCATATAGGACCACACTTGTTCTTGATAACTTTCTAGGTAATGGACATTATTCCAGCGTATAGTTGTTTACTAGGACGACCATGGATACAAAAAGTAGGGGCTGTCACTTCAACTCTGCATCAGAAGCTAAAATTTGTGCGTGAAGGGAAGGTAGTGATCATAAATAGGGAGCAGGCGTTGTTGATATCCCATCTATCCTCTTTCAGTATTGTAGAAGTGAATGAGGCTGCTGTTGGAACCCAATTCCAAGCCCTATCCATTGATAACATAAGGAAGAATGAGAATTTTGTGGTTTCCCTGAAGGATGCGCAGCAGGTGATGCGCAATGGTCATAATGTAGTTTGGGGACGACTTGTGGATCCGCCTGTGAACAAGAACAGAACTGACTTGGGGTTCTGTTCGAGGAATGGAGAAGGCGAAAGTTTGAAGTCAAAGTATTATGTAAACATTTATCATGATGTTTTCCGTAGCGGAGGCTACCTACATCCGATTGGTTCTGGAATTAATGTTGTTGAAGAGGATAAAGCAGAGCAGGAAGCACCGAATTATGTGACGCATGGAGTCTGAGTTCAGAACTGGGTCACCATTGATGTTCCTTCTTACATACATGTTTCAAAGTAATTTGTTTTGTTAATCTGCTTCTTTCTTTTGAAAAGCTTTCACTCTGCCCAAGGTGGAAGTATTAATGTTGTAGGGCTTATCTGTTTGCTATAATTGTTTAGATCATTAATAAAAGTTGTCTTTGCTTCCAAAAATTTTGTCTTTTATTTTCTGCCTTTTTCTTGGGAAATGGTAATAATAAAAAAAAAACCTTTCAAAATAAATAATAACTGAAAATTAATCTGCATGATCACTTGTTATATGTGTCAGTTTCTAAAAACAATCATAAATCATATGTGCAGATTAATTAAAAAACCCGTTGAATACAATGACCCTGCACCCTCTCCCAACTTTGATTGTCCTGTGTTTGGGGCTGAAGAAGAAGATTATTATGAGATTCCAGAAGAGGTCTCACGGTTGCTTGAACACGAGGAAAATACCATTCAACCATATAAGGAGCCTTTGGAAGTGGTTAATTTGGGTTCAAAAGAAGATCCGAAGGAAGTCAAGATTGGAGCTTCGTTGCATCCTGATGTAAGGAGCGAGTTGATTGAGCTGTTGAAAGAGTATGTGGATATTTTTGCTTGGTCTTATCAAGATATGCTTGGTCTAGATACAGACATTGTCGAGCATCGTTTTCCGTTGAAGCCAGAGTGTCCTCCAATTAAACAAAAGTTGAGAAGAACCCACCCAGATATGGCAGTAAAGATCAAAGAGGAGGTCCTAAAACAGATTAATGCTGGTTTTCTTGTGACATCAGTGTATCCTCAATGGATCTCCAATATTGTCCCAGTACGAAAAAAAGACGGAAAAGTCCGCATGTGCGTAGATTACAGAGATCTAAATAAAGCTAGTCCAAAAGATGATTTTCCATTGCCTCACATTGATATGTTAGTGGATAGCACAGCAAAATTCAAGGTATTCTCGTTCATGGACGGATTTTCCGGGTATAATCAAATAAGAATGGCTCCAGAGGACATGGAAAAAACAACGTTTATCACACCCTGGGGAACATTCTGTTACAGAGTGATGCCCTTCGGGTTGAAGAACGCTGGTGCAACGTACTAGAGGGCTATGACAACCCTATTCCATGATCTGATGCACAAAGAAATCGAAGTATATGTTGATGATATGATTTCCAAATCCCAAACTGAAGAAGGGTATATAGAGGATCTGTTGAAGTTATTTCGGCGTTTGAGGAAGTATCATCTCCGTCTGAATCCAAATAAATGCACCTTCGGAGTTAGATCAGGGAAATTGTTGGGTTTTATTGTTAGCCAGAAAGGAATTGAAGTTGACCCTGATAAAGTCAAAGCAATTCAAGAAATGCCAGCACCAAGAACTGAAAAGCAAGTCAGGGGTTTCTTCGGGCGTTTGAATTATATCTCCAGATTTATTTCCCACATGACTGCAACGTGTGAACTGATCTTTAAGTTGTTAAAGAAAGATAAAGGTTTTGTGTGGACAGATGATTTCCAAAGGGAATTTGAAAGTATTAAAGAGTATCTTCTTGAACCTCCTATCTTGCTCCCTCCCGTAGAAGGAAGACCGTTGATTATGTATCTAACAATGTTAGATAAATCCATGGGTTGTATTCTGGGACAACAGGATGAAACGGGAAAGAAAGAGTTCGCCATTTATTATCTCAGCAAAAAGTTCACTGATTGTGAGTCGCGGTATTCTATGCTAGAAAAACCATGTTGTGCTTTGGCCTGGGCGACAAAGCGTTTGCGGCAGTATATATTGAATCATACTACTTGGTTGATCTCCAAAATGGATCCAATCAATGTATATTTTTGAAAAGCCTGCTCTTACTGGGAGAATTGCCCACTGGCAGATGTTGTTATCTGAATATGATATCGAGTACCGCACTCAAAAGGCTATCTGTGATACAGTGGGAGAACTGTCTTGAAGGTTTTGCGTTTTGTCGCAAATGTGGAGGTTTAGCAAGAGTTGCCACCGACTTTTCTTTTATTCAAAAGGAAAGGTAAAAAAAGCACAGGAAAGACCTTTGAGATTGTTTTTGGGTTCGGGGGGTAGATTAGAAAAGGGAAGGTGCTAGCACCCCTTTCATCCATGGTTTTCCATGGGCTCTTAGTTACTTGCTTAGATCACTTACTTTGCTTTTGAAATTGTTTGAAATGGTGCTTTGTGTTTGGTGTGGTTTTGAAAGTATTTTGAAAAGAGGCCATTTGTTTAGGCAATCTTTGTAATGATTCTCGTTCGTAAGAATGTATACAAAGATGTTTGTCTTTTGAAAAATGTTTCAATGTTTTGAAAGTTGTTTGGAAAATGTTTTGAAATGTGTGTGTGATTTTTTTTTGAAAATAGCAAGGATTGTTTGGAATATAGCAAGTAACTAAGAACTATCAACCCTACTCAAATGTCCTACCTATGCATTTTTATTCCTTTGACATTGTTGATTTACCATTGCTTTGGTAAACAACCCTATCTTTGGATGTTAAACGGGACGGGCGTGGGTCATCGTATGACCATGATAGCAATGTTGCCAAGTATCTTAGCATTTTGAGGGACCAAGATCATTTTGTTTTAGGCAACCTTTTGATAGCGTCATCGAGGGACTATGATCTTATTTTTGTATTGTTTTCCCAAGATACTTTGCATGCATACCATGGCCATCTTTGTTTAGGCAACCAAGTGGGTGAAACCCTAGAGGTGCTTGTGTGCAATGTGTGTCATTTTACATGCACTATGATTGTCTTGGATTAGGTCATTCTATTTGTTTGTTTTTTGTCTTATCATGCAAAACCCTAATTTACTATCATGGTATATGAAAGCTATAAATTGCGTAAAAGTAAACTAAACTATTACAACAATTATTATGGGAGGGGTGATACAAGTTTTTGAATGGGGATATTGCACAAAAATAAACCCTAAAATACTATTACAACCCAATTGAATTAAGTGCAAATTAAATAAATAAACAAGTATTTAAAATTCAATGCAAATTTATTTATTCTAAAATGTTTTATATTTGATTTTTCATATGAGAAAATGATTTATGAAACCCTAGAAAAAGAGAAAAATAATATTGTTATTTTTGAATAGGGGAAACCCTAGATTTTTTATTTAAAAGAAAATAATGTTTTCTAATATTATTTTATCCATTTTTTATACAAGAAAATAATAATTAATATAATACATAAATATTAAAAAATTAAGTATGTATGAAAATAATATTTTGTGTGTAAAATAATAAAATAAAAACAATAAGTATTTTTATATTGTATTTACAAATTAATTAAGAAAATAAAGTCTACTAACCTAATAAGCATTTTTTATGTCCAAAAAATAATAAAGAATAAAATAAAAGTGTGAAAATAAATAAATTATTTTTTGGTATTTTTTATCATTGGAAAAAATAAATACAAGCACAAAAAATAAAAATATGCAAGAAAATACAAAAATATAAAATAATAAGTCAAGGGGTGCAAAAGGAATTCAGGGGGTGTGAATAGCAAAACCAAAAAGGCCAGAAGCAACAAAAAAGCCCATAACAACTTCGTTCCTGTCTTTGGTTCCTTCTCCTTCGCGCGTTCTGAGTTCAAACCTGTAACTCTCTATTCTTTGCACAAAAATAAAAACTTGCAACATAAAACATGTAGCTTGTAATCTCACGATTCCAATGATATAAATTTTGTAATCTAACTCTAAAAAATCAGAGAGAATTTTATAACCCCTAATTTCTGACCTAATTTTTTCAGCATGTTCAACATTCAAATTCTCTTAGCTCAGTTAATATAAATGACAACTATGCATATGTACAGCTTCACCATGCTAGAGACTACATTTTTGCATCACAAATCGTGGCTTGAGGATGCCTAAATGGAGAGATAAAGTTTTGAAAAATACCTCCTTCAGCTGGATTTGGATATGGCAATGTGGGGACTTTGAGTGAGGCCTGAGGATCGTGTGAGCTTCCTTGAAGTTCCCTCAAGCTATTCCAATGCTTAGCTGGCTTTGTGGATGGCTGAAACTCCCTGTAGAAGTCAAGATGCAACCTTCCAAAGTGAAAATGGTGATGTCTGAAACAGGGCTCACAGTTGCAGGATGAATGCTTGGATAGTTTGGATATGATGTGGATGAAGTGTTTCAAAGGTTAAAAGGCAAAACGCACGAGCCAAAATGAAGTTGACAAGAGTTTTGCAGAAACTGCAATATCTTGGTAGAAAAATGTGTTTTTGTGTTTGGGAGAGTTTCAGATGCTATCAATTCGTGTCTTGGCTTGTGATAAGTTTGTGAAGATGTGTAGAATGATGCTAAGTCCACCCCTTATCAGATGTACAAGCTCTTTGGACTTTTGCAACTTTCCTTGCATTTTAAGAAAAGTGACAAGACTTATGCAAAAGGCCTGTACTAGCTACCTCAAGGGCTGATAATAGTTGGTATGCTTTGCTTAATTCCTGTGGAAATTTTCTGCACCAAAAGAACAAGTCCAAGGCTCAAGGCTGATAAAGTTGGAAAAGCTTGCTTTATGAAAATGGCAATGTGCCCTTTATGCCATTTATGGATTTATTTCTTGTACAATGGTTCAAAAGCCAAAATAAAGCCATTATCCATTGAGTTGGAATTTAATTATGGAGTGTAGAAGGAGTTTAGGACCTGTAATGCAAGGTACAAGCATGCTAGGATCTGATTTGCAACTTGATGCATTGTAAAAATGGCTTGAACAAAAATGACAAAATGCCATTTTCTCTTCTTCGATTCTCCCTAACCACAAATGATCTTGGAGAGTGCTTGGACATTTTGGAAAGCTTTCAACATGATATACAATCCATCTTTGAAATTCATTTTGAGATACATCTTGGAACTAGGTGAAAAATGTCCATGAAGTTAGGTCAAAAACCTGCCTAAATTAGGGCAAATTTTCACTAAGTTATTTAGTTCATGGACCCCTATTCACAAATTCATAACTTGAGATCCAAGCATCTTTTGGGAAAACTTTGTGAATAAAAGTTGTATATTTCATGGAGAACTACAACTTTCATGTTGGAAGTTTTCTTTGAATCAAATTGCATCATGGTGAAAAAGTGATGAAAAGTTGGGAAAAAATAAGAAAATTTCCATACTTAGAAAAATTCTAAGTTATGAAAATCATTAAATTCAAAACCCTAATTTTCAAAATTGGTTTTCTTTATCAACAGGTTTCATATTTTGACATATCTTGATGAATTATGACCTTTGGCACTTGATTTTGACCAAAAAGTCAAAGTTTGACTTTTCAGTGTACAATTGACTTTTGATCAGTTGACTGGAAAATTCATCTGTCAATCCAATAAACTTGAGATCTTTTGAAGCCTGTAATTAGGTCAAGATGATGCCATTTAACCCTTGAAATAATGTTTGAACCCAATTGGTCGTTGGCTAGGTGAAAAATCAGAAATTGCCCTTTCTCAATCAAAACCCTAATTTTGACCATTTTGCCATTTTGATGATTTGATCAAATTTCTTGAGGAGTTGTGATCCAAACTTGATCAAATGGTACATATGAGTCCAAAATGTTGTTGTGGATAAAACATTATGAAGTTTGACTGTAAATTGGCCATGGTTGACTTTTTCCCCAATACAACTGATTTTTAGGTCAACTGTCCAATTGATAGAGCAAAAATGTGATTCAAGGCTTGAAACTTAACATGGGCAATATTAGGGGTATAAGATGGTGTATGAAAGTCACATGAAGCATTGGTGGTCAAAAAATCCTTGTGCAAACTCAAACCCTAATTTTGGGGTATTAGTGTAAGATGAGGTGTCCTGAGCTGACCAAACCCTAATCTTGTCTTGAGCCCAAGAAGTCTTGTGAGAAAAATCTTGATAGATGAGAGGGAAAATTTTGGGGTACAACAGCTACCCCTGTTCAATCTTCTTGAACCTGAAGAGTTAGATCTGCGAGTTTTTTCGTTCGAGACTCGAAGGTAAAATATGTTTGGACACTAGAGTGCCCGTAAATTTGCACTCATCAAAGTGTAGTTGAGGGAATGGGATTAAAGATGCTATTTGGAGAGGTGATAAAATCTTATTGGAGATGGGCTTGTAGATTCCATCCAAGAATGTTTGCTGAGTTGTAAGTTGTAAGTCAAAAGAATGAGTATTCAGAATGGTGTTTGTGTCTGGAACGTATTTGAACGGTATCTGGAGATTGAATCTGTATGAGCAAAGGAATAGCAGCCGTGTCTGGAGCGTATCCGAGCTGTGTATCTGAATAAGTAACAGAATGACTTCCTTGTCTGGAGTGTATCTGTACCGTATCTAGAACTTGAAATCTGAATAAGCGGCACAATGGCAACCGAGTTTGGAGCGTATTTGAACTTGAGATCTGAATAAGTGACATAATGGCTTCCGTGTCTGGAGCGTATCTAAGCTGGGGAAAATCAGAATAAGTGACAGAATGGCAACCGTGTCTGGAGCGTATCTGGACTGTATCTTGAATTGAAGAATCTGAATAAGCGACAGAATGACTTCCGTGTCTGGAGTGTATCTGAACTAGAAACTGAATAAGTAACAGAATGACTTCCATGTCTGGAGTATATCTGGAATGTATCATGAACTTGGAATTTGAATTATTGACAGAATGGCAACCGTGTCTGGAGCGTATCCGCGTTGTATCTGAACTAGGATCTAAATGAGTAACAAAATGACTTCTGTGTCTGGAGTGTATCCGTACTGTATCTAACACCTTTGAACATTATTAATAATAGCTGTTAATCTTATCCTGAAAAGGGTAAAATTTTAGCTGAAACACAAAGTTATGTTGCATGAAATGTATGATGCAATAGATGTGTTTTATCAATGTTTATGACATATGGGTGTAATGTATGCGCATGTAAGCTGATGTGATGTATTGTTGAGGAAAATAAATCCTTGACTGCTGTAGGGGAAAATAAATCCTTGACTGTTGAGGATAAGAAATCCTTGGCGATTGTTGGGGATATAGGGATCCTTCATGTCTTGAAGTTGGAGTAATGACAAAAAAATTCGTTGCGAGTAATGCCACATACTGTTTGAGAAATCTGCTTGGGAAATCCAGAGAATTTTGATGACTTCTACTGGGAATTACACAATGGGAATCCTTATTCTGTTGGGGAATAAAGAAAACTTTGATGACTTCTGCGGGGAATTAAGTATGAGAATCTTTATTCTATTGAGAAGCAATGAAAACTTTGGCGACTTCACTGGGGAATTAAGAATGAGAATCTTCATTTTGTTGAAAAATAAAAACTCTGTGGGGGAGAAGGCTTACTACTGGGAAGTAGGTTCAGGAGTTTGGATTGTCTTCCATTCTACTGGGGAGTTATCAGAAGTTGTTGTCTGGTTGGTTTTCAGGCTTCAAAATAACTTGTTGGGGAATTTTTGAAAAACTGGATGGTTTCCGCTGGGGGTTGATAGTTAGAAAGTTTTGGCTCCGCTGGGGATTGGGAGTTTGAAGTTTTGGCTCTGATGAGGATTAAGGGTTTGAAATTTTAGTTCCGCTGGGGATCTAGATGATGTACTGTAGGGATTACCCATGGAATAGCCTAGAGACGTTTTCCTATCCTTTCAACCTGTCAGGTATTGTTCTTTTCCACTTTGTTTATTTGTGAACAGTAATTATGTTCAAATGCATATGTTCATCAATGAATCATTGGACGTTTTTGCAAATAAAACACAAGTGTAAAAAAGGAAAAGACAAATAGTTTTCTGCACTTTAATGAGGCATCTTTGTATTTACTTTGAATAAGTATTTTTTATACAAAGGAGACAGACATCCTAGTAAGAGGATGGTGTCATAAAAAATGAGAAAAATCTATACAAAGAAAGATGGCTATGTGTAAAAAATCCCATGGGGTTCCCATTCTGCTATAGCCTTCGTATCTCCGAATATCTGGTCCATTCGTTGCTTCGTCTGAAGATGATTGGATTCATCAGAAGCTCCAGGTTTTTCAGTGAAGAGATTTTCCTTAAAGTGATCCGACGAGACATAGTCATACGCTTTAATTCCCTAACTTTTGCCTGAACTGCCCTTTCGGGTTTTCGATCCACCGAGAAACCCTTTTTTGCCCAAGTCGCCCTTTCGGGTTTTCAACTTGCCGGGTGTACAGATTTTTTTTATTTTATCCCTAATTTTTTCCCAAACCTTTTGGTTTGCCGGGTTGCCCTTGTTTTGCCTAGGTGTGTCAACCTATCGGGTCTTTTATGTGTATTATCTTTTGACTATGTCTGTGTTCGCAGGGTGCGACAGGTCATCGTCGTCCATGGTGGTTAAGATCATCGCCCCACCAGAAAAGATGTTCTTGATTACAAATGGTCCTTCATAGGTAGGAGTCCATTTGCCCCTGGGATCACTTTGTGGCAAGATGATGTGCTTGATTATAAGATCTCCAACTTTATATGTCTGGCGTCTGACTTTCTTATTGAAAGCCTTGATCTTCCTCTTTTGATATGGCTGACCATGGCAAACAGCAGTAAGTCTCTTCTCATCAATTAAGTTCAATTGATCAAGTCGGGTCTGGATCCAATCATCTTCACTCAAACCAGCATCCTTCATGATTCTCAAAGAGGGGATCTGAACCTCAATAGGTAGAACAACCTCCATGCCATAAACTAAAGAATAGGGTGTTTCCCCAGTTTATGTGCGTGCCGTGGTACGGTACCCATGGAGAGCAAACGGTAGCATCTCATGCTAGTCCTTGTAGGTGACTGTCATTTTTTGTATGATCTTTTTGATGTTTTTGTTTGCAGCTTAGACAACACCATTAATCTTTGGCCGATAGGGGGATGAATTATGATGTTGAATCTTGAACTGCTCGCACAAGGCGGTGATTATAGTATTGTTAAGGTTTGTGCCGTTATCAGTGATGACCCTTTCGGTGATACCGTACCAGCAAATAAGGTTCTGCTTGATGAAGCAGGCAACAACATTCTTAGTAACTGATGCGAAGGAAGCTGCTTCGACCCATTTGGTGAAATAATCAATGGCCACCAGAATGAAGCAGTGTCCATTGGAGGCTGTAGGCTTGATCTCCCCAATCATGTCAATTCCCCACATAGCGAAGGGCCAAGGAGCTGTTAAGACATTTAGAGGCACCAGAGGCACGTGCACCTTGTCTGCATAGATTTGACATTTGTGACAGATACGGGAGTGTTGATAGCAGTCAGCTTCCATGGTAGACCAGTAATATCCCGCCCTTAGAATCTTCTTAGCCATCGTATGCCCGCTAGAGTTAGTGCCAAAGGTACCTTCATGCAATTCTGCCATAATCCTTTCAGCTTCAAGCTTGTCCACACAACGGAGTAGAATAGAATCATGATTGCATTTGTACAGGATGCCATTACTTAGGAAGAACTTAGCTGAGAATCTCCTTAAGAAATTTTTGTCATTGACTGAAGCTCCTTCAGGATATTCCTAAGCCTCGAGATACCTTTTGACCTCATGAAACTAAGGCTGGTCCACTGCTTCTTCGGTATTAATCTCGTGACAGTGTGCAGGTTCGTCCATCCGTTCAATGGTGATCTGGGGAGCCTCATTATCCCAATTAAGTTTAATCATAGATGACATTGTAGCTAGAGCATCTGCTAGCTGATTTTCTTCTCGCGGGAAGTGCTCGAAGGTAATCTACTCGAAATGTGGTAACAATGTCAGAACATGTTCTTTGTAAGGGATGATGTTTGGATGTTTAGTGTCCCACTCTCCTTTGATCTGACTGATGACCAAAGCTGAGTCCCTAAACACAATTAAAGATTTGATTCCCAAGTCTATGGAATCCTTGAGTCCAAAGATGCAAGCTTCATATTCGGCCATGTTGTTCGTACAGTTGAAGCAAAGTCTGGCTGTAAAAGGAGTATGGCATCCTTCTGGAGATATAAGCACAACACCGATACCATTACCAAGTGCATTGGAGGCCCCATCAAAGTACAGGGTCCATCAGGATCCTTGTTCAGGTCCGTCATATGGTCTGAAATCTTCAACATTGTCCAATGTCATGATGTCTTCGTCAGGGAAGTCAAACTTCATGGATTGATAATCTTCTACAGCTTGATGGGCCAAATGATCAGCTAGAACACTCCCCTTTATAGCTTTTTGGGTCGTGTACTGTATATCGTATTCTGTTAGGATCATCTACCATCTAGCTATTCTTCCAGATAGAGCAGGCTTCTCAAAGATGTACTTGATCGGATCCATCTTAGATATCAGCAAAGTGGTATGAGTCAACATGTACTGCCTTAGCCGGCGAGCAGCCCATAGCAAAGCGCAGCAAGTTTTCTCGAGCAGTGAATATCTGGTTTCACAGTCGGTAAACTTTTTGCTAAGGTAATAAATGGCATGCTCTTTTCGGCCAAACTCGTCATGCTGCCCCAGTACGTACCCCATTGAATTCTCTAGGACGGTCAGATACATGATTAGCGGTCTTCCCTCGACGGGTGGCATCAAGATAGGAGGTTCTAGAAAATACTCCTTGATTTTATCGAAAGCAATCTAACAGTCATCATTCCATCGAACTACCTGATCTTTCTTCAACAGCTTGAAGATTGGTTCACAAGTAGATGTTAGGTGAGAAATGAACCTAGCAATGTAGTTTAGGCGTCCCAAGAAACCTCTGACCTCATTCTCAGTGCGAGGAGTAGGCATTTCTTGTATAGCTTTGACTTTGGTAGGATCAACCTTGATGCCTTTGTTGCTGACAATGAAACCTAAGAGTTTACCGGACCGGACTCCGAATGTGCACTTGTTTGGGTTCAGTCTTAGCTTGTACTCCTTTAACCTGACAAACAGCTTTTGCAAGTGATCAAGGTGTTCTTCTTCAGTTTGTGATCAGGCTATCATGTCATCTACGTAGACCTCTATCTCATGATGTATCATGTCATGAAACAAAGCTACCATGGCGCATTGATAGGTTGCCCCGACATTCTTCAGTCCGAATGGCATCACTTTGTAGCAGAATGTACCCCACTGTGTGACAAATGTAGTTTTCTCCATGTCCTCAGGTGCCATTTTGATCTGGTTATAGCCTGAGAATTCGTCCATGAAAGAAAACACTTTGTGTTGAGTTGTATTGTCAACCAGGATGTCGATGTGCGGAAGTGGAAAATCATCTTTAGGGCTGGCCCTATTTAAATCTCTATAATCCACGCACATTATCACTTTGCCGTCCTTTTTAGGTACGGGAACAATGTTAGAAACCCATTGAGGATAGGAAGTAACAGCCAGAAATTCAGCATTGAACTACTTCATAACTTCTGCTTTGATCTTCTCTTACATGTTAGGTCTCATGCGGCAGACTTTTTATTTCACTTGTGGACAATCTTCTCTTGTGGGTAGACGGTGTACCACAATGTATGTATCGAGTCCCGGCATGTCTTTGTATGACTAGGCAAAGATCTCAACATAATCATGCAATAGTTGAATTAGGCGCGCTTTGACACTCGGCTCTAGATTGGCACCCACTCTGATTTCCTTCTTGTCTTCCTCAGTACCCAAGTTGATTGTATCCAACAGCTCCTCATGAGGTTGAATAGCTCTTTCCTCTTGTTGTAATAGTCTGGCCAATTCCCCTGGCACCTCACAATCTTCCTCACCTTCGTATTCGGCTTGGTAGATCGGATCTTCAGAGTCACTGAAGGCTATAGCAGTATCGTTACCCATGGGTTCCAGAATGGAAGGGTACCTGTATATGTGAGTGTGGGTGTGTGTAAGGGTATAGCCATCTTAAAACAACAAAATGTAAAAGAAAGACAATGAGCATAAAAGGTTTATATATGAAAAAGTGTCTGTGATTCATTGAAATGACATATAAAAATGAAATAAGAACCCTTACAAATGGACCTATGTGCCTCGAGGAATACACAAGGTTGAAAAAGTGCGAATTGTTCGTGAATATTACAAGTCCAACAGAAATGTGAAAGATAAATTACTGAGATATGAAAGTTATCGGGACAAAGTCTTTTGCTTCCCAGTTGCACAGTCCTCCGCCGACAGTAGGAAATATCCAGTCTTCCAGGCTGCCCTCTTCTTCACTGTCTTCTAGTGCATTAACCCCTTAGTGGTTGATCTTCACAGGTGGCCCTCCGGCACGGGCGTGGCGCACGGTCTTCTAAGAAGTTAAGGTGAATCCCAAGCCAAACTTGTCTGATTTGTAAGGAATATCTGGAAGCTGACCCCAAATTGTACATCCCTCTTCTTCCACTACTGCCCTTGCATCCTTGAGAGATGACATCCGAGGTGGAGGTCTTGTGATCACAGGAGTTGAGGATATCGCCTTGGTCGCTGCTATTTCAGGAGAGACTTCTTCAAAATGTTGGAAAGGGGTCTCTATGAACTCGCCATCTAACTCCACATAACAGAAGGAATTCAGATGACTAATCATATACTCCTCTTCCCCATGGACAGTTGTGATCTTCCCTTGGACGGGGTACTTGAGCATCTGATGCAAAGTGGAGGTGACGGCACCGACATTGTGAATCCAGGGACGTCCCAATAGGCAAGAGTAAGAAGGACGGATGTCCATCACATAGAATGTTGAATTGAACGTCTGAGTTCCCACCTTGATCGGGATGTCCACCTCCCCGTGGACCATCCTTTTAGAGCCGTCAAATGCTCTCACAATGATGTTGTTGGGTTTTAAAGTCAGCCCCTCACAATCCAATCTATCCAGGGCTTTCTTTGGCAAGACGTTCAGAGATGATCCAGTATCAACCAAAACATGGGCTAGGGTGGTTCCCCTACACTCCACTGAGACATGTAGTGCACCATTATGTTTTCTCCCTTTGGATGTTAAGTCAGCATCAGAGAAACCCATGCCATTTTCAGTTGTTAAACTGGCCACACACTCTTGGAATTGATCAGCCAAAGTCTCTTGCGGCACGTGCGCTGTCTTCAAAAACTTGACCAAAGCTTTAGCATGTGCCTCAGAGCACAGCAACAAGGCTAACATAGAGATTTTGGAGGGGGTCTGCCCCAGTTGTTCGACCACATCATAATCAGTTTTCTTAATGATCCTCAGGATTTCTTCCATCTCCCTCTTGGATGTCTCAGGAATAGCTAGTGACTGAGCCTTCGTTAGGACAGGCTCCTCTTGAACATTCTTTCCTTTATTCTCAGCAGTGGAAGTAGGAATAGGAATTGCATTGTCTTCTTTGTTGGTCGGTACACTTGCAGGTACAATCACTGGTACTGATGTAATTTTCAGAACGGCCATGGGTCCAAAGACTGCTTTTGGAGGAGCAATCTCTGGAGAGAAAATTATTCCACTGCGGGTAATTTTGCTTATTCCGGCAATGTTACTGATGTAGGGATTGTCCTCCTCGGAGCTCTCTTCTTCGGTAGTATGTTCAATCTGTTTGACACCATGGTAGTAGATTTCTCCACCATAGTTCCATGGTACCATTTTATCAGATTTGTATGGGGTTGACCCGGGCATTGTTATCTTCAACGGAGTAGTCACTGGAGCAGATGTAATCCTAACGGGTTTTTTAGGAACCCTGGAAGGATTGGCGTATATGGTTATTATTGAAACTTCTGGAACTGGAATGGGTGAAATGGGAGCTTTCTCAAACAAAATTTCCTGATTATCAATCAGTTGTTGGACACCTTTCTTCAACAGAGGACAGTCAAATGATGAGGACAAGCAAGTATGGAAATCTTTGTCACAACCTGGGAACACCCCATCCTTTAACATATTTAACTTGATGGTCGAGCGCGGGGTCAACAATTCATCCACGGTGTCAACAAATAAGTCTTCCTCAACAGCACTGGCATTGTGTCCATGCCTAGGCATTGCAGCGGAGATAATATTTGGTTTTTCAGGAGCTTCAAATTCAACTTCCTTTGCGTCAATCAGATCTTGAATCTTGTTCTTCAGAGCCCAACAATTGTTGGTGTCGTGCCTTGGACTTTCATAATGGAAAGCGCACCTGGAATTCGGATGGTAGTGGGGTGATGCAGTATTAGGATTTTTAGGGGCCTCTTTTAGCATGGCCAAATTCAACTTCAAAAGATGTGGTAGGACTTGAGCTGGAGTCATGTTTATCTTGGTGAATTGCCTTACAGACCTTTCCACTCTTTGCTGGTTATTTCTCGGCTGATCATTTCTCGGTTGGTTGTTTCTCGGCTGGTCTGAAGCAGACTTTTCAATCATAATGGCCCCTACTGTTGGTCTTCGTTCGGTCCTTCCTTGATTTCTCTGTGCATAGACAACACACACTTCCTTCTTTCCAGTGAAGGGCTTCTTTACAGCAGCAGAGGTAGACGCATCTTTCTGAATTTTCCCGCTTCTTATACCAGCTTCTATCCTCTCGCCAGTTAAAATCAATTCAGTGAAACCTGCAGAGGAGCTTCCAATCAGGTGATTAAAGAAAGGACTTGATAGAGTTCCCAAGAACATGTCCACTAGCTCCCTTTCAGATAAAGGTGGTTTCACCCTTCCGGCTAAATCCCTCCACTTTTGGGCGTAGTCTTTGAAGCCCTTATTGGACACCATAGCCATACTCTGGAGTTGAGTACGGGTTGGTGCCAAGTAGGAGTTGTATTGATACTATTTATAGAATGCTACTTCCAAGTCTTCCCAATTATGGACATCAGACCTCTCCAACTGGTAAAACCAATCAAGCTATGTTCCTGATAAACTGTCTTGGAAAAAGTGAACCCACAAGTCTTTGTCTGCAGAGTGTGGCTGCATCTTCCTGACATATGAGCAGAGGTGCATCTTGGGACAAGACACCCCATCATACTTGGAAAATAAATGTACTTTAAACTTAGAAGGGATTACTATTCCAGATACCAGCCCTAACTCCTCAAAGTCTAGCCCAGGTACTCTCTGTATCTCCATAGCAGCTAGATGTTCTTCCAAGTTTTTGTATTTGTCATCGGTTGGAGGGTACTGTTGTTCGGAGTAGTCCTCTTCCTCTTCTTCTTCTGCTTCAGAATTAGATGGTACTGCCGTCTCTTTACCTTTTCTTTCCCCTTCCTCAGAGGTTGATGGAAATTCCAAGGTCCTTCTGGCTTGTCCTTCAAACCTTCTACCCATGATAACCACACCGGCTCGCTTCTTCTTCTTTTTCTCTTTCTCTTTCTCTAACAGAGTCTTGAGCTCCTCCTGCCTCTTGGCTAAGGTCAAGAGTAGCTGTTGAAATTGTGAATTCTGAGCTTGCAAATCTTTGACCGTTTGTTCAAGATCCATCTTGTTGAAATAAACAGCAGAGAGATGATGAAACTTGGTGTGAAGACCTGTTTATGCTTATGATGAATGATATGTATTCATGCAATGCATTCAAGGATTCAAAAATTCAAATTTGTTTTAAAAAAAAAAGAAACACACGTCATATTAATAAGATAGAATTGTTAGTACATCAATGCCCCAAGGGCAAAATAATATAAGATTCTAAGGTAAAAAGACGTTGCGCATCCTCTTTGGTGTAATGTAGGTGTTGAGAGTCTGCTCTTCGTGAAGTAACCGAGTGAGTTCCAAAACCTTCTTCTCGCTTGCGTAGAATTGGGCTTCGAAAGTATCGCGTTCTCCCTTGAGCTGTATCCAACTCCTTTGTAGATCTTCGAGTGATGTCGACATGTCAGGATGTAGGAGGGTGTATGGAACCTCTCCTTCCTTAACAGGCTCTATAATCACAGGGAGAATGGAGGGGTAAGGCATCATAAGACTTTGGGCGCGGGTTCGTAACCTCTTGAGGTAAGGCTCAAGGGGGATGGAATTCTTGTGTCCCAGAGTCTTACTGTCTACCTTGTTTGGCATCCTCCAAGCTCGGATAAACCTTTGACGAAGTCCTTGATTGTCGTTGTCAAAGTCGAAAATCAAACCTTGAATCAGCATGTCATGTGGGCCATCCCTTAGGGCATAACCAAACTGTCTCAGAGCCAAGCAAGGGTTGTAGGTGATTCCTCCCTTAATTCTAAGTAGAGGGACATTAAGGAATTTCCCATAACGGTCGACGATGATAACATTCTCTTTGGATCGAGAACACCAATGAATATATGAATGCGTAAGAGTCATCAGCCTTTGTGACCAAATTAAACCTTGCTCATTCTTCAAGACTGATTGGGGAAGATGAGAAATAAACCATCTTGCCAGGAGAGGAGTGCAACACATGAGAACACCTCTTTTCCTCATTGTACGAGTGTGAAAAGAGTGTAGGATATCTCCAAGCAATATAGGCACTAGGTTGCGAGACATGAAGATCTTGACAACACTCACGTCTATGAGTTGGTCAGGGTTAGGGAACAAGACCATCCCATAGATGAGAAGAGCTACAATCTCCTCAAAAGCTTGTAAGTCCAAGGAGTTACAAGAGCTTTGGGCCTTCTCAAACAAGAACTTTGACAAGAAGCCTTTGACACCACTTCTAGTTTCCTAATATGTTGTGACATCAGATGAGTGCAAGTGTAGGGCTTGAGCAATCTCTTCTGGCTTTGGATCTCTTTCCTTACCGTTGAAAGGTAGTTGATTGAGAATAGTAATCCTCAAGAGTTGAGAGAATTCTTCCAAAGTGGGCACAAGCTGGTAGTCAGGAAATGTGAAGCAGTGATGCAAAGGGTCAAAGAACTGGAAGAGAACCTTCATCATGTATTCCTCTGTGTTGGAAGTGATTGAGTTGACAAGACGACCATGCCTCTCGGTGAATGGAGAGTTCTCAGGAATCCTTGAAGCTAGCTCCTTGAGTTGTTGAGGAATTATTACAAGGTTGATTTGGATAGTTTTCCCGCGAAGTGAATCCATAACCTACAAAACAAGAACAAAGATGAATCTCCAAAATCCATGAAATGGTTAGTAGATGCATATGATGATCATGATGTCCATGATGTTATGCATAAGTATATATGTATAAGAAAATCACACAAGTTCCTAGTTTAGGCTTGCATGGGGTTTCATAGGTAAGTACCCTCTTGAAGTTTAGTTGGCCCAACCTATCCTAGAAATATTAACCGGGTTCTAAGGAGCTCAATATCACTGGATTGTTTCCTTGTTCATTGTTTCAATTCAGCCTCTTTACTGGCGACCGAAATATTCCAAGGAACCAAACCTCAATGAGTGTAGTATCGAGTATCTACCAACTTCGAACTGCACCAAAGTCGGTCATCTCACTACATCCTAAAAGGCCAAGTTGGTCAAGTAAAGGTTCTAGAAGTTCGTTAGTGCTTCATGACATCACTCAGCGGCCTCATATTCTCTTTGATTGACTCAAAGGCTACCGGTATCTACAAATATGTCACACTAACATAGCTATTGCTTAGACCGTGTCGGTATACCCCGCACAGTTTCCACAACGTATTGCTATTTACCTATAATGTTTCCCAAATCCGGGTAGAGGATTCAAACCCAAACAATAGAACCAAAGTGTAAAGAAAACAAGGCAAACATGGTAAGCAAATAAAGGTGATCTAAATCCTAAGGTAACCCCACTTTTTTATAAAATTCCCCAGCAGAGTCGCCAGTTCTGTGATAAGGTGGGAGAACTGACTTGAAGGTTTTGCGTTTTGTCGCAAATGTCGTGGTTTAGCAAGAGTCTCCACCGACTTTTCTTTTATCCAAAAGGAAAGGTAAAAAAGCACATGAAAGACCTTTGAGATTGTTTTTGGGTTCGGGGGGTAGATTATGAAAAGGGAAGGTGCTAGCACCCTTTTCATCCATGGTTTTCCATGGGCTCTTAGTTACTTGCTTAGATCACTTGCTTTGATTTTGAAATTGTTTGAAATGGTGCTTTGTGTTTGGTGTGGTTTTGAAAGTATTTTGAAAAGAGGCCATTTGTTTAGGAAATATTTGTAATGATTCTCGTTCGTAAGAATGTATACAAAGATGTTTGTCTTTTGAAAAATGTTTCAATGTTTTGAAAGTTGTTTGGAACATGTTTTGAAATGTGTGTGTGATTGTTTTTGAAAATAGCAAGGATTATTTGGAAGAGAGCAAGTAACTAAGAACTATCTACCCTACTCAAATGTCTTTCCTATGCATTTTTATTCCTTTGACATTGTTGATTTACCATTGCTTTGGTAAACAACCCTATATTTGGATGTTAAACAGGACGGGCGTGGGTCATCGTATGACCATGATAGCAATGTTGCCAAGTATCTTAGCATTTTGAGGGACCAAAATCATTTTGTTTTAGGCAACCTTTTGATAGCGTCATCGAGGGACTATGATCTTATTTTTGTATTGTTTTGCCAAGATACTTTGCATGTATACCATGGCCATCTTTGTTTAGGAAACCAAGTGGGTGAAACCCTAGAGGTGCTTGTGTGCAATGTGTGTCATTTTACATGTATTATGATTGTATTGGATTAGTTCATTCTATTTGTTTGTTTTTTTGTCTTATCATGCAAAACCCTAATTTACTATCATGGTATATGAAAGCAATAAATTGCGTAAAAGTAAACTAAACTATTACAACAATTATTATGGGAGGGGGGACACAAGTTTTTGAATGGGGATATTGCACAAAAATAAACCCTAAAATACTATTACAACCCAATTGAATTAAGTGCAAATTAAATAAATAAACAAGTATTTAAAATGCAATGCAAATGTATTTATGCTAAAATGTTTTATATTTTATTTTTCATATGAGAAAATGATTTATGAAACCCTAGAAAAAGAGAAAAATAATATTGTTATTTTTGAAAACGGGAAACCCTAGTTTTTTGATTTAAAAGAAAATAATGTTTTCTAATATTATTTTATCCATTTTTTATACAAGAAAATAATAATTAATATAATACATAAATATTAAAAAATTAAGTATGTATGAAAATAATATTTTGTGTGTAAAATAATAAAATAAAAATAATAAGTATTTTTATATTGTATTTATAAATTAATTAAGAAAATAAAGTCTATTAACCTAATAAACTATTTTTTATGTCCAAAAAATAATAAAAAATAAAATAAAAGTGTGAAAATAAATAAATTATTTTTGGGTATTTTTTATCATTGGAAAAAATAAATACAAGCATAAAAAATAAAAATATGCAAGAAAATACAAAAATATAAAATAATAAGTCAGGGGGTGCAAAAGGAATTCAGGGGGTGTGAATAGCAAAACCAAAAAGGCCAGAAGCAACAAAAAAGCCCATAACAACTTCGTCCTTGTCCTTGGTTCCTTCTCCTTCGCGCGTTCTGAGTGCAAACCTGTAACTCTCTATTCTTTGCACAAAAACAAAAACTTGCAACATAAAACATGTAGCTTGTAATCTCACGATTCCAATGATATAAAATTTGTAATCTAACTCTAAAAAATCAGAGAGAATTTTATAACCCCTAATTTCTGACCTAATTTTTTCCAGCATGTTCAACATTCAAATTCTCTTAGCTCAGTTAATATAAATGACAACTATGCATATGTACAGCTTCACCATGCTACAGACTACATTTTTGCTTCACAAATCGTGTCTTGAGGATGCCTAAATAGAGAGATAAAGTTTTTAAAAATACCTCCTTCAGCTGGATTTGGATATGGCAATGTGGGGACTTTGAGTGAGGCCTGAGGATCGTGTGAGCTTCCTTGAAGTTCCCTCAAGCTATTCCAATGCTTAGCTGGATTTGTGGATGGCTGAAACTCCCTGTAGAAGTCAAGTTGCAACCTTCCAAAGTGAAAATGGTGATGTATGAAACAGGGCTCACAGTTGCAGGATGAATGCTTGGATAGTTTGGATATGATGTGGATGAAGTGTTTCAAAGGTTAAAACGCAAAACGCACGAGCCAAAATGAAGTTGACAAGAGTTTTGCAGAAACTGCAATATCTTGGCAGAAAAATATGTTTTTGTGTTTGGGAGAGTTTCAAATGCTATCAATTCGTGTCTTGGCTTGTGATAAGTTTGTGAAGATGTGTAGAATGATGCCAAGTCCATCCTTTATCAGATGTACAAGCTCTTTGGACTTTTGTAACTTTCCTTGCATTTTAAGAAAAGTGACAAGACTTATGCAAAAGGCCCGTACTAGCTATCTCAAGGGCTGATAATAGTTGGTATGCTTTGCTTAATTCCTTTGGAAATTTTCTGCACCAAAAGAACAAGTCCAAGGCTCAAGGATGATAAAGTTGGAAAAGCTTGCTTTATGAAAATGGCAATGTGCCCTTTATGCCATTTATGGATTTATTTCTTGTACAATGCTTCAAAAGCCAAAATAAAGCCATTATCCATTGAGTTGGAATTTAATTATGGAGTGTAGAAGGAGTTTAGGACCTGTAATGCAAGGTACAAGCATGCTAGGATCTGATTTGCAACTTGATGGATTGTAAAAATGGCTTGAATAAAAGTGACAAAATGCCATTTTCTCTTCTTCGATTCTCCCTAACCACAAATGACCTTGGAGAGTTCTGGGACATTTTGGAAAGCTTGCAACATTCTCTAAAATCCATACTTGAAATTAATTTTTAGATACCTCTTGGAACTAGGTGAAAAATGCCCATGAAGTTAGGTCAAAAACCTGCCTAAATTAGGGCAAATTTTCACTAAGTTATTTAGTTCATGGACCCCTATTCACAAATTCATAACTTGAGATCCAAGCATCTTTTGGGAAAACTTTGTGAATGAAAGTTGTATATTTCATGGAGGACTACAATTTTCACGTTGGAATCTTTCTTTGAATCAAATTGCATCATGGTGAAAAAGTGGTGAAAAGTTGGGAAAAAATAAGAAAATTTCCATACTTAGAAAAATTCTAAGTTATGAAAATTTTCAAATTCAAAACCCTAATTTTCAAAATTGGTTTTCTTGATCAACAAATTTCATATTTTGACATATCTTGATGAATTATGACCTTTGGCACTTGATTTTGACCAAAAAGTCAAAGTTTGACTTTTCAGTGTACAGTTGACTTTTGATCAGTTGATTGGAAAATTCATCTGTCAATCCAATGAACTTGAGATATTTTGAACCATGTAATTAGGTCAAGATGATGCCATTGAACCGTTGAAATCATGTTTGAACTGAATTGGTCACTGGCTAGGTGAAAAATCAGAAATTGCCCTTTCTCAGTCAAAACCCTAATTTTGACCATTTTGCCCTTTTGATGATTTGATCAAATTTCTTGAGGAGTTATGATCCAAACTTGATAAAATGGTACATATGAGTCCAAAATGTTGTTGTGGATAAAAAATTATGATGTTTGACAGTAAATTGGCCATGGTTGACTTTTTCCCCAATATAGTTGATTTTTAGGTCAACTGTCTAATTGACAGAGCAAAAATGGGATTCAAGGCTTGAAACTTAACATGGGTAATCTTAGGGGTCCAAGATGGTGTATGAAAGTCACATGAAGCATTTGTGGTCAAAAAATCCTTGTGCAAACTCAAACCCTAATTTTGGGGTATCAGTGTAAGATGAGGTGTCCTGAGCTGACCAAACCCTAATCTTGTCTTGAGCCCAAGAAGTCTTGTGAGAAAAATCTTGATAGATGAGAGGGCAAATTTTGGGGTACAACACTATCAAAAGTAGTATGTTGGCAGATTACCTTGCTCACCAGCCGGTGGAAGATCATCAGTCTGCAGAATATGAATTCCCCGATGAAGATGTGATGTTCTTGAAAGTGAAAGATTGTGATGAACCATTGCCTGAAGAGGGCCCCGACCCTGAATCTCGTTGGAGTATGGTATTCGATGGAGCCGTGAATGTTTATGGTAAAGGAATTGGTGTTGTGATTGTTACTCCTCATGGATCGCACATTCCTTTTACTGCAAGGTTAACATTTGATTGCACTAATAATATGGCGAAATATGAGGCTTGCATCATGGGTCTTGAAGAAGCTATTGATCTCAGAATCAAGATTCTAGATGTTTATGGTGATTCAGCCTTGGTAATAAATCAGATTAAATGAGAATGGGACACTTGTCACCCTGGCTTGATCCCTTACAAAGATTATGCTAGAAGATTACTACCCTTCTTCAATAAGTTGAATTCCATCACATTCCTAGGGATGAAAATCAAATGGCAGATGCTCTGGAAACTCTGGCTTCCATGTACCAAGTAAATGCTTGGAATGATATACTCCGAATTACAATTCGACGGCTAGATAGGCCCGCTCATGTGTTTGCGACAGAGGATGTAGCAGATGAAAAACCTTAGTATTATGATATCAAGCATTTTCTTCTAACTCAGGAATACCCGTTTTGTGAGTAGAAGAAAGATAGAAAGACACTGAGAAGATTGGCAGGCAGTTTCTTCCTCAGTGAAAATGTGTTATACAAGAGGAATTTTGACATGGTCTTGCTCAGATGCGTGGATAAACACGAAGCAGACATATTGATGCATGAGATCCATGAAGGTTCATTTGGCACTCATGCTAATGGACATTCAATGGCTAAAAGGATGCTAAGGGCAGGTTATTATTGGTTGACAATGGAATCTGATTGTTACAAATTTGCAAAGAAGTGCCATAAATTCCAGATTTATGCAGATAAGATCCATGTGCCTCCGACACTCCTCAATGTGATTTCCTCCCCATGGCCTTTCTCTATGTGGGGTATTGACATGACCGGGATGATAGAACCCAAAGCTTCAAATGGACACCATTTCATCTTGGTAGCAATTGACTACTTTACCAAATGGGTAGAGGCTGCTTCATATGCCAATGTTACCAAGCAGGTAGTTGTGCGTTTCATCAAAAACAATCTTATATGCCGGTATGGTGTGCCGAGCAGAATCATCACTGATAATGGCTCGAATTTGAACAACAAGATGATGACTGAACTGTGCGTGGAATTCAAGATTGTCCATCACAATTCATCTCCATACAGGCCAGAGATGAATGGGGTTGTGGAAGCTGCTAATAAGAATATCAAGAGAATTATCCAGAAAATGGTTTTTACTTATAAGGATTGGCATGAAATGCTCCCTTTTGCTCTACATGGATATCGAACATCTGTCCGCACTTCAACAAGAGCAACCCCATTTTCTCTAGTGTATGGAATGGAAGTTGTACTCTCTGTCGAGGTAGAGATTCCCTCGTTGCGTGTAATAATGGAAGCCAAATTGACAGAGGCTGAATGGGTTCAGAACAGGTTTGACCAATTGAATTTGATTGAGGAGAAGAGGATGATAGCTTTGTGTCATAGGCAGTTATATCAGAGAAGAATGAATAAAGCATTTTATAAAAAGGTCATACCTCGTGAATTCAGAGAAGGCGACCTTGTGCTCAGGAAGATCATGTCTTTCAACACTGATTCTAGGAGCAAGTGGACTCCCAATTTTGAAGGCCCGTATGTTGTCAAGAAAGCCTTCTCTGGTGGTGCATTAATTCTTGAAACTATGGATGGCGAGGAGTTCCCACGTCCCATGAATGCTGACGCAGTCAAGAAATACTTCGCCTAAAGAAATAAAAGAACAGCTCGCTAAGTTGAAAACCCGAAAGGGTGGCTTAGGCAAAAAAGAGCGTCTCGGTAGGCCGAAAACCCGAAAGGGCGGTCTAGGAAAAAATTAGAGACATAAACAGAATAAATTTCCCGCTAAGTTGAAAACCCACAAGGGCAGCTTAGGCAAAAGTTAGGGACTTTCTTGGCAAGTAACTACGTTAGACGAGACTTGATCATTGAAGCAACAATCTTCTCGGATCCTCACCATACTTCAACGGAAGCTGCTGCCCGTGATTTCAAAAGTTGTTAGGGGGGATAGTGGTCATTGTATCTCAATGTATCTTTTCCATTATGTATTACCATTTCCCAAACTTTGTAATCATCGATGGAGTCTCGCTATTCGCAGACTACCATTCTACTAATGAAATTCGAGCTTTTTCCCAACTCTTTGTGTTCTTATTTTTATTTAGCTTGCAAAGACTTCATTTATTACTGATAATAACTTTTAAAGCGAAAAGATTAAAAAAGCAAATTTGACTTTTCAAAAAGAAGAGAGATCTTTACAAATTCAATTTACTTTGGGATTTGTGATGAAACAATGACAACAAGAATGGTGGTCCCAAGAATGAACAAACTCTGGTTGTTTTAAGAAGATTTACTTCCTTCATGAAAGTTTTCTCAGGTCATTTTGCTGGTAGGTGCGCAATCTTTGTGTGTTTCTCAGATAGTTAAAGACGATATCAGTGGGTGCAAGGTACATTATTGGGTTTATGATCCGATTATCACCAGTCAAGTCTTGGTTCGCTTTTGATTTTGGGTTGTATGGTCAGAAGCCTCTGTCCCAGATTCCCCAGCAAATTCTTCCCTCATATAATGAAAGGTTTTATTCCTTTGGTGTGCTGGGATGTCGCTCTTTTTGCAGTTTTGGCATTAATATTGACTTCTTGACTTCCCGGGAAGATTATCCCATGGAATCTCTTGTTGGAATGAGTATTTGTGATGAAAGTTTTCTCCAGGGAGGTAGGCTTGAATCCCCCAATGAGGTTTGGTTGTGTCGGCGTCAGTCTGCTTTATTTGAGGCTGGTCTCGCAATCTCCAGTAGGCATGTTGCTTTTGGAAAACGATTTTCTCCGATGAAACCAGAAGAAGGATGTTCTATCCCGATATTTGTTTGATTTAGCTACGTCTGGATTATGTTTCTCCTCAGTGAAGTTAAAGCGGACAATAGGTTTGGTTTCTACAGTTGCTTTTACCTTTCTTGGATTGATCTTTCTGGTTGAAGTTTAGCCCAATATTTTTAGTACCTGAGGCAGTTTTGTTTGTTAGTACTAATCATGTATCCTTTTACCAGCATATGCACGATATCACTCATACATTCATACATACATCATGCATTGCTAAAAATCATCGTTCATTGATATAGTGTTCTGACCTTTCTTGCAACGCTCTTTGCTTAGTTGAATTTGGTTTTCCCTCTTGAGTTTATTTCTCAAAGGATGAATCTGCATTGGCCGTCTTGCTCTAGTGTATTTCTGAATTGGATTTGTGGTTTTCTGAAAACTTTGGGTTTTGGTTTGTGCATTTATTTTGCACAGGAAGACTTTATCTCCTCAGCAGGAATATAATGGCACTTCCCCGGGAAATCATATTTCCATCCCTAGAAAGTCATTTCTCTTTGCAAATCCCCTTGACAATAAGTGAAAGTCTCTTTATTTTAGACATATTACGTATTACCCTTTCCAGGCAGATTTCCTTGGTTAAAGAAGAACTTGAGACCCGTTCTTGGAAAAACACCAGAATCTTGGGGAAACTTGATATATTTTCTCTTTCTACCTTCAGTGAACGTTGGTAGTACATCGGCAGTGAACGTCGGTGTTTGTTATCTTTTTGCTTTCTTAAAAGAACATTGATAGTTCATTGTCAGTGAACGATGGTGATATGATATATTTTCTCTTTCTACCTTCAGTGAACGTTGGTAGTACATCGGCAGTGAACGTCGGTGTTTGTCATCTTTTTGCTATCTTCACTGAATGTTGATAGTTCATCGTCAGTGAACAGCGGTGATATGATATATTTTCTCTTTCTACCTTCAGTGAATGTTGGTAGTACATCGGCAGTGAACGTCGGTGTTTCTTTTCTTTTTGCTATCTTCAGTGAACCTTGATAGTTTATCGTCAGTGACCGGCGGTGATATGATATATTTTCTCTTTCTACATTCAATGAATGTTGGTAGTACATCGGCAGTGAACATCGATTTTGTTATCTTTTTTCTATCTTCAGTGAACGTTGATAGTTCATCATCAATGAACGGAGGTGATATGATATATTTTCTCTTTCTACCTTCAGTGAATGTTAGTAGTGCATCGGCAGTGAATGTTGGTGTTTTTTATCTTTTTGCTATCTTCAGTGAACGTTGGTAGTACTTCGGCAGTGAACGTCGGTGTTTATTTTCTCTTTGCTATCTTCAGTGAACGTTGATAGTTCATCGTCAGTGAACGGCGGTGATATGATATATTTTCTCTTTCTACCTTCACTGAACGTTGGTAGTACATCGACAGTGAACATCAGTGTTTGTTATCTTTTTTCTATCTTTAGTGAACGTTAATAGTCCATTGTCAGTGAACGGCGGTGATATGATATATTTTATCTTTCTACCTTCAGTGAACGTTGGTAGTACATCGGCAGTGAACGTTGGTGTTTGTTATCTTTTTGCTATCTTTAGTGAATGTTGATAGTTCATCGTCAGTGAACGGCGGTGATATGATATATTTTATCTTTCTACCTTCAGTGAACGTTGGTAGTACATTGGCAGTGAACGTTGGTGTTTGTCATCTTTTTTCTATCTTTAGTAAACGTTGATAGTTCATCGTTAGTGAACGGTGGTGATATGATATATTTTCTCTTTCTACCTTCAGTGAACGTTGGTAGTACATCGGCAGTGAGCGTCGGTGTTTCTTATCTTTTTGCTATCTTCAGTGAACGTTGATAGTTCATCGTCAGTGAACGGCGGTGATATGATATGTTTTCTCTTTCTAACTTCAATGAACATTGGTAGTACATCGGCAGTGAACGTTGGTGTTTGTTATCTTTTTTCTATTCTCAGTGAACGTTGATAGTTCATCGTCAGTGGATGGCAGTGATATGATATATTTTCTCTTTCTACCTTCAGTGAACGTTGGTAGTGCATCGGCAGTGAATGTCGGTGTTTGTTATCTTTTTGCTATCTTCAGTGAATGTTGGTAGTACATCGGCAATGAACATCGGTGTTGATTTTCTCTTTGCTATCTTCAGTGAACGTTGATAGTTCATTGTCAATGAACGGCAGTGATATGATATATTTTCTCTTTCTACCTTCACTGAACGTTGGTAGTACATCAGCAGTGAACATCGGTGTTTGTTATCTTTTTGCTATCTTCAATGAACGTTGATAGTTCATTGTCAGAGAACGGCGGTGATATGATATATTTTCTATTTCTACCTTCAGTGAACATTGGTAGTACATCGGTAGTGAACGTCGGTGTTTGTTATCTTTTTGCTATCTTTAGTGAGCGTTGATAGTTCATCGTCAGTGAACGACGGTGATATGATATATTTTATCTTTCTACCTTCAGTGAACGTTGGTAGTACATCGGCAGTGAACGTCGGTGTTTGTTATCTTTTTGCTATCTTCAGTGAACGTTGATAGTTCATCGTCAGTGAACGGCGCCGATATGATTTATTTTCTCTTTATACCTTCAGTGAACGTTGGTAGTACATCGACAGTGAATGTCGGTGTTTGTTATCTTTTTGCTATCTTCAATGAACGTTGATAGTTCATCGTCAGGAACGGCGGTGATATGATATATTTTCTCTTTATACCTTCAATGAACGTTGGTAGTACATCGACAGTGAATGTCGATGCTTGTTATTCTCCTCTATGATTCTTTTCTTGTGGTTTACCAGTGATTTATTTTCCTGGTGGGATTGCTCTTTTGTTTCTACATTTCATGTTGCATCCCCAATGCTACTTTGCATATCTATTGTTCCATTCATATGAATTCATATTCATAAATGTTTGCATGGCATATTAGGGCCAAAAATAGGGTTTGTTTTATATTTAAGTGTCTTCAATCACGTCGGCCCGAAGATTTTTAACCTTCGTATCTCCAGATAGAAGAAACTTAAATAAGGGTAGCTGTTGTACCCCAATTTTTGCCCCTAACATCCCTTCATCATACCATATTGTTTCAATCACCACAAAATCACATTAGGGCTTTTGGTTCTTCTCCCTATCTTTAGCCTTGCTCTTTGAGGAGTTACCAAGCACCTTGACTTTTTTTCTTTGGTGATCATGGATATTTTGCTTTGATGTTCTCTCTAAATTAACAAATACAATATTGGTTTGTCTTACTTGTTAATAATGTAGGTAAAGGCAATGAGGTTTAGCAAGTTGCATCATGGGTTCATGAGTTTATTTCCATGCCCTAGTCAAAGTCTTGAGAGATTCAAACCTCACCATTGAAGTTGTTTTGAAGTTGGTATGGAAGTAGTTTTGGTGTCCATGAGTCCTCATCATCATCCTTAACAAATTCTACTCACAAAGTAAGAATATTGGCACAAAAAGTTTGTTCAAACTTGGCAAAGTTCCACCAAGCATTCTTTTGATCTAGAGGCTAGGGTTTTGGACTTAAGAGGGGCATATCTTGCTCATATTTTGGTGTTTTTGAGTGATTCCAAAAAATTTCTTCTCTTCAAAGAGTTACCAACAAATCACTTCAAAAGTTCCAAGGAGTTTTCATGTGGAAGGAACTTGGTGAAGAAGAAAGATTACAAGTCATCTAGATGAATCCCTCATTTTTCATATGTGACTTCAAATGGTCATAACTTGGTCAAGTTTTATCACCTTGAGCCCATTATTTTTTCATTATGACCCTAAGGATGTGTACTTCATGCCTTCTTTTATGTGCAAAGTAAGAAAACTGATGGAAGTTGCCTTAAGAATGCAAGAGATTATAGGTCATTTCATGATTTTTGGCCAACTTCAACAAGTCATAACTTGCTCAATTTTTGGAGATTTTGAGTGGTTCAAATTGAAAAATTTCATTAAAGAGATCTAATTCATTCCATATTTTTTGGTTAAGAGCAAATTCTAAGTGGAAGGCCATGTTTAGATGCAAGAGATTATAGGTCATTTTTAAAGAAGAATTTAAAATATTTCTAAGTATGGAAAGTCAACTCTTTTTCTTCAACTTTGACTCCGTGTAGTTTTCAGCTCAAGCATCCATTTGATTCCATTCTTTTTCCATTGCAAAGCTTGTCACCTCATCTTTCTAAAGCACCAAGAATTTTACCCTAAGACCCCCTGAGGTGGAAATGTCATTGGATTGAACTTGGTAACTTGGAACTGAAGTTTCACCATAAGTCAGAATTTGAAATCCATGTTTTGGACTTTAAACATCAAATTAGCATGCGTTTGTGATCTAAACATGTTTAACCAAGTTGCCAAAGTGGATTATACCCTTGAAACACAAGGATTTGATGAGTTTTGATGCAAATCAGATCACACTTTGCTCGTGCATCAGGTTCACACGATTTCCCTCCAATTTGCATCATTCCACACGCTTGAACATTCCATTTGATTCCCTATAAATAGAGGGTCATCCCCCATTCAATTTCCCAAGCTTAGATAGCCAGAATCACCCTGCCAAACTTGCTTCACAACTCAGAATTCAGCTACTTCGAATCCTATTCTCAAGCCTTTTTCAATCCATTTTTTTTTATCAATTCATCTTCCTTGATCTTCCCTGAAGCTAACCATATAATCACATTCAAGAATCGTGCCCTATATTGCTCCATAGAAGTCGAGTTTTAGAGCTCTGTAACTCAACTTCAATAGGTAGATTCCTTCATCAATTCTTCAAAACTTGGGTATTATTATGTTGCTCTCATTGCCCTGATTCTAGCCGCAACACTTACTTTTATCTGGAAGCACTTTTTGACCATGAATTTTCAAATCCCTTTTCAAAACTTTCTTTCCAAATTGCTTGAGTTATAGTTTATATAAATTTGGCGCAAGGGTGTGGTTGTCTTCGTCTTGAAGAGACAAAGCGAATGACATAGGTCTGAGCTTTTGATTTTACAGTTTGAGAGACCTGCAATTCGTGAAGGCTGGAGGTTGAAGATGACCAATGTGTCATCTTCTAACCAATGAAAGCGTGACTATTGTTATTTCAAATTCTGATTTTATTAATGATTATGTACATTATTCATTAAAGACCATGATATGCACAGCGCGCCAGATCCCTTGGATTTGATTACTAACGCGTTTTGACTCTCATCCAATGGTCCACATCTTTTTCTTTTATTTTCTTTTTTTGATTTTTATATTTTAATTGTTTTAAATTTCAAAAAATCATAGAAAATTCATTTTTAGTCCAAAAAATCTAAAAAAATTATGAAAAACGTTTTTGATTATTCTCTTTCTGATTTTTATTTTTTCACAATTTAATTTTGTGTTTTGATATTTTTTATGAATTTTATACTTATTTGATTTGTTTAAAATGTTAAAAAATACTTTTACACATTTTTAAATTCTGAAAAAATTATGGAATGATTCAATGATATTGTGACAAATATTGGTGATATTATTTTATTTTTGTTTCTGACTTTGCTATTTTTTACTATTTTTGTTTATTTTACCCATTTATTTTAGTTTTTAAAATTAGTTTCTGACTTCAAAAAATTCCCAAAAATGTTGTAAAATTACTTGGCCTATTTTCTGATTTTTCTATGGTCTTATTTTTCATTTCTTAATTAATTTGAATATAATTGGCATTTTCTTCTTTATTTTCCATTTTTTAAAACATTTTTAAACCCTTTAATGAACATATTAATTATATTATTATTTTGTGAATATTTTCTGGCTGTCTTGGATTGATTTTTTGGTCATGGCTTTATTAACATCATTGGATCCATGGTGTTGAGTTTAACTCCACAAAAAATGGATGAATGATTTTAATAATAGTTTGATTAAATATTAATTCAAATGTGTTTTTTCTTTTTACCCCAATTCCTCTTCATCTCATCCCCTTCTTATTGCACTAAATGTTGTTAGAGCATGATCTCTATATCATGTCTCAAAATAAATGGTGCATAGATTGCTATTGACCGGCCTCAAAATAGGTGCGACTTCTATATAAGTCCATTTACGATTGCTTAACATAGCGCTAAATTTTGTCCCGATTTGAATAAATGATCATTCGTGGCCCAAACTTATGATTGCAAGCCCAAGTATATTAATTTGATCTCTTTGATCCAATAACCTTGAGATTCATTGTGTGGAGACTTTGGTTCTACCAATCCTCTAATGGATCTACAACACCTTTGGTCAACACGGATCACTTAAACATTGTAGATCATTAAATGGTACTTGTGAGGATTCCAAATGGATGATATACTTGAAAAAAAGCAAATGCAACTTGTTGTGTGGAGGCTTTGGTTCTACCAATCCTCTAATGAGTTCCAAATGCAAGTTTTAAGATGGTCATCCAACTAACCACTAATTATTGACTTGTTTTATTTTATGCTTTTATTCTTTTATGCTTTATGCACTATTTATTTTTTAGCATTTTACATTTCATGCCATTTTCATCTTTGCTCATTTGAGCATTTATTTTCTTGTCATTTTTACTTTGCTCACTTGAGCTTTTCTTTTTCCTTTTTCTAAGATACTTAATAACCAACTTAAACCCTAAAAAACTCTTAATGGTACTTGGACTATTTGGTTAATATCCTTGGCATGATGGAGCAGTGGACTTTTTCTTGGAGTTAGGATTAGAAACCTTGGCCTATCTTGGATACCTTGTGTGATACGGTGGAAGAACTGACTGTTTTTGGAATGCTAGTTTGTGTTTTGCGTTTTGTTTTTGCAAAATGTCGCGATAAGCAAGAGTCGCCACCGACTTTTATTTTATCCAACAAGGAAAGTAAAAAAGTATAGGAAAATTCCTTTTTCGAGATATTTCTCGGGTTCGGGGGGTAGATTATAGAAAGGGAAGGTGTTAGCACCCTTTCTATCCGTGGTTGTCCACGGGATCTTAGGTACTTGTTCAATTGTTTTCAAAATTGTTTTCTTTGTGCTTTTGGGTTTAAAAAAAAGTTTTTGTTTTGAAACTTCTATTTAACTCTTGCTTCTGTCCTCTAGAGCGTATGAAGTGTTTTAAAAAAAACTTTGTTCGAAAAGGAGTGTAAGTGTGAAAAGTTTTTGTTTTTGAAATAGCAAGTATCTAAGAACCATCTACCTACTCGAAAAAGGAATCGTTCTATGCTAATTTCCTTTAGACAATGCTATCCTACTATTGATGAGTAGGTAGCACCGTCGTTGGAGTTTGAGGGTCAATTCAAATGCGGAACTTACGGTCACTAAAGCAATGTTAAGACGTCTTAGTAATAACCCTAATGTCTTAGATCATTTGTTTGAGGCAACAATATCCGAGGCAACCGTTTCGAGGCGACTATGATCTTTGGACAAGAGGGTGACCTCTAAAACAACCTATACTCAATGACCGTGTACGAAGGCAGCCAAGTGGGGTGTACCCTAGGAGTGCGCATGTGCGAGTGAGTCGTTTTCAGTTATTTTTATCTTTGTACATGTTAAAGGTGATCTAGTTTGATTTTAAGATTAAGCATTTAGTCTTGTCATGCAAACCCTAGTATCAAACATCTAGCAGTTATAATTTACAGAATTAAAGGTGGGGAATTTAAATTACAAGGCGTCAGGTATTTACATCGCCAAAGACAAACCCTTTTGAAAAAATAAAACAAAGCGACAAAAATAATTAAACATCATATTTAACTATTACAATCCGGGAGCAAGCACATTATTGGATAAAAATAAGTAACGCGTCCGGGAAATCAAATCGAGCGCATGATTAGGGTTTTGACGCTTTTGGTTAAAGAAAATATCTTCTTTTTTTTATTTTAAGAAATAAATAACCTAAATTAATCACTAAATTAAATTAAATAAATTAATTAATAAAAATAAATTATTTTTGGGTTTTTTGATATTTTAAGAAAGAAATTATAATAATTAAATTAATGGTTATAAGCTAATTAAGTCTGATTAATTTTATTTTACAAAAGGAGTTAAAGTTTTCTAATTAAAAACTAATTAATTAATAAATTTATTAGGAAAAATAAAAGATTAAAATTTGATTGAAATAAAAATATTTTTTATGATTTTATTTAATAAAAAAAGGATTTTGTGATTGGTTAGAAATTAAACAAAAATAATAAAACAATTAAAATAAAACAAAATAAATAAATAGAAGAGAGGAGTATTGGGCCTGAATAGGTGGTGTAGGAAGCAATTTTAAAGCCCAATTGTGTTGGCCTTCTTGGACTTTCTGGAATACAGTAGGCACGCGTGGACTTGGACTATGGTGGACCTCCACTCATGGACCACCAGATCTGGCCTTTGGCCATCTGGCTATTGCATGGACGAGGATACATGGTGCAATGCAAGCTTATGCACGCATAGGAATACCTGAAGAGAAAAAATATTGAGAAAGTGGGGGACCTGGGATTCGAACCCAGGTCCTGAGGCAGTTTACCCTTGCACGCTTGCCACTATGCTATGTTGATTCATTTGTTAATGAAATGCAAAGAATACATAATATAATAAAACGAACCACGTGCCAGCAAAACAAAAAAAGGCGCGCTTGGTTTGAATCCACCAATGGGCAGGGGAAACCTCATCGTCCCTGTCCTGAAACCTGTAAAAGAATACCTGCGGATTTGAATCCGCATCTAAAAACGCAGGCCTATCCAAAAATCTTCTCTAGGTCATATAAATCCATTCCAAGAACATGGTTTGACTCGTCCTGGCTTCCTGATCAAAACCATGCACTTCTTGTGGATCAATTGTTCCTGAAATAGAAAACCCCAAAAACGCTCCAAGAACACTAGCTATGGTGTTTTGCATTACAGGTTAGATAAACAAAATTAAATGATGCCAAAAGTTTACAAATGATGTGAGGATTACAAATATGCAGTTATTTCATTCAACGGATGCAAGAATGGTGAGTTTCGATTTCAAGAACAGAGCTGGGTTTCGTGAGACTTACAGCGCGTTTGGACGTCTGAAAAAGCTTGCTTTGGATCCAGGTAGTTTGAGTGAATGCTCAGGAAGCGATTGAGATAAGTCTTGACCTCTAAAAATTCCTCTAACCTGGATTTCGACTTCTCACTTTTTTGTGATTTTTTCACTTTTTGTTTTGCCTCTCTCTGCACTTTTCAACCCTGATTTCGTATCCTTTAGCTTGCTTATGTATTGTGTACTGGATTAGGGTAAAAAATATGGACTAAATCTTTCCATATCAATGCATATGAATTTGATTTAATCTCCATTTTAAACCTTTCCAAATTTGATTCAATTCAATCTTCTTGCACGTGATTTGGTCTGATTCGAATTTGATGGTGATGCTAGCTGTAAACAAAGCCTAAAACAATAAAAAAATCAAGAGTTATTAATTATTTGGATTTTCTATGATTTTATTTGATTTAAAATGAATAAATTCAATAAAAAATCAAATTAAATAATAAAAATTAAATATGGGCTCATGGCTGAAGCTAGGACACGTAGGAAACTATGAAAGCTCAAATCAAGTGGAAAAGAATGGGCCCATTTAACAAAATTTGAAGTTTTGGGGATAGTTGACTTTTGGCAATTTTGCAAAAAAGTCCAACTTCAACAATGCATAACTTCTTCAATTTTGAACTTTTGGAAGTGTTCTTGGCCTTTTTAGAAATGTTGAGATGTCATCTAACCAACCCTTTTGGTCTTATCGTATTTTGATATTCTATGCTCAAGTTATAAGCTTTAAGAAAAGGTGTTTTTGTTGACTTTCAAAAATGACCTATAATGTCCAAATTCATAACTTATTGTGAGTGCATAGTTTGATATTGGGGTATGAAGATGGATTGTAGGAAATTTCATCCTCTTCAAAATGAGCTTTGGATGGGTCATTTCTCATAAAGTATGAGAAAGTTATGTTTGGTCAAAGTTGAGTTGACTTTTCCTGCAAAACCCTAATTTAGCAACTTTTGAATCTTGATGAATTTTAAGCAATCCTTGATGAATCATGATCAAACATTGATAAAATGATGAAATATCCTTCAAAATTAGAATGTTGACAAAAAATCTTGAGGTTTGATTGTTTATAGGTCACAGTTGACTTTTGCCCTAGCATAGTCGATTTTTAGACCTTTGAGCAATTGACTGAGCAAAATTCCTCTGCAAGGCTTGAAATTTGATATGGATGATCTTGATAACATATTAGGACATTATGGATCACTTGATATCATTTGGATCCAAGGATCTTGATGCAACACAAAACCCTAATTTGGGGTAGACTGCCTTAGGAGATAGATTGTCTGACCAACTCTTGAGCAACCTTGAGCAACTTGGAGATTTTTCTTGCAATGTTTTGAGAAATATGAGAGGGAAAATTTTTGGGTACAACACCTTGTGATCTTATCTAATTATTTTGTCTGGAGCTCTTGAGGCTTACCTCAAGACATTGGGTTGCTTGTTTGTTTTTGTGTGCAGGTTTTTGTGATTACACTCTTCGTTTGTAATCTGGAATTCACCCGCATACAACCGTTACTCTGCCCAATTTTTGTGAAGACTTAATACATTTGAATTGGTCTAGTATCTTTGTTTGCTTGGTTTCACTCCAAAGAATTGGAATTCTATCTTGGCTCATAATGTCAAGTTTTGGATTCTTGTTGGTTAGATGGTCCTTATCCTTAGCTTTTACCTTATGCTTTAGGATAGCCTCTTCTTCTCCTTTCATCTTCTTTAATTTCAAAAATCTTCTCCCTCCTTTTGAAAACTCTTCTTGTTTCTAAACTTGAACCACTTTCATAATAAACTTGGACCTAGGTCCATGCATTTTCAAAATCTTTTCATAAATAAACTTCAATCAACTTAACAATACCTTGACATTTTTTTGTTAGAAGACTAAAAGTCAATCAATCTCATTTCAAATCATTTTGCCACTTTGGCTTTTACCTTTAAACTTTTCTTAAAAGATTAGGCTCTTGTCAATCCTTGTAGTGATGCAAACAACTATACTTCTACAATATGTAGTGAAGTGAGATATTTTCCACTTGGGTGTTAAGTGAGGCATTGTTAATTATAAAATACAATCCATATCCTCCACTTTGAGATGATGCAAATTCTCCTTCCTCATGATTGTGGGTAGTAAGTATGTTTTCCACACGGACAATGACGATGACGTCTTATCTCATAAAATTAACCAACACACTCATGTTTCAAATTTTTAAAAGAGGAACTACGTGTACCCTGATCCCCTATTGCACGAAAGGTGGTACGTAGGCACTAAAGGTTCGCAACCACGGCGGGTGCAAAAATCATAAAAAAACTTATTTTCTCATCTCCACTATCCATTTTATATACAACACATTTTTATAGCCAAAATATACAGATTTTACAAAGAGGTTCCTGCGGAGTACCGTAGATGTTTAGGGTGCTAATACCTTCCCTTTGCATAACCAACCCCCTTACCTTGAATCTTTCCCCCTCTTTTTGGGTTATTCGCTCTTTTCCCATTCCTTTAGAAACAATAAAGCGTGGTGGCGATTTTTATTTTGATTTGTATAAAGTCTAGTCAATCCAATGGCTTAGTCTTGAACATATCTACCGCTACAGTAGAAATCGTCAAAGATTCCTTCATTATCTGTTGAGGTAGTAATCGTCCAAGATTCCTTCATTATCTTTTGAGGTAGTCATCGTCAAGGATTCCTTCATTATCTATTGAGGTAGTAATCGTCCAAGATTCCTTCATTATCTATTGAGGTATCAATCGTCCAAGATTCCTTCATTATTTGTTGAGGTAGTAATCATCCAAAGATTACTTCTCTTACATTTCCAGATGAAGTCTTACCCTGACTCATCATGAAGCAGCCCTACCTAGGCTCTTTCTCATATATTTCCAGTGGCAGTCCAACACGGACTCATTTTGAAACAACCCTACACAGGTTTCTTTCTAATACATTTCCAGATAGCAGTCAATTTCATCTTCCATAGCAAGTTACTGCGAAGCCTAGAGTTCAACCAGAAAACAATAAACTTTTCCAGAGATAATTCCTCAGTAGATCTATGGACAACTGAAGTTCATAGAATCTATTCCCCGCAGAGTTTTCCTCAAGCAGGAGAATAACAAAAATCAACCTTCCCCAGTGGACTTCTCCTCAGGCAGCAGGAACAAGATTTCCCCACAAAGTGACATTTTATGAAGTCAACGCCTACTTTGGATGGCATCTTTAAGCCCATCTCCTGCAAATCCCAGTTATCTTTTCCAAATGGCATCTTTAAGCCCATTCCCCACACAGTCAATCATCATATCACGCGAGTGCAAATTTCTGGGCACTCTAGTGTTCAATCATCTTCCACCTTCAGATCACAAAAGGAAAACAAGCCAATCTAAATATTCAGGTTTAAGAAGATTGAACAGGGGCAACTGTTGTGCCCCAATATTTTCCCTCTCATTTTTTCCAAGGTCTTCCCTTTGCATGGTGGTTACAAACACTTTCTTAAGGAAAATAAAAATTTTGGAGATATTCCAGTATCTTTCGATAAGCACCTGAACAGGGTATTTTGATTGGCATCTGAGCAAGCTTTGATTGAACACTGAATTTCCTTCAATGTAAGCCTGATTCACAAGCTTTGATTGGGTACTAGTCCTCCTTCGATCAAGTTTAATTCACAAGGCTTCGATTGCACATTGGATGCTTCAGGCTTGCCTTTGATTCACAAGGAAAGAACTTCCTACATGCCTACTTCGTTTCACAAAGCAGTAATCCCGTGCAGCCAAGCTTCGATTGGACATCTAAAGATCCTTCGATCAAAATTTGGGTCCACAAGTATCATTTCAGCGGTGCCTTCCCTTCAACTTGCCTTCAGCGCATAAGTCAAATACCCCTCTTCATGCTTGCCTTTGATTCCCAAGGCAAAAAGCTTCTTTCATGTGTGCTTCGACCCACAAGGAAATGATTTCCTCTATGTGTGCCTTCAACGCACTAGACCAAGGCCCCTTCAACTTGCCTTCGATCAACATGGAAATGCCTCTTCATGTTTGCATTTGATCCACTAGGCAAAATGTTTCCTCATGCTTGCTTTGGATTCATAAGGCAAGGGCCCATCAACTTGCCTTTGATCTACAAGGCAAAAGGCCCCTTCCAACTGACCTTCAATTCACAAGGCAGAAGCTTCCTCATATTTTCCTTTGATCCACTAGGAAAATACTCCATCTATACTTTCCTTCAGCGCACAAGGAAAAAGTTTCCTCTTCATGCCTACCTTTGTTTAACAAAGCACAGGATTGCTACATTATGAACATGTTGATTACCCATTCGAAGAATGAACAAGGCATTGGTGGCCCATTCGAAGAATGCAAAAGGTCCATTCGAAGGATGTAAAAGTGTTCCATTAGAAAGAGACACATAATTATTGAAAATAAGTTTGTCTTAGTCCAAAGTTGCTTGCTGTCCCAAAGGCCAGCATGTTGCCAAACCCAAGCCTCCTGCACAATTGCATTCGAAGGAGGTAACAAGAAGAGTTTCTACTGGCCAGAAAGGAATTTTTGTTTGGGCTAGTTTCAGATCAAGCTACCAAGACAAATAGGGACTCAGTCGAAGAATCCCCAATGATGAGAATTGGAGCCATTCGAATGAGGCAACCCTGGGACAATGAAGAGAAAAGATTGAGGGCATTCGAAGGAGCCAAATATGTCCAGGTTCATTCCAAGACCCAAAAAGGTAGGAATCCCTCAAAAATGGCAATATTTTAATGTGTCTGATATTTCCTTCAAAGCCTAGTTAATAGATGTCCCTTGCCATTTCCATGCATATCACATCCCTATAAATACAAGACTAAGGATACATTGTCAGGGGCGGAGAAAAAACCATAAAAAAGAAAGAAACACTCTTGCCACACTTACGTTACCATTCAGACGCCGCATCACACACAATACTTATTACCAATCGAAGTTACAGGCTGCCTGCCCACATAAACGTTTTTGGCCTATACACGCATCATCCAGGTGAAAACCTTGCCTCCAGGTACACACACATTTCCCCAATACGAGCCACACGAGACTGCAAGAAATATACTAAAGCTGCTAAAATCGAAGCATACTTTATAAGCCATCTCTATCCAAAACAAAGCATCCTATTAGTAACAAAACTTCAATCTTAAGTTAATTTTGATTGTTTCATGACATATTAACACTTATAGTTTGATTTGTATTCAGGACTAAGGACCTGGGTTTGACACCCATGTCTTTATTTGTTTTTTTTTCATAACGCTTGTACTGTAGATCAGGCCTGAACAGACCAACACGCACAGGGTTGAAGGACCTGGGTTCGACACCCAGGACCTGCATCTTTATTCTTTCTAATGCTTGTCTTGTAGATGCGGATTGAAAATCAGCTTTCCTCCTGGATCGAAAAACAATCATCCTTCATTGGATCGAAGGCAACCTTTCGTTGGATCGAAAGACACCTTCTCTTTGGATCGAAAGACCTTTCCTCTTTAATTTTTATTTTTGTCACTCATTTCTTTTAATAGTTTCCCTTTTTAAATTAACAATCAAATAAAAATCCCAAAAAAACATTAGGTTAGTATTTTTTAATTAAGTTAATTTAATTTAATTAATTAATTAATTATTTTAACCTTTTCTTTAAATTAAAATTAAGTGGACTTAGGATTTTCTTTCTTTTATAAATAAAAACAAACAAAAGATTTCCTTTTACTTAGGATTTTTAGACGTTCTTTTCCATTTCGCGCGTGTTACATTCATATTATTATATATGTCTACTAGATGTAATAGGTAAAATTAGGACTTTATTTTTTGCTTTATCCCCCTCATTCTTGGACATGTAATTAATCCCCAAAGCCATGTAATAACGCTGGATTTACATTTTCGCATTTTAAATTCCTGCAAATTATTAATTGTTAGATATATGTTAATAAGATTACATGATAAGAATAATAATCAAACGTTAGCAAACTTAACATAAAAGATAAAAATAACTGAATATAACAGATTTGCACATATACACCTCTAGGGTATTCCCACTTCGGTTGCCTTCGGAAATAAAACAATCATTGTGATACGGTGGCAGAACTGACTCTTTGTACTGGTTTTGCGTTTTGTATTCGTAAATGTTGCGGTAAGCAAGAGTCGCCACCGACTTTTCTTTTATCCAAATTAAGGAAAGTGTGAAAAGAACAGAAAAAGACCTTTTCGAGATTATTCTGAGTAAGGGGGTAGATTATGGAAAGGGAAGGTGTTAGCACCCTTTCCATTCGTAGTTATCTACGGGCTCTTAGAGGTTTTCTCATTTTTAAAATACCTTTGTGCTTTGCATGTTTGAAGATGTTTTGAAAATGTCTTAGTATGGCGAAATTTGTAATGTTTCTCGGGATAGTGAAGAAAGTATACAAAGTGTTTTTGGAAAATGTTTTTGAAAAGTAGAGTTTGTGCAAGTGCAAAAATGTTTTTAGCAAACTTCTAACAGCTATCTACTTTGTACTCGAAAAGGTAGTTCTTTTCCTCCTATCCTTTAGACAATGCTATCCTACTATTAGTGAGTAGGTAGCCCTGTCGTTGGATGTATGAGGGACATTCGAAGGGACATTACAATCACGAAGACAACTTGTGGAGACGCTTTAGCAATTTTGTTTAGGGACTAGATCATTTACTGAGAGGCAACTATAGGGTCATCGAGGGACTATGATCTTTTTTGATTTACGGGTCTTTTCTAAAGCGTCCCCGTTTCGAGGGACATGAATGCTTTATTTCCAAAGGAAACCAAAGTAGGGTACCCTAGAGGTGTGTATGTGCAATGTGTGTTATATTCAGTTATTTTTTATCTTTTGTGTTAGGTTTGCTAACGTTTTGTTATTAGTCTTATCATGCAATCCTAGTTACTAGCAGTTAATATGTACATAATATAAAGTGCGGAAATATAAACCTACACTATTACATGGCTTCAGGGAAGGGATTTACAATGTATACAAATTGGGGGAAGAAAAAGTAAAGAAAGTGGATAAAATCCTATTAACTATTACATTCAGTGTACAGGTACAATAATGTAAAAATACGAAAGAAAATAAATAACGCGCGAAAGTTAAAAGTACGTCTAAAAACCTAGTAAGTAAAATGAAATAAGAAAATATTTTTATTATTCTTTTTATTTTTTTAAATAAAATAATTAAAATTAAATTAAATCCTAAATTCTAATTCATTTTAAATTAAGAAAATAGTTAAAATTTAATTAATTAATTAATTGATTAAAGAAATTAATTATTTAATTAAAAAGAAGTCTAAGCCTAATAATTTTTTTGTGAGTCTTTTTATTATTATTTATTTAATTAAATAAATAAAATAAAAGAAATTAATACAATACAAAAAAAAAAGAGAAAAGGGGTGCTGATTGGAATTTTCGCTAGGCCCAATGCTGAAGAGAGTCCAGGTCTGTCTTTGGATCCAGTGAGTAATGTGGTTCTCCGATCCAGGGAGGGGTATGATTTTTTGATCCAAGGAGGGAGTTGTCTTTCGATCTTGACCTGCAAGACAAATGTTGGCAAAAATAAAGATGCAGGACATGGGTATCGAACCTAGGTCTTTCTCCCTAATTCGAATCTTCTGTCCTCAGGCCTAAGCTTATTTTGGCTTGAAACTGGCTATACCATGTGTGATACGGTGGAAGAATTTACTGTTTAATACTGGTTTGTGTTTTTTGTTTGCAAATGTTGCGGTAAGCAAGAGTCGCCACCAAATTTTCTTTTATCCAATAAAGGAAAGGGTGAAAAGAACAGAAAAAGACCTTTTTTGAGATTTTTGAGTAAGGGGGGTAGGTTATGGAGAGGGAAGGTGTTAGCATCCTTTCCCTATGTGGTTTTCTACAGGCTCTTAAGTACTTGCTCATTTTTTAAAACTGTTTTTGTATTTGTGTGTTTTGAAAGATTTTGTTTGCTTTATGATAACTCTTGTATCAGTCCTCAAGAGTGTGATAAAGCATTTTTGAAAAATAGTTTTGAAAGTGTGTAAGTGTAAAAACGAATCAGATTTGAGCAAGTACTTTACAACTATCTACCTACTCGAAAAAGGTGTTATTTTCCTCATTTCCTTTAGATAGTGTTATCCTATTATTAGTGAGTAGGTAGCCCTATCGTTGGATGTTGAGGGACTATTGAAAGGGATATTTATGGTCATTGAAGGCAACATGTAGAGATACCTTAGCAATTCGAAGGGAATGTCATCATATAGGCAACACCGAGGGACAAGATCATTTCTCGTAGGCAACTTGAGGGACATTAAGGGACCATGATCTTTATGATGACTTTTAAACTTGAGGGTCTTTTCTAAGATTATCCCTATGTTCGAGGGACATGACCATTTCTGAAGGCAACCAGAGTGGGAAATACCCTAGGGGTGCAACTGTGCAACAATATACTTTTTCAGATATTTTATCTTGAGGTTAGTGACCTAATGATTAATTGATTAATTTTTGTCATGCACACCTAATTTACTAATAGTTTATATACAAGCATATAAGAAATATAAAGGCGAGAAATAAAGTTCCTACTGCTATTACAAGGTTTTGGTGTAGTTACATAAATAATGACTGAAAAGTAAAGTGCAGAAATTAAAAAAACCTAACTAAACTATTAAAAACCGGACACAGTTACATAATTAAAAATAATCGTATGAAAAAAATAACGCCAAAAAGTTGAGACGAGAATAAGTTTGAAACCCTAAAAATCTAATTGTTTATTAAAAATGTTCTTGGTATTTTCTGCAATTAATTTGAGATTTAACGTAATTTCTAATCAATTAAAGAAAACTAATTAAAATCATTAAATTAAATTATTTTGCAAAAAATTAATTTTAATTTTTAAAAAAACAACTAAGTCCTATTTTTATGATTTTTTTTTATTTTTATGATTAAAATAAAATTGGTTTTAAAAAACATAAAATAATGAAATAAAATAAAAAGTAAGGAAAATAGAAAATGGGCCTGATGTATGAAGCAATTTGGGGGGTGCACGTTTGAAATTATCCAGGCCCAAATTGCTAGCCCAGACTCCTGCGCATGGTTCAGTGGTGTTGTTCCCTTTGTGAGGATTCTTATTCCTGTTGTTGAGGAGTACTCCTTTGAGGAATGTTTGTATTTGTTCGAGAAATAGAGTTTAGGAGCTTCAGTTGTCCGTTACTCTACTGGGGAGTCATCTCTTGATTGAAGAGACAAAAGTGAACTGCTATCTAGTCGAGATCCAAGTTTCACAATGACTTGTTAAGGATATTAAGGCTGACTGTTATCTGGTCGTATTCCAGGCTTCATAGCGCTTTACTGGGGAAACGTGAAATTAACTACTATCTGGTCGGACTGCAGGCTTTGCAGTTTCTTTAACTGGAATAAAAATCAAAAAAATCTTGGTGTCGATTTAACTGATCCAGAGAAAGGTCTTGAATTGTCTTCAATTGGAATAGAAATCAAGAAAATCTTAGTATCAATTTAGTTGAACCAGAGGAAGGACTTGGATTAACTTTGACTGGAATGGAAATCAGAAAAATCTTAGTATCGATTTAACTGAACCAAAGAAAGTTCTTGAGTTGTCTTCAACTGGAATAGAAATCAAGAAAATATTAGTATCGATTTAGTTGAACCAGAGGAAGGCCTTGAATTAACTTTGACTGGAATGGAAATCAGAAAAATCTTAGTATCGATTTAACTGAACCAGACAAAATTTTTGGAACATCTTCAACTGGAATAGAAATCAGAGAGATCTTAGTGTCGATCTAACTGAACCAGAGAAAAGTCTTGGAATATCTTCAACTAGAGTAGAAATCAGAGAGACCTTAGTATTTATCTAACTGAACCAGAGAAGGTTTTTTGTTAACTTTGACTGGAATGGAAATCAGAAAAAATCTTAGTGTCAGTTCAACTGAACCAGACAAAAGTCTTGGAATATCTTCAACTGGAATAAAAAACAGAGAGATCTTAGTATTGATCTAACTGAACCAGAGAAGGTCTTTTGAGAACATCTTTCTGAGGAAAATGCTGAAATAGCCTTACATCAGACGTAACTTTTGAGAAGACTACCAAGTCATGTAAGTAGTCAACAATGTTTATTGATTTGATCTTTCCTGAAAATGGTAAAGAGTTAGTCGTATGCAATGTCATGATGTATGAAATGCATTGTGATGATGGTCTCAAAATAAATGAGGTTATGTTGTATGCAATGTGTAAGCGCATGTCATGATGTACGAATATGGGATCCCGTTGCGATATTTCTTAGTAAATCCCGGACTGCTGTTGAAGAGTATTGGGAAGTTGAGTCCTTCATTTCGGCTGGGGATGATGAATGGAGATGATTTGCTGGGGATTTCCTCCTTCCATTTGAGGATAATCTTCCGGGGATTCTTAACTCCTTCTTGAGAATAACTCTGTGGGGAGAGATAATGCTTTGTTGGGAGGTTTTACCGATGTAGAGAAATAAACTTTGTTGGGGTATAAACTTCCGCAGTTAGAGAAATAAACTCTACCCAAGAGGAGGTTTTATAAACTGTTTGAAATTATAAAACTCAGTTGGGGAATACAGATTTCAGCTCTCTGAAGGAACTTTGCTGAAGGAGATAATTCCTGCTTGGGGGAGAAGAGATCAAAACTTTGGTTGTTTCAACTCTGTGGGGAACATAGATGTCACTGGGACGTATGTTGAGGACGTGACAGGAGGATTCCAATGTGCCTGCTGGAAAGAGTAAATGTTGGGACTACAAATGGCTTTTTTAGACTTTGTCTCGTTTCTTAAAGTCATTAGCAACTGTTTTTCTGTTTCTTATGCAAGTACTTGTAAACAGTAATCATATTCAAATGCATATGTCAAAAATATTCACTGGACGTTTTCGTAAACAAAATAGAAAAATAGAAAACAAATAGTTTTGTACTTTTAAAGAAATGATTTGTATTGACTTTTGAAGTTCGCCTATAACATGCATTTTTGTACAAAGAGACTGACGTTCTAGTAGGAGAACACCACCGTGAAAACGAAAACTATATAAAATAGTGTACAAAGAGAAAACATCTATGTGTAATAATTCCATTGAGTTTCAATTCTGCTATTGCCCCTATGTCCTTGAGCGTCTCATCACTTTGCTACTTGTCTGAAGCTGACTGGATTGATCGTTACCGTTTAAGCTTGACAGTTGATACTGAATTATGGTTGTAAGGTGATGCAATGGGAAATAGTTATACGCTTCAAATCCCTAACTTTTTCCTGGACCGCCCTTTCGGGTTTTCAGCCCACCGGGATACCCTTTTTTGTCCAAGCCGCATTTTCAGGTTTTCGGCTTGTCGGGTGTACGGATTTTTTTTGTATTTATCCCTAATTTTTGCCCGAACCCTTTTGGTTCGTCGGGATGCCCTTATTTTTTCCTGGGCCAGTCAACCTAGTGGGTCTTTATTTATGCGTGGTATCTTTTCACTATGTCCGCATTCACAGGGTGAGGAAGGTCATCACCATCCATAGTGGTCAGAATCATGGCTCCACCGGAAAATATGCTTTTGATTACAAATGGCCCTTCATACGTGGGAGTCCATTTTCCCCTAGGATCACCTTGTGGCAGTATGATGCGCTTGATTACTAGATCACCTACTTGATATACTTGACGTTTGACCTTTTTTGTTGAAAGCTTTAATCATTCGCTTTTGGTATATCTGACCATAACAGACAGTAGCAAGCCTTTTGTCATCAATCAGATTCAGTTGATTAAGTCAAGTCTGGATCCAATCGTCTTCATTTAAACCCGCATCATTCATGATCCTCAAAGAGAGAATCTGGACCTTAATAGGTAGGACAACCTTCATACCATACACCAGCGAATAAGGTGTTAACCCCGTAGACGTACGTGTTGATGTGCGGTAACCATGAAGAGCGAATGGTAACATCTCATGCAAGTATTTATATGTCACCATCATCTTCTGCATGATTTTCTTAATGTTCTTGTTAGCAGCCTCTACAACACCATTCATCTTCGGCCGGTAAGGGGAAGAATTATGATGATGGATCTTGAATTGTTTACAGAGTTTGGTAATCATTGTATTGTTGAGATTTGTACCATTGTATGTTATGATTCTCTCTGGAACACCATACCGACAAATTAGGTTATGCTTGATAAACCGCGCCACAACATTCTTGGTAACAGTGGCAAAAGAAGCAGCCTCAACCCACTTTGTGAAGTAATCAATGGCCACTAGGATGAAGTGATGCCCATTAGAAGCGGTAGGTTTAATCTCTTCGATCAAGTCGATGCCCCACATTACAAAGGGCCAGGGAGCCATCAAGACATTCAAGGGAACCTAAGGTATATGTACTTTATCAGTATAGATCTAGCATTTGTGACAAGTTCGGGAATGCTGATAACAGTCTGCTTCCATAGTGGACCAATAGTATCCTGCCCACGGGATCTTTTTAGCCATGGTATGCCCACTAAAATGGGTTTCGAAGGTGCCTTCGTGTAAATATGCCATAATCCTCTCTACTTCGCTCTTGTCTACACACCATAGTAAAGTAGAGTCATGGTTGCGCTTGTAGAAGATTTCGTTACTGAGAAAGAACTTTGCGGAGAACCTTCTTAGTAACTTCTTATCATTGACAGATGCCCCCTCAGGATATTCTTGAGCCTCGAGATACCTTTTAACTTCATGAAACCAAGGTTTGTCGGCTAGTTCTTCAATGTCGATCTCATAGGGGTATGCTGGTTCATCCAACCTCTCAATAGTGATCAGAGGAGCCTCGTTGTCCCATCTGACCTTGAACATGGAGGACATAGTAGCTAGCGCGTCCGCTAACTGGTTCTCTTCTCGTGGAAAATGTTCAAAGGTGACCTCTTCAAAGTGTGGAAGCAATTTCAGCACATGTTCTTTATAAAAGATGAGATTAGGGTGCTTCGTGTCCCACTCCCCTTTGACTTAACTTATCACCAAGGCTAAATCCCCGAAAAGGCTCAAGAACTTGATCCTCAGGTCAATAGCAGCTTTGAGACCCATGATGCATGCTTCATACTCCGCCATATTGTTGGTATAATTGAAACATAATCTGGTGGTGAAAGGAGTATGACATCCCTCGGGAGATATAATTACAACACTGATGCCATTGCCGAGTGCGTTGTAAGTTCCTTAAAAAACCATAGTCCATCGGGATCCTTCCTCAAGTTCTTCATCCGGTCCAAGTTTTTCTTAGTCAGTCACTAACATAATATTCTCATCCGGGAATTCAAAGTTCATGGATTGGTAGTCATCCATAGCCTGATGAGCCAAATGATCAGCTAATACACTTCCCTTGATTGCTTTCTGGGTCATGTATTGGATATCGTATTCAGTCAAGATCATTTTCCATCTTGCTATTCTTCTGGAGAGAGCAGGCTTCTCAAAGATGTACTTGATCGAAACCATCTTAGATGTCAACAAAGTAGTGTGGGTCAACATATACTATCTTATTTGGCGAGCAGCCCATGCCAAAGCGCAACAAGTTTTCTAGAGCAATGCGTATCTTGTTTCACAGTCGGTTTTTTTGCTAAGGTAGTATATTGCATGCTCTTTTCGACCGGACTCGTCATGCTACCCCAACACACACCCCACTGAATTATCTGACACTGTTAAGTACATTATCAAAGGTCTTCCTTCAATCGGAGGCATCAGAATTGGAGGTTCTTAAAGGTATTCCTTGATTCTCTCAAATGCGGTCTGGCATTCGTCATTCCATTTTACCACTTGATCTTTCTTCAGGAGTTTGAAGATGGGCTCACAAGTAGCAGTTAAATGGGAAATGAATCTAGAAATGTAATTTAAGCATCCCAAGAAGCCTCTAACTTCCTTCTCTGAGTGAGGAGGCGGCATCTCTTATATATCCTTCACCTTTGCAGGGTCTACCTGAATGCCCTTGTCACTAGCAATGAAACCTATAAGTTTACCATACCTTACCCCGAAGGTGCACTTGTTCCGATTTAACCTCAGCTTATACATCTTCAACCTATCAAACAACTTTTGTAGATGATCAAGGTGTTCTTCCTCAGTTTGAGACCTGGCTATCATGTCATCAATATAGAACTCTATCTCATGGTGAATCATGTCATGAAACAAAGCTACCATAGCTCGCTGATAGGTTGCCCCAGCGTTCTTCAACCTAAACGGCAACACTTTGTAGCAGAAAGTCCCCTATTGCATGACGAAGGTTGTTTTCTCCATGTCTTCAGGTGCCATCTTGATCTAATTGTAACCAGAGAACCCGTCCATGAAGGAAAAGATCTTGTGTTGCACGGTGTTGTCAACCAGAACGTCAATGTTGGGAAGTGGAAAGTCATCCTTGGGGCTTGCCCAGTTCAAATCTCGGTAGTCCACACACATCTGCACCTTGCCGTCCTTTTTAGGTACCGGGACTATGTTAGCAACCCACTGGGGATAAAAAGTGACAAATAAGAACCCAACATTGAACTATTTCATAACCTCTGCTTCGATCTTCTCTGGCATTTCAGGGCACATACGACGAACCTTCTACTTTACCAGAGGGCAATCTTCTTTAGTTGGCAGACGATGAACCACAATATACGTGTCTAGTCCTGGCATATCTTCATATGACCAGGAAAAGATCTCGACATAGTCATGCAACATTCATATCAACCGCTATTTAACACTAAGCTCCAGATTTGCACCTATCTTGACTTCTTTTCTCTCCTCTTCTATGCCCAAGTTTATTGTCTCAGCTGGCTCTTCATGAGGTTGTATAGTACTTTCTTCCTGCTGTAACAGTTTAGCAAGTTCTCCGGGTACCTCACAATCTTTCTCACCTTCGTCCTCGGCTTGGTTGATCGAATTTTCAAAGTCATAACCAGAAATAGCAGAACTGTTATCAATGGGATCCAGAGTGGATATGGATCTGTAGTTTGATATGTGAGTGTGTGTAAGAGCATAGTTGTATAGACAAAGTAAAAAGCAGAAAGGAAAAACAGAGAGTGCAAAATTTGTATGCATAAACGTCCAATGCTTTATTAATGACATATGAGATTGAAAAATGATAACCCTCACAAATAAACCATTATTCCCCAGGTAAGACACATGGCTATAGAGTTTATATTTTTTATTACATATCCAAAAACAAGAAAGACAATTACTTCTGAAGAAAAGTAATTAGTACAAAGTCTTTTTTCATCCAGTTATTGGGTTCACCGTTGGTAGTAGGGAAGATTCATCCATCCATGTCATAGTCTCCATCACTGTCTTCTAGAGCGTTGATCCCATGGTTGCTGATGCGTAGGGGAGGTCCTCCAGCACGAGCACGATGAACAGCCCTTTGAGCCCCTGAAGAGAAACCCAAACCAAACATATCAGATTTGTATGGAATGTCAGGGAGTTGGCCCAAGATGGTACACCCACCTTCTTCAATAACTACTTTTACGTCCTTGAGAGAAGCCATTTTCAAGGGAGGTCTAGTGATCCTTGGCATATTGGTGACAGTTTTAGTTGCAGCCATAGTCTGAGGCACCTCTTCAAAATTCTGGCATGGAGTCTCGATGAACTCGTCATCCATTTCCACATACCTGAAGGAGTTCAGGTGACTTACCATGTATTATTCTTCACCGTGTACCATGACTATTTTCCTTTCACTGGGTATTTCATCATTTGATGCAGAGTGGACATGATAGCTCCTGCCCCATGGATCCAATGGCGGCCTAATAAACAAGAATAAGATGGTCTGATATCCATCACGTAGAAGATGGAGTCAAAGGTCTGAGAACCAACTTTGATGGGGATGTCCACCTCTCCGTGCACCATTCTTTTCATTCCATCTAAAGCCCTCACTACATTATTCCTGGGTGTTGTACCCCAATATTTGCCCTCCCATATTTCTCAAAACATCTCAAGAATGATACTCAAGTTGCTCAAGGTAGTCCAAGGGTTGACCAGACAAGCTCTCTTCATGTTGCATCAAGATACTTGAGTCCAAGGGATCCCAAATTCTCACCATTATTCTAATATGTTCTCAAGGTCATCCATGTCAAGTTTCAAGCCTTGTAGAGAAAGTTTGCTCAGCCAATTGCTCAAAGGCCTGAAAATCGACTGTGCTAGGGAAAAAGTCAATTGTGGCCTACATATAGTCAAACTTCAAGATTTCTGTTCAACATCCTCATTTTGAAGTATATTTCATCATTTGATCAAGGGTTGATCATGATTCATCAAGGATTTCTCATAATTCCTCAAGACTCAAAAGTTGCTAAATTAGGGTTTTGCAAGAAAAGTCAACTCAAATTTGACAAAGCATAACTTTCTCATACTTTATGAGAAATGACCCACCAAAAGCTCATTTTGAATAGGATGAAATTCCCTACAATCCATCTTCATCTCCCAAGTTCAAAATATTCCCCCACAAGAAGTTCTGAATTTGGACATTATAGGTCATTTTGAAAAGTCAACAAAAACACCTTTTTTGTCAAAGCTTCATACATGAGAATGGAATATCAAATTGAGATGATACCAAAAGGGTTGATTATAGGACATCTCAAGCTTTCTAAAAAGTCAAAGAACACCTCCAAAGAGTCAAAATTGAGGAAGTTATGCATTGGTGAAGTTGACCTTTTTTGCAAAATTGCCAAAAGTCAACTATGCCTAAAACTTCAAATTTTGCCAAATGGGCCCAATCTTTTCCACTTGTTTTAAGTTAGAAACATAGTCCACGAGCTCTAGCCCTTGCCACTTGTCATTATCATGTTTTTATTATTTATTTTGATTTTTATTTGATTTAAATCAATTTTAATCAAAATAAATCATGAGAAAATCCAAAATATTGAAAACAAAAGATTTTGTGCTTGTTTCAGGTTTCAATTACAGCTAGCATCAAATCAAACTCGTGCAAGGCATTAGAGTGGACAAAAAGATTGATTTTAGGCCAATTTTGGAAATATTTTTAAGGTGTATCAAATCAAGATCTAATTCATTGATGGTGGAAGATTGAGATCAGTTATCAACCCTAATCCATTCATTGATACATATAGAACGAAGGCAGACCAAAAACTAGGTGGAAAAAGAGGCGCAGCAACGAGAACAGAATTTGAAAAAATACCAAGAAAGTGAAAACACGAATTCCTATTTCCAGGCATCCTCAAGGCCTTCTAGCTATCCCAATCGATTCCTGGGAGTGTAAGCAAGCTAAAGCAATCAAGAGCAGGCACTTTCAAGCCCTATATCTCACTGTAAGTCAGTCACGATACACAACTTTTCTTGAAATCGAATTCCATGTTTAGGCATTGATAGCATGAACTAATGATATATTCTTGATCCTTAAGACATATGCAAGCTTTCTGCGTCGTTTAATTTCATTTATATGTCTTATACAAGATTTCACCATTGCTAGGGTTGCTTGCTTCGATTTGGGACTTTCTTTTACAGGAAAAATTAGGCCATGAAAGGGCCACCATTACACTCAGGAGGTATAGACGAATCAATTGGTGGCCCTAGTTTTTATTTATTTAGCTCATAGTTGATTTTGAGAATACACAGGCCTGTAGGACGGACAAACGTCCGTAGGTAAAAGTGTTTCACTTTTACCAACGGTTCAAGGAGGGAGACGAAGACGTGGCATCACCTCACTCACCCGTTTGAATTTTCGCGCAAATATTTATTATTTCGTTTGTTTTATATATAATAATTGATGTTTATTGTATATACAATAAAAGTAATTGGCGCAGATGGTAGTGGGTTACGTGCAAAATGCCTCAAGACCTGGGTTCGAATCCCAGGTCCTCCACTTTTCTCAATATTATTTTCTTTCAGGAAATCACATGCGTATGCAAACCCAAGATCCACCATACGTCCTCATAATCCAGGTTGCCAAGTGGCTTGAGATCCGGATTCAAGAGCCAGCAATGGAGGAGCACCATGAAGCCTCAGTCAAAGCAACGCACTGGATTCACAAAGTCAAACGGACCTCCTTGTTTTTGGGCCCAGAATTATGATTCTTGCACCCCCATTTTTGCTCAGGCCCAATTTCTTTATTTATTACTTTTTAAATATTTGTTTTATTTAATTTATTTATTTTATTTACTAACACAAATAATTATTTTCTTTTATAAAAAAAAATCACAAAAAATATTATTTTTCACCAATTAGATTTAGGTATATTTTTTATCAATAAATTTATTAATTTAGTTAGGTTTATTAATTTAGATAACTTTAATTTCTTTTTTAATTAAAACTAATTAGAAAAATTAGGTTTTATTTCTAATTTAATTATATTTTATTTTTCCTAAAATTAATCTAAAAAACCACAAAATAGGCCATGTAATTATTTTCATTAATTAATTTAATCACTAATTAATTTGTACATTTATTTTTAAAATCTAATCTCCTTTTCTTTAAAAAAATATTAAAAACAACAAAAACATTTTTCTTTTGATTAAGTTAGAAGGGTCAAAACCCTAATTTCTTCCCGATCTTAATTTTTATCGCGCGCTTATTTTTATCATTTATCATATTGATGTAACTGCCTACAATTTGTAATAGTTTAATTAAGACGTTTATTTACTTTTATCGCTTTATTTTGAAAGGGTTTGTTTTTGGCTATGTAAATACCCGAAGCCTTGTAATAGCGTAGTTTAATTCCTGCATTTTAAATTTCACAAATATTAAATTGTTAGATGTATGAATAATTAGGGTTGCATGACAAGAATGTATGTTTAACTTTAAAACAGTTAGATAACCCTAAAATGTGCAAAGATAAATAATCTGAAATTGAATCACTCGCACATGCGCACTCCTAGGGTACACTCCCACTTGGTTGCCTTCGGTAAACGGTCATTGAGTATAGGATGATTTAGTGGTCGTCCTTTTGTCCAAAGATCAAAGTTGCCTCGAAAAGGTTGCCTCAGATATTGTTGCCTCGGATGATTGATCTAAAACACTAGAGTTATTACTAAGACGTCCTAACATTGCTTTAGTGACCGTACGTCCCTTTTCGAATTGACCCTCAAAACTCCAACGACGATGCTACCTACTCACTAATAGTGGGATATCATTGTCTAAAGGAAACAAACATAGAACGATTCTTTTTTCGAGTAGGTAGATTAGTTCTTAAGTACTTGCTCAATCAAAAAAAACTTTTTTCACACTTACGCTCCTTTATAAACAAAGTTTTTTTTCAAAAACGCTTCATTACACTCTTGAAGACAGAAGCAAGAGTTAAATCGAAGTCGAAACAAAAACTTTTCAAAGCACACAAACACGAAGAAAACAATTTTGAAAATTATGAGAAAGTACCTAAGAGCCCGTAGATAACTACGGATAGGAAGGGTGCTAATACCTTCCCTTTCTATAATCTACCCCCCGTACTCAGAAATATCTCGAAAAAGGAAATTTTCTGTGCTTTTTTCCTTTCCTTGTTGGATAAAATAAAAGACGGTGGTGACTCTTGCTTACCACGACATTTTTCAAACACAAATGCAAAATGCAAACCAGCAATTCCTTTAAAAAGGGAAACACGTCCCGGTTCTGGCCACCGTATCATAGAATTGGCGACTCTACTGGGGAGTAAATAAGTGGGGTATACCTTAGGATTAGTTCATCATATTGTTTTCAATTTCTTTATTTGTTTGCTTTATCTTTGTGGGCTTTGAATCAGAGTTACTATAGATCCTAACCAGGATCTGGGGGACACCTTTTAGGTAAGTAGCAATAGACTGTGAGGGAACTGTACAGCATAGACCGATACGGTTGAAGCAGTAGCTACATTGATGTGACACATTAGTTGGTACCGATATCCCTTATGGAGGAACAAGGAGAGTATGGGACTGCTATATGGGTCATTAAGCATCAACTGACCTTAGAACAATCGACCAACTTGGCCTTAGAAAGTAGCAGTATTCTACACTCATTGAGACCATACTCTCGAGATGGTTCTGGCTGCAAGAAAAGATTACGTGTCTGGAATTATGACCGGTGGAGGATGGTCAGTGATATTGAGAACCTCTAGAACCCAGTTACTATTACTAGGACAGGTTGAACCAACTAAACTGCAAGAGGGTAGTACCTAAACTCCATGCCATCTTGAAATTTAAGGGCTATTGTGTGCCTTGTTTTCCCTTACCATGTTTGCTATCTGTGATACCTATGGTGTGTTTTTATCATGACATCATGCATCATGACATCGCATGCATATTTCATTAGACTAACCATTTCAAAGACCGAGGGGATTCATCTTTATTCTGTTTTGCAGATCATGGCCTCTATGCGCAGAAATACCATTCTAGTCAACTTCGTGCAGATCCCTGCTCAGCTTAGAGAGTTGGTTTCAAAGGTTCCTGATACTTCTTCCTTTGTTAGAAAACATGGTCATCTCCTCAGCCTGGTCACTTCCAAGTTGGATGAGCAAATGATGAGCGTGTTGTTCCAGCTCTTTGATCCATTGCATCAATGTTTTACCTTCCCGGACTATCAGCTGGTCCCTACTTTGGAGGAGTTTTCTGATTTACTTGCCATATCTATTCTAGAGCAGACACCCTTTACAGGTTTGGAGATAGCTCCTAGACCAGAGGATATTGCTTCAGCCCTACATCTAAAAATTGCTGATGTGGTATCTAACTGGGAGATTCAAAGCAGGGTTAAAAGTTTCTTGGCTAAGTTTTTGATTGATCAAGCTCAATAGTTCTGGGATAGTTTGGACTTTCAAGCATTTGAAGACATCCTGGCTCTCCTCATCTATGGCTTGGTTCTTTTCCCGAATCCAGATGCCTTAATAGATGTGAATGCGGTCAAGATTTTCATGTCTCATAACCCAGTGCCTACTCTCTTAGGTGATATTCTGCATGCTCTTTATACCCGTACTGTTCGGAGAAGGGGAACTCTCATGTGCTGTACACCGCTGCTGGCGAGGTGGTTTATTTCTCACCTCCCCAAATCTATATTGAAGAATGAGGAAGGTATGGGTTGGGCTTACAGAATCATGTCCCTTGCTCATACGGACATCCTTTGGAGTACTAAAGATATGGAAAAGGTAGTTGTCATTGATCGGTGTGGGGAATACCCCAATGTTCCATTGCTTGGAATTAGAGGAGGAATAACCTATAATCCTTGTTTGGCCTTACAACAGTTTGGACAGGCTCGAAGGGACGGACCTCATGAGTTGCTACTTACAGCCATTGTCTTTGACTTCAAGGGGGATGTTGAGGGACATCGCCGCAGATTTATACGAGTTTGGGACAGGGTGAACAAGTTTGATCCACATGAGCTAGGAATGAAGACTTCTCTCCCGATGAAACCATATCTCCAGTGGGTTCGAGCCCGTGCACAAAAGCTAGGAATGCCATATGAAGCTGTTTTGCCAGTGATTGTGGAGCATACTGATGAAGAAGGTGTTCCTTATACGATCCTCCATCCTTACATGCCTACTGATATTGGGGAATTGAAGAGATCTTGGATCCAGTTAAGGGAAGAAAGGGATACCTACAGAGAGAAGTATCATGAGCAGGAACGGAAGATCTTGAAGCTTACAAGGTAGCTTGAGAATGAGAGGACGATCAACGATTATGTCAGCACGAAAGGAAAACGACCATGGGACTTCTAATGTCTTTTTATTGTTTCTAGTTTAGATTTTCTTTTCAGTATTTCTTTTGTAACGCCTTAAGGGCATTTGTTAAACATTGTTTCAAGTTTTAATCTAATAAAGTGTGTTTTATTTTGGTTTACAAATTTGAATCTCCCTAAGTCTTTGAAATCATTTCATACGCATTCCATTCCCATGCACCTCATTACAGGTACCCTTACAGGTTTCTCATCTTCTTCGCTGTTTATTTCAGCACAACATGTCTTCTGAAACACCTACTGATCAAGCTATCAAGGCTCTTCAAGCTCAGAATGCTCAAATCCAGGAGATGTTCCTGAACCTGACCAAAGGGAAACAAGATTTGAAGACTCTTATTTTGAAGGACAAGAAGAATAAGAAGAAGAAGAAGGTGGTCCTCCTGAATATGGGTCACAGATTTGGGAACAGGTTGAGACAAGAAGTTGATTTATCTCATTCATCCGGAGGAGGAGAGAATCAAGAAGAAAAGAAAGGTCCTAGCCCTGTGGTTTTTGACAATGACATAGATTTTGATGAAGACCAGTATCCTCCTGTTGAGGATAGATATAAGAAACTCGAAGACCGGTTGAGCGCAATGGAGATCCAGAAAGTACTTGGGTTGGACTTTGGAGATTTGGGTCTGGCATATGGGATAGTGATCCCCCACAAGTTTAAAGAACCTGTCTTTGCTAAGTATGATGGAGTATCTTGTCCGAAGCTACACCTTTGTTCGTACGTCAGAAAGATTCAACCATATACTATTGATAGGAACCTCTGGGTTCATTTCTTTCAAGATAGTCTGTCAGGGACTCAACTTGGATGGTTCTATCAACTAGAAGGAGCTAATGTCCGCAACTGGGAGGACCTCGTAGCTGCTTTTTATAAGCAATACCAGTATAATGCCGACCTTGCTCCCACGCGTACCCAACTTCAGGGCATGTCTATGGGTACAAGCGAAGGCTTTAAGGATTACGCTCAGAAGTGGAGAGATCTGGCAGGAAGAGTCCAACCCCCTCTGGCTGATAGGGAGTTGGTGGATATGTTTCTTGGGACTTTGTCTGGTCCGCATTTTAATCATTTGATCGGAAGTTCATCATCTGGGTTCACTGAATTGATTATGACTGGGGAGAGAGTGGAAGCTGGTATCAAAAGTGGCAAGATACAGAAAGGTGCTTCGTCAAGTACAGAGAAGAAGCCTTTCAGAAAAGAAGCTAGTGCAGTTTACAGCTCGAGGAACCAAAATCGACCTGAACGCCGCCAAGCAGTAAATGCGGTAGTTATATCAAGACCTGTTGTTTCCACACAATGCAACACTCAGCAAAGAGTAGAGAGGCCGCAGAGACAGTTTACTCAGCTCAGTGTGACTCTATCTCAAATTCTGCCGCAATTGTTGAAGACTAACCTGGTGACTCTAAAGGAGGCTCCGAAGAATCCCAATACTACATCACCGCTGTATAATCCGAACGCTCGCTGTGCTTTTCACTCTGATAGCCCAGGGCATGATACGAACAACTGCTGGGCTTTGAAGAATAAAGTGCAGGATCTGATTGATGCTAAGGAGATCAAGTTTGAAGCGCCGACAAAGCCTAATGTCATGACTTCTCCTATGCCCAAGCATGGAGTAAATGCTGTGGATGATGATTCATTTGTAACCTCTGCGGAAGACATTTCTACTGCGTTGTTGACCGTTAAGAAGAACTTATTATTGGCCGGTTCATTTCCGGGATGTGGCGAAGGTTGCCACCTATGTTCCATCCTACCTGCTGGTTGTCATTTATTGAAATCAGGTATTCAGCACCTGATGGACAACAAAGAGATCTTGTTCGAGAAAACTTGGGTTCCATCGATTCCTGTTTAAGATGTTTCCATAATCACCATTTCCGCCAATTATTCCAAGGCTTCCTCGAGAAAGCCTGTTAGAATTACATCTGTTCTGAGAGTTGCTCCATTGATCATTACTATTCCTGGACCTATCCCTTACACTTCGGATAAGGCTGTCCCGTGGTGCTATGGGGCCGATGTGTATTATCATGGCATCAAACAAGACTTGAAGGTTGAAGAGGCTGATACTGATGTCAGCAACATTGTCGGGTCTAGCAAGGTCACCCGAAGCGGAAGACTCGTCTCTCTTGAGATTTCTCCTCTAACTGTTCAAAAGCCTATTATCATTACACCTGCCAGCACACCTGCTACTGTCCTTGTTCATGTTACAATCATCACCCCTGTCGCCGAGTCATCTGACGCTCGGGGCAAAGGGATCACCGATGAGCCTGCCCGGAGGGAGGCACCAAAGAAGATTACTGTTGAAACCTATAGGCAGGAGATAGAGGAGATTTTGAAGATCATCAAGAAAAGAAACTACAACATAGTCGAACAGCTGGGGCAAACCCCATGGAAGATATCTATGTTATCTTTACTGTTGTGCTCAGAATCCAATGCAAAGGCTTTAGTTGCTTTCCTGAAAACTGCGCATGTGCCGCAGGAGACATCTGCTGATCAATTCAAAGATTGTGTGGCTAGTTTTACCGCTGACAACGGGTTGGGTTTCTCCGACGCAGATTTGACTGCCAAAGGAAAGAATCACAATGATGCTCTGCATGTTTCAATCGAGTGAAGGGGCACTACTTTGGCCCACGTGCTGGTGGATATTGGATCCTCGTTAAATGTTTTACCCAAGAAAGCATTAGATCAGTTGGACTGCAAAGGGTTGGTGCTGAAGCCGAGTAATAATGTGGTTAGGGCCTTTGACGGGTCTAAAAGGATGGTACATGGAGAGGTGAATGTTCCAGTTAAGGTTGGTTCTCAGACTTTCACGTCTACATTCTACATGATGGACATTCGACCATCTTATTCTTGTTTGCTGGGTCGCCCGTGGATCCATAAAGTTGGGGCAGTAACTTCTATGCTCCATCAGATGTTAAAATACCTAGTGAAGGGGAAGATTGTTACAGTACGAGGAGAAGAGGAGTACATCGTGAGCTACCTTAAATCTTTTCGGTATGTGGAGATGGATGGGGAGTTCACTGAAACCCCGTGTCAGAATTTTGAGGAAGTCCCCCAGACTCTGGCGTCGACTGAAACTGTTGCTGAAGATCCTCCAATGAAGATGGCTTCCCTCAAGGATGCCCGGGCTGTTATTGAAAAAGGTGGGTGTGCGAATTGGGGCCAACTCCCTGACTTTGCACACAAGACTGACAAGTTTGGTTTGGGTTTTACTGTAGAAGCTCAAAGGACTGTTCGGCGTGCGCAAATTGGAAGACCTCCCCTGCATATTAGTAATCCGGAAGTAAATGCAATTGAAGATGATGATGAAGAGTCAGATTTCGACAACTGGATTTACCTGACTACCGACGGAAGATTAAGCAATTGGACGACAAAGGACTTCGTGCCCATTTCTTTTATTACACAGTAATAGACTTTTGTTTTGAGTTTGTAACAGACAATTTAAAACTTTACGGCCCGATGCCTTGCCCGAGACATCATGGCTTTGTTTGAGGGCTTATTATGTGTCATCTCCATATATAATCAATAAAAGCATTGGATGTTTTCTTGCATTACAAATATTACGCTCCTAGTTTTTTTTTATATCTTGCAAAACAGCTATTTGTCTTACACACACTCACATATACAGGTCTACATCCACTATGGATCCCACTGATAACGACTTTGCTACTGCCAGTTATGACTTTGAAAGTCCGATCAACCAAGCCGAGGACGAAGGTGAGAATGATTGTGAAGTGCCTGGGGAACTTGCTAGACTGTTACTTCAGGAAGAGAGGGCCATTCAGCCGCATGAAGAGCCAGTGGAAACAGTAAATCTGGGTACAGAGGTAGACAAGAAAGAGGTCAAGATCGATGCAAATCTGGAGTCTAGTGTCAAGCGACGGTTGATTCAAATGCTACGTGACTATGTTGAGATCTTTGCCTGGTCTTATAAAGATATGCCTGGGTTGGATACTGATATTGTGGTTCACCGTCTGCCTACTAAAGAAGATTGTCCTCCAGTGAAACAGAAAGTTTTCCGAATTCACCCAGAGATGTCTGAGAAAATCAAGGCTGAGGTTATGAAACAGTTTGATGCCGGTTTTCTAGCAGTTACTTCTTACCCACAGTGGGTTGCCAACATGGTTTCGGTGCCGAAGAAAGATGGTAAGGTTCGAATGTGTGTTGACTATAGGGATCTGAACAGGGCCAATCCCAAGGATGATTTCCCTCTGCCTCATATCGACTTTCTGGTTGACAACACCGCACAACATAAGGTCTTCTCCTTTATGGATGGTTTTTCTGGTTACAATCAGATTAAGATGGCCCCCGAGGATATGGAGAAGACAACGTTCGTTACATAGTGGGGTACCTTTTGCTACAAAGTCATGCCTTTCGGATTGAAGAATGTTGGGGCAACGTATCAGTGCGCCATGGTCGCTTTGTTCCACGAAATAATTCATCATAAGATTGAGGTATACGTTAACGACATGATTGCAAGGTCCTAGACTGAGGAAGAACACCTCGACCATCTTCAGAAGCTATTTGACAGGTTGAAGTTGTACAAGCTAAGGCTAAACCCGAACAAGTGCACCTTCAGAGTGAGGTCTGGAAAGCTTCTGGATTTCGTTGTAAGTGATAAAGGTATTCAAGTGGATCCTGCGAAGGTGAAGGCTACACAGGAAATGCCAGCTCCCCGAACAGAAAAATAAGTCAGAGGCTTTTTGGGACGCCTGAACTATATTTCCTGATTCATCTCACACCTAACTGCTACTTGTGAGCCAATCTTCAAGCTACTGAAGAAAGATCAAGTGGTAAGATGGAATGATGAATGGCAAGCCGCTTTCGACAGGATCAAAGAATATCTCCAAGAGCCACCTATTGTGATGCCTCCAGTTGAAGGAAGACCTTTGATATTATACTTGACGGTGCTCGACAATTCGATGGGGTGTGTGCTGGGGTAGCATGATGAGTCTGGCCGAAAAGATCATGTTATTTACTACCTTAGCAAAAAGTTTACCGACTGTGAGATCCGATACTCACTGCTTGAGAAAACTTGTTGCTCTTTGGCATGGGCTGCTCGCCGGCTGAGATAGTATATGCTGACTCACACCACCTTATTGATATCAAAGATGGATCCAATCAAGTATATATTCGAAAAGCCTGCCTTGTTCGGAAGAATAGCAAGATGGAAAATGATCTTTATTGAGTATGACATCTAATACACGACCCAAAAAGCAATCAAGGGAAGTGTGTTGGCAGATCATTTGGCGCATCAGGCAGTGGATGATTACCAGTCTATGAACTTCGAGTTCCCGGATGAGAACATCATGTTGGTGACTGACTGTGAGACACCTGGACCAGATGAAGGACCTGAGGAAGGATCCCGATGGTCTATGTACTTTGATGGAGCTTCAAACGCTTTAGGTAATGGCATTGGCACCGTGATCATATCTCCTGAAGGCTCTCATACTCCATTCACCGCCCAACTATGTTTCAACTGCACCAACAATATGGCGGAGTATGAAGCATGCATTATGGGCCTTCGAGCATTAATGGACCTAAGGATTAAGTTCTTAAGGGTATTCGGAGATTCCGCTCTCGTGATCAGTCAGATCAAAGGCGATTGGGATACGAAACACCCAAATCATATTCCTTACAAGGAGTATGTACTGACGTTGCTTCCACACTTCGAAGAGATAACCTTTGAACACTTCCCTAGAGAGGAGAACCAGTTGGCGGACGCGCTAGCTACGATGTCTTCTATGTTCAAGGTCAGATGGGACAATGAGGCTCCCCAGATTACCATTGAGAGGTTGGACGAACCTGCACATTACTGTGACATTGAGACTGAAAAGGTAGCAGATAAACCCTGGTTTCACGAGGTAAAAAGGTATCTTGAGGCTCAGGAGTACCCCGAGGGTGCATCTGTTAATGATAAGAAGTTTTTGAGGAGGTTCGCGGCGAAGTTCTTCATCAGTAATGGTATCTTTTACAAGCGTAATCATGACTCAACCTTACTGCGATGTGTGGATAAGAACGAGGCAGAAAGAATTATGGTAGAGTTACATGAAGGTACTTTCAGAACTCATTCCAGTGGACATACCATGGCAAAGAAAATCCTACGGGCAGGATATTATTGTTCCACCATGGAAGCCAACTGTTATTAGCATTCTTGGACCTATCATAAGTTCCAAGTCTATGCTGATTAGGTACACATACCTCCAGTACCTCTGAATGTCTTGACAGCTCCTTGGCCTTTTTCAATGTGGGGCATCGATATGATCGGCGAGATCAGACCTACTGCGTCCAACGGCCATCGTTTCATCCTGGTAGCTATTGATTACTTTACAAAGTGGGTTGAAGCAGCTTCCTTTGCTACAGTAACCAAGAACTTCGTAGCACGGTTTATTCGGCATAATCTGATCTGTCGATATGGTGTACCAGAGAGGATCATTATGGTCAATGGTACAAATCTCAATAATACAATGATCACCGAGCTCTACAAGCAGTTCAAGATACAGCATCACAACTCTTCTCCTTACCGGCCAAAGATGAATGGGGATGTTGAAGCGTCTAATAAGAACATCAAGAAGATTGTGCAGAAAATGACGATGACGTATAAAGACTAGCACGAGGTGTTACCGTTTGCTCTTCATGGGTACCGGACCTCAGCGCGGACGTCAACAGGGCAACACCCTATTCCTTGGTTTATGGCATGGAGGCAGTCTTGCCCATTGAAGTTCAGATACCCTCTCTTCGGATTATGAAAGACGCAGGTTTGAGCGAAGATGACTGGATCCAGACCCGACTTGATCAGCTGAACTTAATCGATGAAAAGAGACTTACTGCTATTTGTCATGGTCAGACGTATCAAAAGCGGATGATCAAGGAATTTAACAAGAAGGTCAGACGACAAGAGTATCAAGTTGGGGATCTGGTGATCAAACGCATCATACTACCTCAAGGTGATCCCAGGGGCAAATGGACCCCTACGTACGAAGGGCCATTTGTGGTAAAGAACATTTTCTTGGGAGGAGCTATGATTCTAACCACCATGGATGGTGACGACCTTCCTCACCCCGTCAATGCAGACATAGTGAAAAATACTACGCATAATCAAAGACCCGCTAGGTTGACTGGCCTAGGCAAAAATAAGGGCTTCCCAGCGAACCAAACCGGTTCGGGCAAAAATAAGGGATGAAAATGAAAAAATCTATACACCCGACAAGTCGAAAACCTGAAAAGGAGGCTTGGGCAAAAAAGGGTATCCCGGTGGACTGAAAACCCAAGAGGGCGGTCCAGGCAAAAATTAGGGATTAAAGCGTAACACTATGTCTCATTGGATCATCTTACAACCAGACTTCGGTATCGACTATCAAGCTCGGACGATGCTAATCAGTCTGATCTACCTTCAACCAAGTAGCAAAGTGATGAGACGTTCGAGGATATAAAGGCAATATCAGAGTTGGAATCTGTGGGATTACTCACATAGCTGTTTTTCTTTGTTTTTCACAAATTGTTTAAATTCTATTTGTTTGGCGGTGTTCTCTTACTAGGACGTCAGCCTCTTGTACAAAAAACGCCTATTTACAGGTTAACTTCAAAGTTAATACAATTCATTTTCACAAATAAATTTCAAATTGTTTTCCTTTTTCTGTTTTGTTTTGCAAGAATGTTCGATGTTCATTTTTGATATATGCATTTGACATTGATTGCTGCTCATAAATATTTACATGCGAAACAAAAGATGATTACTTGTAATATCAGAAATAGGGGCAAAAGAGAAATGTCCAAACCGTACAGTTGCTCTGTCCACCAGGTATAAGGATAAACCTAGTTGGAGGAAATGATTGAAAGTACATTCACTCCCCGCAAAGTAAGGAGAAAGATAGTGGTGTTAATTCTCCCCAGCTGAGGCTCGCAACCGCGAATGAGTCATCAATATTCTCCCCAAGCAGAGTTTATCTACCCCCAGTAGACTCTGGAAGGATTGTCCCCAGTAGAGTCTAAAAGATCATCCCCAGTGAGGTCGCAACTGGAAAATCATCCCCAGCGGAGTTCATTCCTTTTACAAACAGAAACTCAATCCCCAACAGAGTTTATTATCACTAGCAACGGTAATTCATCCCCAACTGAGTTTATTTCTTCCAAATCAACAGATCCTCCGACAGAGTGTGTCCTCCCCACAGAGTCATTTTCTCGTCAGTTTATTCCCCAGCGGAGCTATTCTCTCCTACATGATCATTCTCACAATCATCTTCATTCACTATCCCCAGCGAAAACGAAGAATTCAGTTCTTTTCTCCAGCAGCAATCCGGGATTTATTTTCCCCAGCTAGAGAATGTCATAAAAACATTACACACCCATACATCATGACATACATATACGCATTATACAACACAATCTCATTTATTTTGAGAACATCATTGCCTGATACATATCATGCATCACATACAGCTAACCTTTACCTTTCAGGAAAGATACAATCAAATCCTCATAAAAGTTCAAGTTATGAAGCCCGGATTACGATCGGATAACAGTATCAGACTACCGCAAATCCTGGATTACAACCAGATAGTGGTATCTCTTAAAAGCAAGCTATGAAGCCCAGATTTGACCGGATAATAGTTTAAATCCTCGGCAAGCCGTGAAACCAGGACTACGACCGGATAACAGCTCTGCAAGTTATTGTGAAGCCTGTATTATGACCAGACAGCAATAAAAGTTCCTGTAAAACCTGGATTACGACCAGATAGCGGTTAAAGACACTATGAAGTCTGGATTTCGACCAGATAACAGTGAGGGATACTGTGAAGTTTGGATTATGACCAAATAGCAGTTCGCCCGGCCAGATACTATGAAGCTCGGATTACGACCGAATATTAGTAGGACCAAAGCCAAAGGGAAGCCCGGATTACGACCGGATAACCATTTGATCTCTTTTGAAGACTGGATTACGACCAGATAAGAAGTAAAGTATTGTGAAGCCTGGATTATGACTGGACAGCAGTACGGAACCCCATGAAGCTTGTATTTGACCAGATAATGGTATAAAGCATCGTGAGGCTCGGATTACGACTGGATAACGATAAAAGGACTGAAGCCTGGATTACGACCAGATAGCAGTACAAGACCCTGTGAAGCTTGGATTTCGACCGAATAGCAGTTTACTGGGACAGTTTCTAAGAAGCTCGGAGTCGACCGGATATTAGTGTGCCCTAAATTCAAGTTAAAGCCCGGATGCGACCGGATAACATTTGAATTCCTTCCGAAACATGGATTACGACCAGATAAGAATTGAGAAGTTGCAAAACCTGGATTATGACCGGATAGCGAGTTTAATCTCATCTCCCCAGTAGGTCACTGTAAAACCTGGATTATGACCAGATAGCAGTCGGTCTTATTACTATGAATCCTGGATCACGACCAGATAGTAATTCATTTTCACCTCTTCAGAATAACGAACGACCGAAGTTCCTAAAATTCAACAGAGATGATTCCTCAGTAGAATACGGACGACCGAAGTTCCTAAAAATCAACAGAGATGGTTCCTTAGTAGAATACGGACGACCGAAGCTCCTAAAATTCTTTTTCTCTCAACAAATATCACCCTTCCCCAGCGGAATCTTCCTCAACGACAGGTATACAAGCTCTCGCTAAGGAATCTCTTATGCGATCGACACTCCTTAGGATGGCATCTTTAAGCCCATCCCCCGTCAGCAATTTCCAAATGGCATCTGTAAGCTCATTCCCGACATCGCAGGACAGATACCACATCATGCGAGTGCAAATTTCTGGGCAATCTAGTGTTCAATCATCTTCCACCTTCGGATCACGAAAGGCACGAAAGCCAATCTACATCCTCAGGTTTAAGAAGATTGAACAGGGGCAGCTGTTGTACCCCAAAATTTGCCCTCCCATATTTCTCAAAACATCTCAAGAATGATACTCAAGTTGCTCAAGGTAGTCTAAGGGTTGACCAGACAAGCTCTCTCCTAAGGCAGTCTACCTCAAATTAGGGTTTCTTGTTGCATTAAGATACTTGAGTCCAAGGGATCCCAAATGCTCACCATTGTCCTAATATGTTCTCAAGGTCATCCATGTCAAGTTTCAAGCCTTACAGAGAAAGTTCGCTCAGCCAATTGCTCAAAGGCCTGAAAATCGAGTGTGCTATGGCAAAAGTCAACTGTGGCCTACATACAGTCAAACTTCAAGATTTTTGGTCAACATCCTCATTTCGAAGTATATTTAATTATTTTATCAAGGGTTGATCATGATTCATCAAGGATTTCTCATAATTCCTCAAGACTCAAAAGTTGCTAAATTAGGGTTTTGTAGGAAAAGTCAACTCAACTTTGACCAAGCATAACTTTCTCATACATTATGCGAAATGACCCATCCAAAGCTCATTTTGAAGAGCATGCAATTCCCTACAATCCATATTCAGATCCCAAGTTCAAAATATGTTCCCACAAGAAGTTATGAATTTGGACATTATATGTCATTTTGAAAAGTCAACAAAAACACCTTTTTTGTAAAAGCTTCATACATGAGCGTGGAATATCAAATTGATATGAGACCAAAAGGTTTGATTAGAGGACATATCAAGATTTCTAAAAAGTCCAAGAACACCTCCAAAGAGTCAAAATTGAGGAAGTTATGCATTGGTGAAGTTGACCTTTTTTGCAAAATTGCCAAAAGTCAACTATGCCTAAAACTTCAAATTTTGCCAAATGGGCCCAATCTTTTCCACTTGTTTTAAGTTAGAAACATAGTACATGAGCTCTATCCCTTGCCACTTGTCATTATCATGTTTTTATTATTTATTTTGATTTTTATTTGATTTAAATCAATTTTAATCAAAATAAATCATGAGAAAATCCAAAATATTGAAAACAAAAGATTTTGTGCTTGTTTCAGGTTTCAATTACAGCTAGCATCAAATCAAACTCGTGCAAGGCATTAGGGTGGACAAAAAGATTGATTTTAGGCCAATTTTGGAAAGATTTTTAAGGTGTATCAAATCAAGATCCAATTCATTGATGGAGGAAGATTGAGATCAGTTATCAACCCTAATCCATTCCTTGATACATATAGAACGAAGGCAGACCAAAAACTAGGTGGAAAAAGAGGCGCAACAAGGAGAACATAATTTGAAAAAATACCAAGAAAGTGCAAACACGAATTCCTATTTCCAGGCATCCTCAAGGCCTTCTAGCTATCCCAATCGATTCCTAGGAGTGTAACAAGCTAAAGCAATCAAGAGCAGGAACTTTCAAGCCCTATATCTCACTGTAAGTCAGTCACGATACACAACTATTCTTGAAATCGAATTCCATGATTTAGGCATTGATAGCATGAACTAATGATATATTCTTGATCCTTAAGACATATGCAAGCTTTCTGTATCGTTTAATTTCATTTATATGCCCTATACAAGATTTCACCATTGCTAGGGTTGCTTGCTTCGATTCGGGACTTTCTTTTACAGGAAAAATTAGGCCATGAAAGGGCCACCATTACACTCAGGAGGTCCAGACGAATCGATTGGTGGCCCTAGTTTTTATTTATTTTGCTAATAGTTGATTTTGAGAATACACAGGCCTGTAGTGACGGACAAAGGTCCGTAGGTAAAAGTGTTTCAATTTTACCAACGGTTCAAGGAGGGAGACGAAGACGTGGCATCACCTCACTCGCCCATTTGAATTTTCGCGCAAATATTTATTATTTCGTTTGTTTTATATATAATAATTGATGTTTATTGTATATACAACAAAAGTAGCTGGCGCAGATGGTAGTGGGTTACGTGCAAAACGCCTCAGGACCTGGGTTCGAATTCCAGGTCCTCCAGTTTTCTCAATATTATTTTCTTTCAGGCAATCACATGCGTATGCAAAGCCAAGATCCACCATACGTCCTTATAATCCAGGTTGTCAAGTGGCTTGAGATCCGGATCCAAGAGCCAGCAATGGAGGAGCACCATGAAGCCTCAGTCAAAGCAACACACTAGATTCACAAAGTCAAACAGACCTCCTTGTTTTTGGGCCCAAAATTCTGATTCTTGCACCCCCATTTTTGCTCAGGCCCAATTTCTTTCTTTATTCTTTTTTTATTATTTGTTTTATTTAATTTATTTATTTTATTTACTAACACAAATAATTATTTTCTTTTATCAAAAAAATCACAAAAAATATTATTTTTCACCAATTAGATTTAGGTATATTTTTTATCAATAAATTTATTAATTTAGTTAGGTTTATTAATTTAGATAACTTTAATTTCTTTTTTAATTAAAACTAATTAGAACAATTAGGTTTTATTTCTAATTTAATTATATTTTCTTTTTCCTAAAAATAACCAAAAAAACCACAAAATAGGCCATGTAATTATTTTCATTAATTAATTTAATCACTAATTAATTTGTACATTTATTTTTAAAACCTAATCTCCTTTTCTTTAAAAAAATATTAAAAACAACAAAAACATTTTTCTTTTGATTAAGTTAGAAGGGTCAAAACCCTAATTTCTTCTCGATCTTAATTTTTCTCGCGCACTTATTTTTATCATTTATCATATTGATGTAACTGCCTACAGTTTGTAATAGTTTAATTAGGACGTTTATTTACTTTTATCGCTTTATTTTCAAAGGGTTTGTTTTTGGCTATGTAAATACCCGAAGCCTTGCAATAGCGTAGCTTAATTCCCGCATTTTAAATTCCGCAAATATTAAATTGTTAGATGTATGAATAATTAGGGTTGCCTGACAAGAATGTATGTTTAACTTTAAAATAGTTAGATAACCCTAAAATGTGAAAAGATAAATAATCTGAAATTGAATCACTCGCACATGCGCACTCCTAGGGTACACTCCCACTTGGTTGCCTTCGGTAAACGGTCATTGAGTATAGGATGCTTTAGTGGTCGTCCTTTTGTCCAAAGATCAAAGTTGCCTCGAAAAGGTTGCCTCGGATATTGTTGCCTCAGATAATTGATCTAAGACACTAGGGTTATTACTAAGACGTCCTAACATTGCTTTAGTGACCGTACGTCCCTTTTTGAATTGACCCTCAAAACTCCAACGACGATGCTACCTACTCACTAATAGTGGGATAACATTGTCTAAAGGAAACAAACATAGAACGATTCTTTTTTCGAGTAGGTAGATTAGTTCTTAAGTACTTTCTCAATCAAAACAAACTTTTTTCACACTTACGCTCCTTTACAAACAAAGTTTTTTTTCAAAAATGCTTCATTAGACTCTTGAAGACAGAAGCAAGAGTTAAATCGAAGTCGAAACAAAAAACTTTTCAAAGCACACAAACACGAAGAAAACAATTTTGAAAATGATGAGAAAAAACCTAAGAGCCTGTAGATAACTACGGATAGAAAGGGTGCTAATACCTTCCCTTTCTATAATCTACCCCCCGTACTCAGAAATATCTCGAAAAAGGAATTTTTCTGTGCCTTCTTCCTTTCCTTGTTGCATAAAATAAAAGACGGTGGAGACTCTTGCTTACCGTGACATTTTGCAAACACAAACACAAAACGCAAACCAGTAATTCCTTAAAAAAGGGAAACACGTCCCGGTTCTGGCCACCGTATCACACTGGGTTTCAGGGTCAACCCTTCATAATCTAATTTGTCCATAGCCTTCTTAGGCAGCACATTCAATGATGAACCAGTATCTACTAGAACATGGTCCAAAGTAGTGCCCCTGCATTTGACGGAAACATGTAGCGTATGATTATGTTTTCTTCCTCTGGGTGTCAGATCAGCATCAGAAAAACCCAAACCATTTTCAGCCGTCAAACTGGCCACACAATCTTCAAATTGGTCAGCGAAGGTTTCTTGTGGCACATGGGCAATTTTAAGGAATTTCACCAAAGCCTTTGCATGAGCTTCAGAGCACAACAGTAAGGCTAACATAGAAATCTTAGAAGGGGTCTGCCCCAGCTGTTCGACCATATTGTAGTCGTTCTTCTTTATTATCTTCAAGATTTCTTCCATTTCCTTCTTGGAAGCCTCTGGGATAGATTCTGAATGCGCCTTCGTATGGACAGGCTCAATCAATATGTCTTTGCCCCAAGTCCCGGCCGACTCGATGATAGGGGTGGAAACTAGGGTAGTCACATGAGTTGCAGTGATAGTATAAGCATGAACAATAGTAGGAATGATCACAGGGCTAGTAACGTCTTTTGTAGGAGAAATCTCAGGAGAGAACACTCTTCCACTTCTTGTTATTTTACTGGTCCCAACGATGTTGCCAATGTCAGGATCAGTATTTTCAGAAACTTGGTCTTTAACAGCCAGCAGGTCTTGCTTGACACCATGGTAGTAGACGTCAACCCCATAGTTCCAGGGGACAACCTTGTCCGAGGAATATGGGATTGGCCCTGGCATAGTGATGATCAGAGGAGCCAACTTCGGAGCAGATGTAATCCTGACGGGTCTTTTAGTGGAGACCCTTGGAGGATTGGCGGAAATGATTATGATTGAAACATCCTTACAAGGAATAGTCGGGATGGGAGTCTTTTCAAACAAAATATCTCTATCATCCATCAGGCACTGAACACCTGCCTTCAACAAATAACAACCAGTTGGTAGAGATAAACATAAGTGGCAACCTTTGCCACAGCCCGGAAATAAACCGGCTTTCAATAAGTTCCACTTAACGGTCATGAGAGGAGTAACAAGTTCCTCAACAGAAGTAACAAACATATCATCTTCAATAGCATTAACACCACGGTCGTGCTTAGGCATAGGAGCAGTGATAACATTGGGAATCTCAGGAGCTTCGAATTCAATCTCATTTGCTTCAATAAGGTCTTGCACTTTGTTTTTCAAAGCCCAGCAGTCGTTGGTATCATGGCCTGGACTTTATCAATGATAAGCATAACGAGCATTTGGGTTGTAGCGAGGATATGCAGAGTCCTGATTCCTTTGGCTATAAGTGGAGCTAATTTCCTTCTTCCCAGAAAATGGCTTCCTTACTGTACTGGAGGATGCATCCTTTTGGATCTTACCACTCCTAATCCCAGCTTCCACTATTTCTCCCATCAAGATCAATTCAGTAAAGCCAGTTGAGGAACTTCCAATCAGATGATTGAAAAATAGACCAGATAGGGTACCCAAAAACATATCCACTAACTACCTATCAGACAGGGGGTTAGACTCTTCCTGCTAAGTCATTCCACTTCTGAGTATAGTCTTTAAAACCCTCGCTCAAACCCATAGACATACTTTGGAGTTGTGTACGGGTAGGAGCAAGGTCTGCATTATACTGATACTGCTTGTAGAAAGCAGCAGCCAGGTCTTCCCAATTACGAATGTTGGTCCCTTCCAGCTGGTAGAACCATTCAAGTTGAGTTCCGGATAGACTATCTTGAAAGAAGTGGACCCATAAGTCCTTGTCAACAGTATGAGGCTGGATCTTCCTCACATAAGATCGGAGGTGCATCTTGGGACATGAAACCCCATCATATTTGGCAAACACCGTCACCTTGAACTTTTGCGGGATGACAACCCCAGAAACCAAACCCAGCTCTTCAATATCCATCCCAGGAACCTTCTGGATTTCCATTGCACTTAGACGCTCTTCCAGTGTTTGTATTTTTCGTCGACCGGAGGATACTGCTCTTCATTATAGTCAGTCTCATTATCAGATTCCCTTGGACTATGGTCTTCCTCTCTTGTCTCCCCTTCTTGGTTATCGCATTCTTTTGACGAAGATGTTAGCTCAACCACTTGCCTTAACGGTCCTTTGAACCTTCTTCCTAAATTCACCACACCAATTGTCTTCCTTGGTTTCTTGGTCTTCTCTTTAATAAATAGGGCTTTCAGTTCTTCTTACCCCTTGGCCAGAGCCATGATCATTTGTTGAAACTGAGCATTTTAAGTCTGTAGATCCTTCACTGTTTGTTCGAGAGCCATTGTTTTACTACTGAAATAAATAGTGAAGAAGATGAGAAACCTGCTATGAAACCTTCTTATGCAATGATATGTATGATATATGTATGCAATGTTTTCAAGGATTTCTAAGACTTAAACTCGTTTAAATAGAAAGGGAACAAATGATAATTACATTAAGAAGTTTTATCGGTCACCATAATGCCTCTTGGGTTTACAAAGGAGGTAACAAAGCAAAAATAACTCTCTAAGCAAAGAGACTCAAGCTTCCCACCGGCGCGTCCTCTTTGGTGCAATGTAAGCATTTATACTCTTTTCCTCGTGAAGTAACCTGGTGAGTTCTAAAAACTTCTTCTCACTTGCGTAGAATTGGGTTTCAAAGGTATCCCATTCTTCTTTGAGTTGGATCCAGGATTTTCGTAGCTCCTCAAAGTCAGTTGGCGTGTCAGGGTGAAGAACAATGTAAGGAGTGTCTCCCTCAACAATTGGCTCCATAATCACAGGTAAGATGGCGGGGTAAGGAATCATAAGACATTAAGCACGAGCTCTCACCCATTTGAGGTAAGGCTCAATAGGGATGGAATTCTTGTGTCCCAGTATCTTGCTATCAACTCTGTTTATCATGCCCCAAGCTCGAATGAACCTCTTACGAAAACCCTGAACATAATTCTCATAGTCAAATGTGATTCCTTAGACGAGTGTGTCGTGAGGACCATCCCTTCTAGCATGACCAAACTGGCGTAACGCCAAACAAGGATTATAAGTGATTCCTCCACTAATGCCTAAGAGAGGGACATTATGGAATTCCCTACAGCGATCAATGATGGTAACATTCTCCAAGGATCGAGAACACCAATGAATATCCGAATGTGTAAGGGACATAAACCTATGGGACCATATCATACCCTGCTCATTCTTCAAAATAAACCGAGGTAGGTGCGAAATAAACCACCTAGCCAATAGAGGAGTGCAATACAGAAGGGTCATGTGATACGGTGGGAGAACTGACTTGGGTGTTTTGCGTTTGATCATAAATGTTGCTGTTAGCAAAAGTCTCCACCGACTTTTCTTTTATCCAAAAGGAAAGGTGAAAAAGCACAGGAAAGACCTTTGAGATTGTTTCTTGAGTTCGGGGGGTAGATTATGAAAAGTGAAGGTATTAACACCCTTTTCATCCATGGTTTTCCATGGGCTCTTAGTTACTTGCTAGATCAATTGCTTTTTGTTTGAAATTATGCTTTGTGTGGTTTTTGAAATTATTTTGTAAAGAGGCCCTTGTTTAGGAAAACTTTGTAATGATTCTCATTCGTAAGAATGTATACAAAGATATTGATCTTTTGAAAATATTTTCAAGTTTGTAAGATGTATTTGAAATTGTAGGTGTTTGTTTTGAAAATAGCAAGGATGTTTTGTTTTGAAATGGAGAAAGTAATTAGGAGCATTCTACCTACTCAAAAGTCTTTCTTGTTCATTTCCTTTTCCTTTGACATTGTTATCTTACCATTGATTTGGTAAGTATCCCTATCTTTGGATGTAAACAGGACGGGCGTGGGTCATCGTATAACAATGATTAGCAATGTTGCAAGGTATCTTAGGACTCTCTTTTAGGGACTAAGATCATTTGAAAGGCAATATATATAGCGTCATCGAGGGACTATGATCTTGTATTTTTGCTTGTTTTTGCTAAGATACCTCGCATGCGTAATATGGCCATTTTTAAAGGCAACCAAGTGGATTTTACCCTAAGGGTGCTTGTGTGCAAGTGTATTGCTTTCATGCTTGATTTTGTCTATGATTGGGGTTTTCTAATTGATTGGTTTTAGTCTTTCCATACAAACCCTAATTACTAGCATTTGTATATAAAGCGATAAATTGTGGAATTTAAAATTACTATGCTATTACAATACTTGTGGGAGGGGGGTCTACAAATTAAAAATGGGGATTGCAATAAAAGTAAAGCCTAATCATCTATTACAACCATATTTAATTTGTACAAAAACGAATAAATATACAAGAATGTAAACGTAAAGAAAATGGATGTTTATTTGGATTTTTAAGGAAAAGGGATTTTGTTTTAACCTAATTAATTAAAAGAAAATAATTAATAAAAATAATAAAAAGTAAACCCAAATTTACTAGGAAAAGAAATTAAATAAAACCCTAATCTATTAATTGATTAAAAGAAATAAAGTTTAGAAGAAGAATATTTTTGGTATTTTTGTCTTAAGAATAATTTATAGTATTATAAAATATTTTTGGTCTTTTTTATATTTTAAAATAATATATTTAAATTGTGTAAAAGAAAATAACTAAAACCCTAGTTTTTTAAATTAAATTTACAAAAAGAATTAGTAAAATAAATAAAGTATGATTAAATAAAATAATTTTTTTGTGTAAAAATAAATAAATAAACTTTATCAAAATATTAATCTCATGTTTTTTATATTTTTTCTGATATTTTAGTATTAGATAAAAATATTTAAGAAAATAAATAAATAAAAATGAGCAAAAGAAAATAAAATGGGCCAGGGGTGTGGATAGCCAACAAGGGGGGTTAGCAGTAAGAAAAAATAAACATAAGGCCCAAGGGAGGCCCAACGCTGCAAAAAAAAAGTCAGAATAGGAAAATATGAAAAAAAAATCCAAAAAGGTACCACTGGGGCTCGAACACAGGTCCTTATAGTCACATGCGCGCGCTTCTTCCACTAGGGTGGCTATACATCCGTTTATATAATCAAAACAACAAATATATGATAGTAAACAAGTCCATGGCCTGAATTTCATCTTCAACCTCACGGCCAGCCAGAGCCTATGTATCTTATTTAAATCTCAACAAAAATGAAAACTGTAAACAGGAAACTTGTAGCAAATTTCCTTACGATTTCAGAAATGCAAAGCAATAAAATTATAGATCAAAGATAAGTATGAGTTTTAATGGCCCTAATCTGAACCCTAAAAATCTCATAAACTTCAATCTTAAAATTCTCTAAGCTCAAACAATATTAATGAAAAGTATGGACATGGTTAGTTTTAGGGCAATGATATCTACATTTTTCATTCACAAATAAACCATTAATGATGCATGTATGAAGAGTTTAAAAGTCAGAAAACTTACCTTGCAAGAAGGTATCAGATTTGGAGTTTGAGTAGCTTTCAGTGAGTTCCAATGATTGGATTAGCTTCCTCAAGTTCCCAGGAAGCTAATGTGATCCTTAGCTTGAGCTGAAAGCACTTGAGGAGTTTTGGAGAAGTCAAGGTGCAAGGTGCTGTTTTTGAAAATGGTGGATGAGGATGAAGCTGTTACAGTGGTGTTACATGTGTTGGGATTGTTTGTGTATGTTGTTTAGAAGCTTTTGAAAGTAAAAGGCCAAGAAACGCACGAGCAAATTTGGAGATTGGATTCAAAACTCAAAAATGACAAGTTTTGAAGTGTTTTTAGTGATTCTGTGTTCTTGGTGTTTTCAGAGCACAAGCATACGTGCGATTTGTGGAAAATGACTGGTGTATGTATAAGAAAAAGGGTTTGAGTGCTTTGGATAGTCAGAATTACAAGTTACAAGCTATTTTCTATGTTACTTGATTTTCAAGAAAAGTGGGAAAATAATTTTCAATGTGTAGTACAAGCATGGGCTGGGTGATTGTAAGTGTCTCAACCAGTTTTTCTTGAGTTATGGGACTTGTATGATCAGAAGAAAGCAATTTCAAGGCTCAAGAACAAGTTTTGTGCAAAAAGTCACTTTATCAAAATGGCAATGTGCACTTTCTTCCCAAAATGGATATAAAGCATGGCCTTTCATTGAATGCTTGAAATAAGACCTCTAACAGTTGTGAAAGCAATTAATTATGGAGTTCCTAACAAGTTTGAGGCCTGCAAAGTAGAGGTTATGCATCATAAGTTTGAATTTTGAATCTTGTTCATCATAAAATGACTTGTAATTCAAGTGATAAAACCCTAACTTCATCTCTTCGATTCTCCCTACTCAAAAATGATCTCAAGGAGTTCTTGGACATTTTGGAAAGCTTGAAATGTGCTTTACAACCCATATTTGAATCACTTTTGAAAATTCCCCTTGGAACTATATGAAAAATTTTCATGAAGTTGGGTCAAAATCCTGACCAAATTAGGGGAAAAATTTCACTAAGTGTTTTGTTTCATGACCATGTATTCTTAAAATTATAACTTGAGATCCAAGAAATTTTCGAAGGAGTTGTGTAAAGAAAAGTTGTATATTTCATGGATATCTACAACTTTCATGTTGTAAGTTTCTTTCGAATCATCTTGCATCATGGTGAAAATTTTGCTCAAAGTTGTGAAAAAATAAGAAATTTCCAACACTTAGAAAAATTTCTAAGATTTAAAAATTTTAACTTTTCAAAATGAAATCTTGAATTTTTTATTTCTTGATGAATAAGTTTCATATTTTGACATGCTTTAATGGATTGTGATCTTTGACATTTTATTTTGACCAAAAAGTCAAAGTTTGACTTTTCAATATATAGTTGACTTTTGATCAGTTGACTAAAAATTCATTTGTCAATCCATTGGAATTGAGCAATGTTTTGAGACATTTCATTATTTAAAAATTATTCAATTGGAATATTGAGATCAAGCCTTAAACCAGTTGATCATTTGCTAGGTCAAAAATCAGAAATTGCCCTTTTCCAGTCGAAACCCTAATTTTGATCATTTTGCCCTTTTGAAGATTTGATCAAATTTCTTGAGGAATTATGGTCCAAACTTGATCAAATGATACATATTAGTTTAAAATGTTGATGTGGATAAAAAATTATGGACCTTGACTGTAAATTGGCCACAGTTGACTTTTTCCCCAATGCAGTTGATTTTTAGGTCAACTGCTCAATTGACTGAGCAAAAGTGTGATCCAAAGCTTGAAACTTGACATGAGTAATATTGAGGGTCCATAATGATCCATTAAAGTCATACGGGGGATTGGAAGTTCAAATATCATTGTGCAATCTCAAACCCTAATTTTGGTCATCAGTGCTTAAGGAGGTGTCTTGAGCTGATCAACCCTAATGCAGTCTTGAGCCAAAGGAGATCTTATGAGAAAATTCTTGATAAGTGAGAGGGAAAATTTTGGGGTACAACGGCTGCCCATGTTCAATCTTCTTAAGCCTGAAGAGTTAGATTGGCGAGTTTTGCCATTCGTGACTCGAAGGTGGAAGGTGATTGGACATTAGAGTGCCCAAAAATTTGCACTCGGTGATGGGATGATTGATGGTATAGGGAATGGGCTTAAAGATACCATTTGGATGGATGATGGAAAGTTGTTAGAGATGGGCTTGTAGATGCCATCAGAAATGATTGTTGAACCGTATCTGTAAGCTGAAACTGAATGAATATCAGAATGGCGTCCGTGTCTGGAGCGTATCTGAACTGTATTTGAAATTTGAATCTGAATGAGTATCAGGATGGCATCCATGTCGGGAGCGTATCTAAAATGTTTCTGAAAGCGGGATCTGAATGAGTATCAGGATGGCATCCATGTCGGGAGTGTATCTGAACTGTATCTGAAAGCTGAATCTGAATGAGTATCAGAATGGAATCCGTATCTAGAGCGTATCTGAACTATATCTGAAAGTTGAATCTGAATGAGTACCAGGATGGAATCCATGTCAGGAGCGTATCTGAACTGTATATGAAAGCTGAATCTGAAAGAGTATCAGAATGACATCCGTGTCTGGAGCATATCTGAAATGTATCTGAAAGTTGAATCTGAATGAGTATCAGGATGGCATCCATGTCGGGAGCATATCTGAACTGTATCTGAAAGCTGAATCTGAATGAGTATCAGAACGGCGTCCGTGTCTGGAGCGTATCTGAACTGTATCTGAAAGTTGAATCTGAATGAGTATCAGGATGGCGTCCGTGTCTGGAGTGTATCTGAACTGTATTTGAAAGTTGAATCTGAATGAGTATCAGGATGGCATCCGTGTTTGGAGCCTATCTGAACTGTATTTGAAAGTTGAATCTAAATGAGTATCAGAATGGAGTCCGTATTTGGAGCGTATCTGAACTGTATTTGAAAAGCCTTTGACCATTGTTAATGATAGCTATTGATTAACCTTATCCTGAAAAGGGTAAAATGTTAGCTAATATGCAATGTCATGTTGTATGAAATGCATGGTATAATGATATTGTGATATATGCATTCGTGTTATTGATGTTTATGATATATGGATGCGATGTATGCGTATGTGAACTAATCTGTTGCACTTCTTATTGGATTGGGGAAAATAAATTCCTGACTGCTGCTGAGGATACGGAGTGCAAGTCTTCATGTTTTGAAGTTGAAGTGCTGATGAATTTCCGCTTAGAGAAATAAACTCTGTTGTAAGGGAAATTCCGTGTACTACTTGTAAAATCCTGTTGGGGAATCCTGAGAAATTGGACGACTTCTACTGGGGATTGATAATTGGAAGCTCTGTTCCGCTGGGGATTAAACTGCATACTACGGGGGATTTTATGGAAATAGCTTAGAGAGATTTCCCTACCTTTTAAAGCCATCAGTGATTGTCTTTCTATTTTGTTCATTTGTAAACAGTAATTATGTTCAAATGCATATGTTCAAAAATAAATCATTGGATGTTTTTGTAAACAAAACACGAGAGTAAAGAAAAACATATGGTTTTGCACTTTCAAAGGGATATCTTTGTATTGACTTTGAGTAAGTATTTTTGTACAATGAGACAAACATTCTATTAAGAGAATTCCGTCATAAAAAAATGAAAATTTGATACAAAGAAAAGATAGCTATGTGAAATAATCCCATGGGGTTCCCATTCTGCTATAGCCTTTGTGTCTTTGAGCATCTTATCTATTTGTTGCCTTGTCCGAAGCTGATTGAATTGATCAGAACCGTCGAGTTTGCAGGTTGTCCGTAAGGTGATCCAAAGGGACATAGTAATACGCTTTTATTCCCTAACTTTTGCGTGGACCGCCCTTTCGGGTTTTCAGTCCACCGGGATACCCTTTTTTGCCCACGCCGCCCTTTCGGGTTTTCAACTTGTCGGGTGTACAGATTTTTTTTTATCCCTAATTTTTGCCCGAACCTTTTTGGTTCGACGGAATGCCCTTGTTTTGCCTAGGTGTGTCAACATAGCGGGTCTCTTATGCGTAGTATCTTTTGAACATGTCTGCATTCAAAGGGTGCGGAAGGTCGTCACCATCCATAGTGGTCAAGATCATTGCTCCACCAGAGAATATGCTTTTGATCACAAATGGTCCTTCACATGTAGGAGTCCATTTGCCCCTGGGATCACCTTGCGGCAGTATGATGCGCTTGATCACCAAATCCCTGACTTGATATACTTGGCGCCTGACCTTTTTGTTGAAAGCCTTGATTATCCATTTTTGATACATCTGACCATGACAGACAACAATAAGCCTTTTCTCATCAATTAAATTTAGCTGATCAAGTCGAGTTTGGATCCAATCATCTTCGTTCAGACCTGCATCCTTCATGATTCTTAGAGAGGGGATCTGTACCTCAATAGGCAAGACAACCTCCATGTCATATACCAGAGAGTAGGGTGTTGCCCCGGTTGATGTGCGTGTTGTGGTACGATACCCGTGGAGAGCGAATGGTAGCATCTCATGCCAGTCTTTGTACGTGACTGTCATTTTCTGTATGATCTTTTTGATGTTCTTATTTGCGGCTTCGACAACACCATTCATCTTTGGCCGGTAAGGGGAAGAATTGTGATGCTGGATCTTGAATTGCTCGCACAGGGCGGTGATTATAGTATTGTTTAGATTCATACCATTATATGTGATGATCCTGTCCAGGATACAATACCGACATATGATATTTTGTTTAATGAACCGGGCTACAACATTCTTAGTAACAGAAGCGAAAGAGGCCGCATCAACCCACTTTGTAAAATAGTCAATGGCCACCAAGATGAAGTAGTGTCCATTATAGGTTGTTGGTTTGATTTCTCCAATCATATCGATGCCCCACATAGCAAAGGGCCAAGGAGCTATCAATACATTCAGAGGAACCAGAGGTACGTGCACCTTGTCAGCATAAATTTGACACTTGTGGCAGGTTCGAGAGTGTTGATAGCAATCTGCTTCAATGGTAGACCAGTAATAGCCTGCCCGTAGGATCTTCTTTGCCATCGTATGCCCACTGGAATGGGTGCCAAAAGTACCTTCATGTAACTCAGCCATGATCTTTTCCTCTTTAACTTTGTCTACACACCGAAGTAACACAGAGTCATGGTTGCGTTTGTAGAGAATGCCATTACTAAGGAAGAATTTAGCAGAGAATCAACTTAAGAACTTCTTATCATTGACTAAAGCTCCTTCCGGATATTGTTGAGTCTCGAGATACCTCTTGACTTCGTGAAACCAAGGTCGGTCCACTACTTCTTCAGTATTAATTTCGTGACAGTGAGCTAGTTCATCCATTCGTTCAATGGTGATATGGGGAGCCTCGTTATCCCATTTAAGTTTAAACATGGATGACATTGTGGCTAGTGCATCTGCTAGATGATTTTCTTCTTGCGGGAAATGCTCGAAGGTAATCTTCTTTAAATGTGGGATCAACGTCATCACATGTTCTTTGTAAGGGTTAAGGTTAGGGTGTTTGGTGTGCCATTCCCCTTTTATCTGGCTGATGACCAAAGCTGAATCTTCGAATACATTTAAGGATTTGATCCCCAAATCTCTGGCAGCTTTGAGACAAAAAATGCACACTTCGTATTCTGCCATGTTGTTTGTGCAGTTGAAGTAGAGTCTTGCAGTAAAGGGAGTATGACATCCTTCAGGAGATATGAGTACAACCCCAATACCATTGTCGAGTGCATTGGATGCCCCATCGAAAACCAGGATCCATCGGGATCCTTGTCCAGTTCTGTCATATGGTGTGAATTCTTCACAGTTATTTACCATCATGATGTCTTCATCTGGGAATTCAAACTTCATGGACTGGTAGTCATCCACAGCCTGATGAGCAAGGTGATCAACTAGCACACTGCCCTTTATTTCTTTCTGGGTAGTATACTGTATGTCATATTCTATCATGATCATCTGCCATCTCGCTATTCTCCTAGAGAGGGCAGGTTTCTCAAAGATGTATTTTATTGGATCCATCTTGGATATCAATAAGGTAGTATGGGTCAGCATATACTGTCTTAGCCGGTGAGCAGCCCATGCCAGAGAGCAACAAGTTTTCTCGAGTAGTGAATATCTTGTTTCACAGTGGGTAAAATTTTGGCTCAAGTAATAAATAGCATGCTCTTTTCGGCCAGACTCGTCATGCTGCCCCATCACACACCCCATTGAATTTTCTAAAACAGATAGATACATGATCAATGGTCTTCCCTCGACTAATGGCATCAAAATAGGAGGCTCTTGCAGGTATTCTTTGATCTTGTCGAAGGCAGTTTGGCACTCATCATTCCATTTGACTACTTGATCTTTCTTCAGAAATTTGAAGATTAGTTCACAAGTAGCTGTCAGGTGAGAAATGAATCTAGGAATGCAGTTTAACCGTCCCAAGAATCCTCGGACTTCCTTCTCGGTACGAGGAGCAGGAATTTCTTATATTGCTTTCACCTTGGCGGGATCCACTTGGATACCTTTTCCACTGACGAAAAAGCCCAGGAGTTTACCAGACCTCACTCCAAACGTGCATTTATTTGGGTTCAACCTCAGTTTATATTTCTTTAACCTCTCAAACAGTTCTACAAATGATCAAGATACTCTTCTTCTATTTGAGATCTAGCTATCATGTCGTCCATATAGACCTCTATTTCATGATGTATCATGTCGTGAAATAGGGCTACCATGGCATGCTGATAGGTTTCCCCAGCGTTCTTCAGCCCGAATGGCATAACCTTGTAGCAGAATGTGCCCCACTGTGTGAAAAAGGTTGTTTTCTCCATGTCCTCAGGCGCCATTTTGATTTGGTTGTAGCCTGAGAAACCGTCGATGAAGGAAAACACTTTGTGTTGTGCTGTATTGTCAACTAGAATATCAATGTGGGAAAATGGGAAATCATCCTTGGGGATTTCCCTATTCAAATATCTGTAGTCCATGCACATTCGTACTTTTCCGTCCTTTTTAGGCACGGGAACAACATTGGCAACCCATTGCGGATAGGAAGTGACAACCAAGAATCTGGCGTTGAATTGTTTCATGACTTCTACTTTGATCTACTCTTACATGTCTGGTCGCATGCGACGGACCTTTTGTTTTACCGGTGGGAATGTTCTTTTGTTGGTAGACGATGTACCACGATGTCTGCATCAATTCCTGGCATGTCTTTGTACGACCAGGCAAAGACCTCAACATAATCATGTAGCAGCTGAATCAAACGCTCTTTGACACTGGGTTCTAGATTGGAATCCACCTTGACTTCTCTTTTGTCTTCTTCGGTACCTAGGTTAATTGTGTCCACTGGTTCTTCGTTGGGCTGAATGGTCCTCTCCTCTTATTGTAGTAGCCTGGCGAGTTCCGTTGGTACTTAACAGTCTTCTTCACCTTCGTATTCGGCTTGGTAGATTAGATTTTCAGAATCACAGAAGGCCATAGCATAATTTTTACCAATGGGATCCCGGATAGATGTAGATCTGCATTTTGAATGTGTGTGTGTGTGTAAGAGTATAGCTATCTTTGAAAGAAATGAAAATGTAAAAAGAAAAACAATGAGCACAAAGTTTGTATGAAAAAACGTCCATGATTCATTGATGTCATATGGAAATGAGATGATAACCCTTACAAATGGTGCATTGTGCCTCGGGTAAGACACAACGTTTGAAGAGTCTGAATTGTTTAATATTACAGGTCCGACAAAATTTAAAGACAAATTACTGTTGGGTGAAAGTGATCGGGACAAAATATCTAGCTTCCCAGTTGCTGAGCCCTCCCCTGACAGTTGGAAAAATCCAATCCTCCAGGTCATATCTGTCTCCATCATCCTCTATTATGTTGACTTCACGGTTGCTGATCTTCAAGGGTGGTCCTCCGGCACGAGCGCAGCGTACAACTTTCGGGCTCCTGAAGTGAAACCCAAACCAAATTTGTCAGATTTGTATGGGATATCTGGGAGTTGGCCCCAAATAGTGCACCCACCTTCATCAATCACTGCCTTGGCATCTTTCAAATACGACATCTTGAGCGGAGGCCTTGTAATCTTAGGGATTTGAGAAACAGCCTTGGTTACTGCCACAGTTTACGGGACTTCTTCAAAGTTCTGGAATGGAGTTTCAATAAATTCACCATCTAATTCCACATATCTGGAGGAATTTAGATGACTGACCATATACTCTTCTTCTCCATGAACAGTGAAGATTTCCCCCTGAATTGAATATTTCAGCATTTGATGCAACGTAGAGGTAACGACACCGGCATTGTGAATCCACGGTTGGCCTAATAAGCAGGAATATGAAAGGAGAATATCCATTACATAAAAAGTTGAATCAAATGTTTGGGTTCCAACTTTTATGGGGATGTCCACTTCCGCATGCATCATCCTTTATTGAGCCGTCGAAGGCCCTCACTATTATGTTGCTAGGATTCAAGGTCAATCCTTCACAGTCAAGCCTATCAAGAGCCTTTTTAGGCAACACATTCAGAGACGAACCGGTGTCAACCAAGACATGAGCCAAAGTCGTGCCCCTGCATTCGAATGAGACATGCAATGCCTCGTTATGATTCCTCCCTCTTGGCGTTAAATCAGCATCTGAAAAACCTAAACCATTATTTGCGGTCAAGCTGACTACACAGTCTTGGAACTGATCGACAGATGTTTCTTGGGGTACATGGGCCGTTTTAAGGAATTTTACCAAGGCCTTTGCATGAGCCGCGAAACATAATAATAAAGTCAACATGGAAATTTTTTATGGAGTTTTGCCCAGTTGTTCAACTACATTGTAGTCTCTTCTTTTTATGATCTTTAGAATTTCCTCCATCTCTTTTTGGGAGGTCTCAGGGATAGCTATTGATTGTGCCTTCATCTGGACAGGCTCAACCAAAATACCTTTGCCTCGAGTCTCGGTCGACTCGCCAGTAGGGATGTCAGTAGGGGTGATAACAGGGATTGTAACAGTTTTGTCAACAGGAGTATTAGCAGAGATGATTGCATGATTGGGAATAGCCTTTGGAGGAGCAACGACAACAGGAATGATAACGGGTCCAGAAATAGCTTTTGGAGGAGAAATTTCTGGAGAGAATGCCCTTCCACTTCGGATTATCTTACTAGTCCCTGCGATATTACTGATATCGGAGTCAACTTTCTCAGAACTTGAATTTTAGCAGCTGTCCAATCTTGCTTGATACCATGATAGTAGACATCACCTCTATAATTCCATGGGACGGTTTTGTCTGACGAATACGGGATTGGTCCAGGCATTGTAATTATCAACGGAGCTACTTTAGGAACTGATGTAATTCTAACGGGTCTTTTGGTGGAGACCCTAGAAGAATTGGCGAAAATGGTCACGATGGAAACATCATTATAAGAAACAGTTGGAACAGAAGTCTTTTCGAACAAAATTTCCTTGTCATATATTAGGCATTGAATGCATGCTTTTAACAAATGACAGTTGGTTGGTGAGGATAAACAGAAATGACAGCTTTCATCACAGCCTGGGAATACACCGGCCTTTAACAAGTTCTTTTTTATAGTCAGGAGTGGGGTCACAAGTTCATCAACAAAAGTAACAAACATATCTTCCTCAACGGCGTTAACATTACGGTCGTGCTTGGGCATAGGGGAAGTAATAACATTTGGAATTTCGGGCACATCAAATTTAATCTCTTTGGCTTCAAGAAGGTCTTGTACCTTGTTCTTCAGAGCCCAACAATTGTTAGTGTCATGGCCAGGACTCTCAGAATGGTATGCACAGCGGGAATTAGGATGATAGTGAGGAGAGGTTGTGTTAGGATTCTTTGGAGCTTCTTTCAAAGTCACTAGATTGGATCTTAACAAATGTGGCAATACTTGAGATAGTGTCATATTAATTTGGGTGAATTGTCTGACTGGTCTTTCCGTTCTTGGTTGGTTGCTTCTTTGCTGAGCAGGCGCAGGTTTAGGAATCATGACAGCCCCACCATTGGACGGCATTCAGCCCTATCTTGATTTCTCTGAGGATATACAGCAAAAACTTCTTTCTTTCTAATGAATGGTTTCCTTACAGCAGCAGATGATGTATCTTTTTGAATCTTCCCATTCTTTATCCCGGCTTCCACTCTTTCTTCGGTCAATATCAATTCGGTAAAACCTGCCGAGGAACTCCCAATCAAGTGATTAAAGAAAGGACCAAACATGGTGCCCAAAAACATGTCTACTAACTCTCTTTCAGATAGGGGAGGTTGGACTCTTCCTGCTAAGTCCCTCTATTTTTACGCGTAGTCCTTGAAGCCTTCACTTGAAACCATGGCCATACTCTAGAGTTGAGCACGGGTGGGAGCCAGACCAGTGTTGTATTGGTATTGTTTGTAAAAGGCAACGGCAAGATCTTCCCAATTATGAACATTGGCTCTTTCTAGCTGATAAAACCAATCAAGTTGAGTTCCGGACAGGCTGTCTGGAAAGAAGTGTACCCATGAATCCTTGTCAGAAGTATGAGGTTGTATTTTCCTCACATAGGACCGGAGATGCATTTTGGGACACGAAACTCCGTCATATTTGGCGAACACTGGTGCTTTGAATTTTTGAGGAATGACAATCCCAGATACTAGACCCAACTCCTCAAAGTCCAGTCCAGGCACTTTTTGGATTTCTATTGCACTTAACCGTTCTTCCAGATACTTATACTTGTCGTCGGCTAGAGGATATTTTTCTTCATAATAATCTTCTTCTTCCTCTTACTCTTCTGAATCTGGCTCGACAACTGTTTCCTTGCCTTTCCCATGTTGATTGTCTTTCTCACCATACGACGTTGCAAAGTCTAGGGTCCTTCTTGCTTTTCCTTGGAATATTCTTCCCATATTTAGAATTTTGATTATTTTATTTGTTTTCTTTTTCTTCTCTTCAACTAGCGAGGTCTTCAACTCCTCCTGTCCTTTGGCCAGACTTAAGAACATCTGCTGAAACTGAGCATTTTGTGCTTAGAGGTCCTTCATTGTTTGCTCGAGATCCATCTTACTGAAATAAACAGTAGAAAGATGAGGAGACTTGTTGCAATAAACCTATTTATGTTATGATGAATGGTAGATGCATATGCAATAATTTCTAGGATTTTAAAGATTCAAATTTGTTTTAGACAAAAAGGAAACACATGTTATATTAATAAATTAAAGCTTGAGTACATCAATTCCTCTTTGGGAAAAACAATACAAATACTCTAAGATAGAAAGGTTGTACGCATCCTCTTTGGTGCGATGTAGGCATTCAGAGTCTGCTCCTCATGAAGTTTCTTAGCGAGCTCCAAAACCTTCTTCTCGCTAGCATAGAATTGGGCTTCGAAATTGTCTCGCTCCCCCTTGAGTTGTATCCAATCTCTTTGTAAGTCTTCAAGAGAGGTGGGCATGTCAGGATGCAGGATAGTGTACGGAACATCTCCTTCCATAACAGGCTCAATGATTACCGAGAGAATGGAAGGATAATGCATCATAAGACTCTGATCACGAGTTCGTACCCATTTTAGGTAAGGCTCAAGAGGGATGGAATTCTTATGCCCTAATGTCTTTATATCCACCTTGTCTAACATCCTCCAAGCTCGGATAAATCTCTGGCAATGACCTTGATCGTTGTTCTCGTAGTCAAATACCAAACCTTGGATGAGAATATCATTAGGGCCATCCCTTCGGGCGTAACCAAATTGTCTTAAGGCTAAACAGGGTTTGTAGGTGATACCTACCCTAATGCCAAGTAAAGGGACATTAGGGAATTCTCCACAACGGTCGACAATAGTAACATTCTCTAAGGATCGGGAACACCAACGAATGTCTGGATGTTTGAGTGTTATCAACCTTTGTAACCACCTTTAACCTTGCTCGTTCTTCAATACAGATTGGGGAAGATGTAAAATAAACCATATTGCAAAAACAGGAGTACAACACACAAGGATACCTCTTTTCCTCATAGTGCAAGTGTGAAAAGAATGTAGGATGTCTCCTAGCAAAGTAGGCACCGGGTTGCGGGATATGAAGATTTTGACGGCGTTCACATCTATGAGTTGGTCAGGATTTGGAAACAAAACCATCCCATAGATGAGGAGAGCCACAATTTCCTCAAAAGCTTGCAGATCCAAAGAGTTCCAACAGTTTTGGGCTTTCCTAAATAAGAACTTTGCTAGGAAACCCTTGACACCACTCCTTGTTTCCCAATTAGTTGTGATATCAGATGATTGCAAGTGTAGAGCTTGAGCAATATCTTCTGCCTTTGGATATCTTTATGTACCGTTGAAAGGTATTTGATTAAGAATGGGAATCCTCAAGAGTTGGGAGAATTCTTCCAAAGTTGGCACAAGTTGATAATCAGGAAATGTGAAGCAATGGTGTAAAGGATCAAAGAACTGAAAGAGCACCTTCATCCTGTCTTCATCAGTGTTGGAGGTGACCAAGTTTAGTAGGCGACCATGTCTTTCAGTAAATGGATAATTTTTAGGAATCCTTGATGCTGGCTTTTTAAGTTGAGGAGGGATCCTTACAAGATTGACTTAAATAGTTTTCATGTGGATAGAATCCATGTCCTACAAAACAGAACAAAGATAAATCCCAAGATCCTTGAGATGGTTAGTGAATGAGTATGATGTTATGATGTTCATGATGTTATGTACAAGTATGTATATACAAACAAATAAAACAAGTCCTTAGGTTTAGGCTTGCATGGACTCTCATAGGTAAGTACCCTCTTGAAGTTTAGTTGGCTCAAACTTGTCCTAGACTTAATAACCGAGTTCTAAGGAGCTCAATATCACTAGTTTGTTTCCTTGGTCATTGTTTCATAACAAGCCTCTTTAATGGCGACTGAAATATCTTAAAAAAAAAAACCTCAATGAGTGTAGTATCGAGTATCTACCAACTTTGGACTGCACCAAAGCCGGTCATCTCACTACGTACTAAAGGCCAAATTTGTCAAGTAAAGGTTTTAAAAGTTCATTAGTGCTTTATGACATCACTCGGCGGCCCCATATTCTCCTTGATTAACTCAAGGGCTACCGGTAGCCACAAATATGTATCACTAACGTAGCTATTGCTTAGACCATATCGGTATACCCCGCATAGTTTCCACAACGTATTGCTACTCACCTATAAGGTATCCAAAATCTGGGTAGAGGATTCAAACCCAAACAAAGAACCATAATGTAAAGCATACTGTGATACGGTGGGAGAACTGACTTGAGGTTTTGCGTTTGTGTTCGCAAATGTTTCGGTTTAGCAAGAGTCGCCACCAACTTTTTATTTTATCCAATGGAAAGGTCAAAAAGCACACGAAAGACCTTTGAGATGTTTTCTTGAGTTCGGGGGGTAGAATATGAAAAGGGAAGGTGTTAGTACCCTTTTCATCCATGGTTTTCCATGGGCTCTTAGTTACTTGTTTAGATCACTTGCTTTGCTTTTTCAATTGTTTGAAATGGTGCTTTGTGTGGTTTTGAAAATATTTTGAAAAGAGGCCATCGTTTTGGCAATCTTTGTAATGATTCTTGTTTATAAGAATGTATACAAAGATGTTTGTCTTTTTAAAAATGTTTCAATGTTTGAAAGTTGTTTTGAAATTGTGTGTGAGTTAGTTTGAAAATAGCAAGGATGGTTTGCAAATTGATCAAGTAACTAGGAGAATCTACCTAATAAAAAGTCTTTCTTGTACATTTTTAACCCTTTGACATTGTTGTTTTACCATTGTATTTGGTAAACAAACCCTATCTTTGGATGTTAAACGGGACAGGCGTGGGTCATCGTATTATCATGATAGCAATGGTGCCAAGCATCTTAGCAAGTTTTTTGAGGGACTAAGATCATTTGTTTTTAGGCAACATTTTGATAGCGTCATTGAGGGACTATGATCTTTTTGTTTTGATTTTTTGCCAAGATACTTAGCATGCATACCATGTCCATGTTTAAGGCAACAAGTGGGTGAAACCCTAGAGATGCTTGTGTGCAATATGTTATCATTTTTCATGCATTTTTGTCTTGTGTTAGGTAATGCTATTTGTTTGATTTTTTGTCTTTGCATACAAAACCCTAGTTTTACTATCATGGTATATGAAAGCAATAAAATGCATAAAGTAAATCTAGACTATTACAACAATATTATGGGAAGGGGGTACAAGTTTGGAATGGGGGATATTTGCACAAAATAAAACCCTAAAACTATTACAACCAAATTGAATTTATTGTACAAATAAATAAATAAACAAGTATTAAATATGGAATAAATTGTAAATATGCAAAATGTTTTTGTATTAATTTTTATGTATGTAAAAATGAATTTGTTTATGTCTTAAAAATAGGAAAAATAAAATGATTATTTTTGAAAGGGTGAAAACCCTAATTTTGTTTTAAAGAAATTATGCTTTATATTATTTATTTTTTATTCAAGAAAAATAATAATAATATGTACAAAAATGTTAAAAATTAAAATATGTGAGAAAATATTATTTTAAATGTATAAATAATAAAAATAAAAATATATGATATTTTTATATTATTTACAAGTTTTATTTAGGAAAATAAGTTTTATAAACTTAATAAACTATTTATCATGCAAAAAAATGATAAAAATGTAAAAATAAAGAAAATATTTTTTGGGATTTTTTAATGTTCATAAAAAATAATAAAGCCAGAAATCACAAAAGAAAAAATATGCAAAATATAACAAATGGACCAAGGGGGTGCAAAAAGTAAAAGGGGGTGCCAAAAGAAGCAGGCCCAAGGTGCCCAGGCCCAAGCCAACTTCATCCCTATCCTCTAAACAGAACCAAACGCGCGTTTGCCTTCAACCTGTATCTCTCACATACGTGCACAAAAACAAAATCTTGCAACATGAAACCTGTAGCATGTTAACTCACGATTCTAATGATATAAAAAACATGACCTAACTCTAAAAGATCAAGGAGAATTTTAATGGCCATAATTTCTGACCTAAAATTTTCATCATGTTCATCATCCAAATACTCTTAGCTCAGTTAATATAAATGGAATCTAAGCATGTGTACAGCTCAAGCATGTTAAAGACTACATTTTTGCTTCACAAACCTAAGCCTAAGGATGTCTAAATAGAGAGATAGAAACTTGACAAATACCTTGTCCAGTTGAGTTTGGATAGGGCAATGTAGCAACTTTGAGTGAGGCTTGAAGGTCGTGTGAGCTTGCTTGAAGTTCCCTCAACCTTTCCCAATGCTCAGCTTGCCTTGAACTTGCCTGAATCTCTCTGTAGAAGTCAAACTGCAAAGCTTCAAAATGAAAATGGTGATCCTCAAAATATAGGTTACAATTGCTGGATAGGGGCCTGGATAGTTTAGGTGTAATGTATGGAATGTGTTTGAAGTGGTTCCAAGCAAAACGCACGAGGCAAAATGGAAATGTCTTGGTGTTTGCAGAAGATGCTCTGTTTGGGCAGGAACTTGGTGTTTTTGTGTTTTTGGGTGTTTGAGAGCTTAGCAAATCGTGTCTTTGGCTTGCTACAATATTCTGAACTTGTTTCAAATGATACCAAGGCTTGTTTTTATCAGATGGAAGAGTTATGTTGTCTTTTGCAAGCTTACTTGCTTTTGAAGAAAAGTTGGAAGTGACAATGCCAAAGGTTGTACTTGCTAGCTCGTGGGATGTAAAGGGTTGGTACACTTTTCCTGATGTTCATGGATCTTGCTTGCAACCAAAGATCAGGTTCAATGCTCAAGATAAACAAAATTGCGAAAATCATGCTTTATCAAAGTAGCATTGTAACCTTTATGCCATTTTTGGAATAATTCCTTGTGCAATGCTCCATAACTCAGAACAAAGCCACTGTCCAATGTATTTGCATTCAATTTTGGAGTGTAAAAAGGATTAGAACCTTTAATGCAAGTACAAGCATGATTCAAACTGATTTGCAACTTGAACCAATGTGAAAAATGCCTTGGACAAAAGTGATAATTTTCCATTTTCATTTCTTCGATTCTCCCTAACCACAAATGATCTTGGAGAGTTCTAGGACATTTTGGAAATCTTGTAACATTCTCTACAATCCATATTTGAAATGAATTTTGAGATTCCTCATGGAACTAGGTGAAAAGTTACCATGAAGTTAGGTCAAAAATCTGCCTAAACTAAGGCAAAATTTCACTAAGTTAAAAAGTTTATGAACCCTTATTCACAAAATCATAACTTGAGATCCAAGCATATTTTGGGAAAACTTTGTGAATCAAAGTTGTAGATTTTGTGGAGGAATACAACTTTCATGTTGGAAGTTTTCTTTGAATCCAATTGCATCATGGTTAAAAAGTTGGGAAAGGTTGGAAAAAAATAAGAAATTTTCATAACTTAGAAAATTTCTAAGTTATGAAAAATTTCAAACTTAAACTCTAATTTCCAAATTTAAGTTTCTTGATGAACAAGTTTCACGTTTTGACACATCTTGATGAAATATGACCCTTGGCACTTGATTTTTACCAAAAAGTCAAAGTTTGATTTTTCAGCGTACAATTGATTTTTGATCAGTTGACTGGAAAATTCATCTATCAATCCTATGCATTTGAGATATTTTGAATCTTGTGATTAGGTCAATATGGTGCCATTGTGTCCTTGAAACCATTCTTCAACCCAATTTGCCATTGGCTAGGTGAAAAATCAGAAATTGGCTTTCTCTAGTCAAAACCCTAATTTTGACCATTTTACCCTTTTAATGATGTGATCAAATTTCTTGAGGAGTTGTGGTCCAAACTTGATCAAATGGTTCATATGAGTCTATAATTTTGATGTGGATCAAAAATTATGAGGTTTGACTGTAAATTGGCCACAATTGACTTTTCCCTAATATAGTTGATTTTTAGGTCAACTGTCCAATTGACTGGGCAAAAATGTGATTCAAAGCTTGAAACTTGGTATGAGCAATCTTAGAGGTCCAATATGAAATATGAAAGTCACATGAGGCATTGGAAGTCCAAAAATCCCTGTGCAAACTCAAACCCTAATTTCAGGTCATCAGTGTAAGGAGATGTCTTGAGTTAAGCAAACCCTAATTTGGTCTTGAGTCCAAGAAGTCTTATAAGGAAAATCTTGATAAAATGAGAGGGCAAATTTTGGGGTACAACAGCTTCCCCTGTTCAATCTTCTTGAACTTGAAGAGTTAGATTGGCGAGTTTTGTCGTTCGTGACTCGAAGATAAAAGATGATTGGACACTAGAGTTCCCATAAATTTGCACTCGTCAAATTGTAGTTGAGGGAATGGGCTTAAAGATGCTATTTGGAGATATGACAGAATCTTGTCGGAGATGGGCTTGTAGATTCCATCCAAGAATGTTTGTTGAACTGCAAGTTGTAAGTCAAAAGAATGAGTATCAGAATGGTATCCGTGTCTGGAACATATATGAACTGTATATGGAAACTGAATATGTATGAGCAATGGAATGGCGTCCGTGTCTGGAGCGTATCTGAGATGTAACTATACTTGCATCTAAATGAATAGCAGAATGGCTTCCGTGTCTGGAGTGTATCTGTATTGTATTTGAATCTTAAATTTGAATAAGCGACAGAATGGCATCCGTGTCTGGAGCGTATCTGGGCTGGGGAAAAAGTCAAATGAGTGACATAATGGAAACCGTGTCTGGAGCGTATCTGGACTGTATCTGAAGTTGGGGTCTGAATGAGTAACAGAATGACTTCCTTGTCTGGAGTGTATCTGTACTGTATCTTGACTTTGAATTCGGAATGAGTAATAGAATGACTTCCGTGTCTGGAGTGTATCTTTACTGTATCTGAAATTGAAATCTGAATGAGTAACAAAATGAATTCCGTGTCTGGAGCATATCCGTACTGTATCTGAATCTGAAATTTGAATGAGTAACATAATGACTTCCGTGTCTGGAGTGTATCCGTACTATATCTGAATAAGAGATATGAACAAGTAACAAAATGACGTCCGTGTCTGGAGTGTATCCGTACTGTATCTGAATCTGAAATTTGAATGAGTAACAGAATGACTTCCATGTCTGGAGTGTATCCGTACTGTATCTGAATAAGTAACAGAATGACTTCCGTGTCTGGAGTGTATCCGTACTGTATCTGAAATCTTTGAATATTTGTTAAAGATAACTGTTAATCTTATCCTGAAAAGGGTAAAATGTTAGCTGAAACACAAAGTTATGTTGCATGAAATGTATGATGCAATAAATGTGTTTTATCAATGTTTATGATATATAAATGTAATGTATGCGCATGTAAGCTGATTCACTGTATTGCTGAGGAAAATAAATCCTTGATAGCTGGGGATAACAACACCCTTGACTGCTGCCGGGGAAGATAAATCCTTGACCGCTGCTGGAGATTCAAAATATTTGATTGTTGAGGATGAGAAATCCTTGGATTGCTGGGGATTAAGAAAAATCCTGACTTCTCTGGGGATGTAGGGATCCTTACTGTCCTTGAAGTTGGAGGATGATAAACATTCTATTGTGAGAATAATGCCAAGTGTTGCTTGAGAAACCTGCTTGGGGAATCTTGAGAATTTTGATGATTATGGCTGGGGATTACACAATGGGAATCCTTACTCGGCTGGGGAATAAGGAAAACTCTGACGATCTCTACTGGGGATCAAACAAAGGAAAACCTTGATCTTTTGGAGAATAAGGAAGACTCTGATGACATCTGCGGGGAACTAAGAATGAGAATCTTCATTCAGTTGAGGAGTAATGAAAACTTGGGTGACTTCACTGGGGAAATGAGAATGAGGATCTTCAATCTGCTGAGGAGTGAAAACTTTGTGGGGAGTAGCTATACTGCTGGGGAGTAGCTATCCTACTGGGGAGATCAGGAGTTTGGGTTGTATGCCAATCTACTGGGGAATTATCCAAAGTTGTCGTCTGGTTAGCTTTCAGGCTTCAAAGAAACTTGTTGGGAAATTATCAGGTTTTAAGATAACTTGCAGGGGAATTTGAGGAAACTGGAGGATTTCCACTGGGTTTTAAAGGTTGAAGTTTTAGCTCCGCTGGGGAAGAAAGTTTCATCTTCGCTGAGGATCTGTAGTTCAAAGCTTTGGCTCCGCTGGGGATTGGGAGTTTGAAATTTTAACTCTGATGGGGATTTTGAAATTTAGCTCCGCTGGGGATATGTATTTCAAGGTTTTAGCTCCGCTGGGGATCTAGATGATGTACTATAGGGATTGCCCCTGGAATAGCCTAAAGACGTTTTCCTATACTTTCAACCTATTAGTAATTAATCTTTTCCAAATCGTTTATTTGTAAACAGTGATTATATTCAAATGCATATGCTCATTAATAAATCATTAGACGTTTTCAAATAAAACACAAGTGTAAAAAGGAAAAGACAAATAGTTTTCTGCACTTTGAAGTATCTTTGTATTAACTTTGTGTAAGTATTTTGTACAAAGGAGACAGACATCCTAGTAAGAGAACGTTGTCATAAAAATGAGAAAATTTTATACAAAGAAAGATGGTTATGTGTAAAAATTCCATGGGGTTCCTATTCTGCTATAGCCTTCGTAATTCTGGATATCTTGTCCATTCATTGCTTCGTCTGAAGATGATTGAGTTGATCAGAAACCCGGAGCTTGTCCGTGAAGAGATTGTCCTTAAAGTGATCCGACGAGACATAGTCATACGCTTTAATTCCCTAACTTTTTCCTGGACCGCCGTTTCGGGTTTTCAGTCCACCGGGAAACCCTTTTTTGCCCAAGTCGCCCTTTCGGGTTTTCAACTTGACGGGTGTACAGATTTTTTTTATTTATCCCTAACTTTTTCCTAAACCGCCCTTTCGGGTTTTCGATTCACTGGGATGCCCTTTTTTTGCCTAGGTGTGTCAACCTAGCGGGTCATTTATGCGTAGTATCTTTTGACTATGTCTGCGTTCACAGGGTGCGGCAAGTGGTCGCCGTCCATGGTGGTTAAGATCATTGCCCCACCAGAAAATATGTTTTTGATCACAAATGGTCCTTCCTAGATAGGAGTCCATTTGCCCCTGGGATCACTTTGCGGCAAGATGATCTGCTTGATCACAAGATCTCCAACTTGATATATCTGGCGTCTGACTTTATTGTTGAAAGCCTTGATCATCCGTTTTTGATACGTCTGACCGTGGCAAACAGCAGTAAGTCGCTTTTCGTCAATCAAGTTAAGTTGATCAAGACGGGTCTGAATCCAATTGTCTTCACTCAAACCAGCATCCTTCATGATTCTCAAGGAGGGAATCTGAACCTCGATAGGTAAAACAGCTTCCATGTCGTATACCAAAGAAAAGGGTGTTGCCCCAGTCGATGTATGCGCCGTCGTACGGTACCCGTGGAGAGAAAACGGTAACATCTCATGCCAGTCCTTGTAGGTGATTGTCATCTTTTGTATGATCTTCTTGATATTTTTGTTCGCAGCTTCGACAACACCGTTCGTCTTTGGCCGATAGGGAGATGAATTGTGATGTTAAATCTGGAACTGCTCGCACAAGGTGGTGATCATAGTGTTGTTAAGGTTTGTACCGTTGTCAGTGGTGATCCTATCTGGAATGCCGTACCGGCAAATGAGGTTCTGCTTGATGAAGCGGGCAACAACATTCTTTGTGACGGATGCAAAGGAAGCTGCTTCGACCCACTTGGTGAAGTAATCAATGGCCACCAGAATGAAGCAGTGTCCATTGGATGTTGTAGGCTTGATCTCTCCAATCATGTCGATTCCCCATATAACGAATGGCCAAGGAACTGTTAAGACATTGAGAGGAACTGGAGGTATATGTACCTTGTCCGCATAGATTTGACATTTGTGACAAGTCCTAGAATGTCGATAGCAGTCAGCTTCCATGGTAGACCAGTAATAGCCTGCCCGTAGAATCTTCTTAGCCATCGCATGTCCGCTAGAGTGAGTGCCAAAGGTACCATTGTGCAGTTCATCCATGATCTGTTCAGCTTCAACCTTGTCCATACAGCGGAGCAGAATGCAATCATGATTGCGCTTGTATAGGATACCATTGCTCAGGAAGAACTTGGCAGAGAATCTCCTCAAGAACTTTTTGTCATTGACTGAAGCTCCTTCAGGATATTCTTGAGCCTTGAGATACCTTTTGACTTCATGAAACCAAGGTCGGTCCACCACTTCTTAGGTATTAATCTCGTGACAATGTGCAGGTTCGTCCATCCGTTCAATGGTGATTTGGGGAGCCTCATTATCCCAGTTAAGTTTAAACATGGATGACATTGTAGCTAGAGCATCTGCTAGCTGATTTTCTTCTCGTGGGAAGTGCTCGAAGGTAATCTGCTCGAAATGTGGTAACAATGTCAAGACATGTTCTTTGTAAGGGATGAGGTTGGGATGTTTAGTGTCCCACTCTCCTTTTATCTGACTGATGACCAAAGTTGAGTCTCCAAACACAACCAAAGATTTTATTCCCAGGTCTATTGCAGCCTTGAGACCAAAGATACAAGCTTCATACTCAGCCATGTTGTTCGTGCAATTGAAGCAAAGTCTGGCGGTGAAAGGTGTATGGCAACCTTATGGAGAAATGAGTATCGCACCGATACCGTTGCCAAGTGCATTGGAGGCACCATCAAAGTACAGGGTCCATCGGGATCCTTGTTCAGGTCCGTCATATGGCCTGAGATCTTCATTATTGTCCAATGTCATGATATCCTCGTCGGGGAAGTCGAACTTCATGGATTAGTAATCTTCGACAGCTTGATGAGCCAAATGGTCAGCTAGCACACTCCCCTTTATAGCTTTTTGGGTCGTGTATTGTATGTCGTATTCAGTCAGGATCATCTGCCATTTAGCTATCCTTCCAGATAGAGAAGGCTTCTCAAATATGTACTTGATTGGATCCATCTTAGATATCAGCAGAGTGGTATGAGTCAACATATACTGTCTTAGCCGGCGAGCAGCCCATGCCAGAGCGCAGCAAGTTTTCTCGAGCAGTGAGTATCGGGTCTCACAGTTGGTAAACTTTTTGCTAAGGTTATAAATGGCATACTCTTTTCGACCAGACTCGTTATGTTGGCCCAGTATGCACCCCATTGAATTCTCCAAGACAGTCAGATACATGATTAGCAGTCTTCCTTCGACGGGTGGCATCAAGATAGGAGGTTCTAGCAAATACTCCTTGATTTTATTGAAAGCAAATTGACAGTCATCATTCCATTTAACTATCTGATCTTTCTTCAACAGCTTGAAGATTGGTTCAAAGGTAGATGTTAGGTGAGAAATGAACCTAGCAATGTAGTTTAGGCGTCCCAAGAAACCTCTGACCTCCTTCTCAGTGTGAGGAGCGGGCATTTCTCGTATAGCTTTGACTTTGGCAGGATCAACCTCGATGCCCTTGTTGCTGACAATGAAACCCAAGAGTTTACCGGACCGGACTCCGAAAGTGCACTTGTTAGGGTTCAGTCTGAGCTTGTACTCCTTCAACCTGACAAATAGCTTTTGCAGATGGTCGAGGTGTTCTTCTTCAGTTTGTGATCGGGCTATCATGTCATCCACGTAGACCTCTATCTCATGATGTATCATATCATGAAACAAATCTACCATGTCGCGTTGATAGGTTGCCCCGACATTCTCCAGTCCAAATGGCATCACTTTGTAACAGAACGTACCCCACTGTGTAACAAAAGTAGTTTTCTCCATGTCTTCAGGTGCCATTTTGATCTGGTTGTAACCCGAAAATCCATCCATGAAAGAAAGTACCTTGTGTTGAGTTGTATTGTCAACCAAGATGTCAATGTGCGGGAGTGGAAAGTCATCTTTAGGGTTGGCCCTGTTTAAGTCTCTATAATCCACGCATATTATCATTTTGCCGTCCTTCTAAGGCACGGGCACAATGTTAGCAACCCATTGTGGATAGGAAGTAACAGCAAGAAATCCAGCATTGAACTGCTTCATAACTTCTGCTTTGATCTTTTCTGACATGTCGTGCCTCATGCGGCGGACTTTTTGTTTAACTGGTGGGCAGTCTTCTCTTGTGGGTAGACGGTGTACCACAATGTCTGTATCGAGTCCGGCATGTCTTCGTGTGACCAGGCGAAGATCTCAACATATTCATTCAATAGCTAAATTAGGCGCTCTTTGACACTTGGCTCGAGGTTGGCACCCACTCTGACTTCTTTTCTGTCTTTGTAAGTACCCAAGTTGATTGTCTCTAACAGCTCCTCATGAGGTAGAATAGCCCTTTCTTCCTGTTGTAGCAGTCTAGCCAATTCTCCTGGCACCTCACAATCTTCCTCACCTTCGTATTCGGCATGGTAGACCAGATCTTCAGAATCACTGAAGGCTATAGCAGAATTGTTACCCATGGAATCTGGAATGGAAGGGTACCTGCATTTGTGAGTGTGGGTGTGTGTAAGGGATAGCCACCTTTAAACAAATAAAATGTAAAAAGAAAGACAATGAACACAAAAGTTTATATGTGAAAACGTCCATGATTCATTAAAATGGCATATGAAGATGAAAAAAAACAAACCCTTACAAATGGACCTATGTGCCTCGGGTAAGGCACAAGGTTAAAAGTGTATAAATTGTTTGAGAATTATTACAAACCAACAGAAATGTTTGAAAGATAAATTACTGCGGTATGAAAGTAATCAGAACAAAGTCTTTTGCTTCCCAGTTGCACAGTCCTCCGTCAGCAGTAGGGAAAATCCATTCTTCCAAGTTGCTCTCCTCTTCACTATCCTCCAAAGCATTGACTCCATGATGGGTGATCTTCACTGGTGGCCCCCCAGCACGGGTGCGGCGTGCAGCCTTTTGAGCAGAAGCAGTGAACCCCAAGCCGAACTTATCTGATTTATAAGGAAAGTCTGGAAGCTGCCCCCAGATTGTGCTTCCTCCTTCTTCAATCACATACTTTGCATCTTTGAGAGACGACATCCGAGGTGGAGGTCTGGTAATCATGGGTACAGAAGACACTGTCTTGGTTTCCACAATCTCCTGAGCTACCTTTTCAAAATGCTGAAAAGGGGTTTCGATAAATTCACCATCCAATTCTACATAGCGGAAAGAATTTAAATGGCTTATCATGTATTCCTCTTCGCCGTGAACAGTTATGATTTTCCCCTGGACAAGGTACTTGAGCATTTGATGCAGAGTAGAAGTGACGGCTCCAGCATTTTGAATCCAGGGTCTTCCCAACAAGCAAGAATAGGAAGGACAGATGTCTATCACATAGAATATGGAGTTAAAGGTTTCAGTTCCCACTTTAATCGGGATGTCCACCTCCCTGTGGACCATCCTTTTAGAACCATCAAAGGCATGACAATTATATTGCTGGGCTTCAAGGTTAAACCTTCACAATCCAGTCTATCCAAGGCTTTCTTTGGCAAGACATTCAGCGATGAACCAGTGTCTACCAGTACGTGTGCTATAGTAGTCCCTCTGCATTCCACCGATACATGCAAAGCGTCATTATGTTTTCTCCCTTTAGATGTTAAATCAGCATCGGAGAATCTTAGACCATTGTCAGCTGTTAAGCTAGCTACACATTCCTGGAACTGATCAGCGGAGGTTTCCTGTGGCACATGGGCCGTCTTCAAAAATCTGATCAGAGCTTTAGCATGAGCTTTTAAACAAAGCAGCAGGGCCAACATGGATATCTTTGAGGGGGTTTGCCCCAATTGTTCAACAACATCATAATCGCTTTTCTTGATTATTTTCAAAATCTCTTCCATTTCTTTTTTAGAGGTTTCAGGAATGACCAATGGTTGAGCCCTCATCTTGACGGGCTCTTCTTGGATCCCTTTCCCTCTATCATCAGCAGTAGCAGAGGGGACAACCACAGGAGTTACAACTTCTTCAATAATCGGAGTTCTTGCAAATATGTTGACCAGTACAGGGGTAACCTTAGGAGCAGCTGAGGGTCCAAGCATTTCCTTTGGAGGGGAAATCTCTGGAGAGAAAATTCTTCCACTGCGGGTGATTTTGCTCGTTCTGGCAACGTTTTCAATGTCGGAAGTCTCTTCATCAGAACTCTCTTCAGTTGATTCAATTTGTTTAATACCGTGGTAGTAGATTTATCCACCATAATTCCACGGTACTGATCTTTCGGACTTGTATGGGACGGGTCGGGGCATGGTTATCTTCAAAGGTACAGTCTTTGGAGCGGATGTAATCTTAACAGGTCTTTTGGAGACCTTGGAAAGATTGGCGAATATGGTTATTATTGAAACATCATTGACAGGAGTCGGTGTAACAGGAGTCTTTTCAAAAAGGATTTCTTGGTTATCCATTAGGCGTTGGATGCCTAACTCCAACAATGGACAGTCGGTTGGTAAGGATGAACAAAGGCATCAATCTTCTTCACAACCTGGGAAAATCCTAGCCTTCAGCAACTTCAACTTGATTATTGGTAGCGGAGTTATCAAATCATCAACAGTAGCAACAAAAAGATCCTCTTCAACAGCATGGGCATTGTGGCCATGCTTTGGCATTGGAGCAGAGATTACATTCGGCTTTTTAGGGGCGTTGAATTCAACTTCTTTAGCGTCTATCAAATCTTGAATCTTATTCTTGAGGGCCCAACAATTGTTGGTGTCGTGCCCTAGGCTGTCTGAATGATAAGCACATTTGGCATTCGAATGGTAGTATGGAGAAGTAGTATTCGGATTCTTTGGGGCTTCTTTCAAACTTGCAAGGTTTAACTTCAAGAGATGGGGTAGAACCTGAGCAGGAGTCATGTTTATCTGGGTGAATTTTCGTACAGGCCTTTCCACCCTTGCTTGATTGGTTCTGGGTTGATTGTTTCTGGGCTGATCAGCTGCAGACTTCTGAATCATTACAGCCCCCACCGCTGGCCGACGCTCAACTCTTCCTTGACCTCTTTGGGAGTAGACAGCTGATACTTCCTTCTTTGCTGGAAAAGTCTTTTTGATGGCAGCAGAAGTAGATGCATCCTTTTGAATTTTCCCGCTCTTTATGCCGGCTTCAACTCTCTCACCAGTTAGAATCAACTCAGAGAACCCCGCAGACGAACTTCCAATCAGGTGATTGAAAAAGGGACCTGAAAGTGTACCCAAGAACATATCTACCAGTTCCCTCTCAGATAGAGGTGGTTGTACTCGTCCCGCCAAGTCTCTCCATTTCTGGGCATACTCTTTGAAACCTTCATTTGAGACCATGCCCATACTCTGTAATTGAGTATGGGTTGGTGCTAAGTCTGTATTGTATTGATACCGTTTGTAGAAGGCAGCAGCCAAATCCTCCCAATTATGCACATCAGACCTCTCCAACTGGTAGAACCAATCCAGCTGCGTCCCCGACAAACTGTCCTGGAAAAAGTGGACCCACAGGTCTTTGTCAGAAGAATGTGGTTGAATTTTCCTGACATAAGATCGTAGGTGCATCTTTGGGCAAGACACCCCATCGTACTTAGAAAATAGTGGCACTTTGAATTTTGGAGGGATTACAATTCCAGAAACCAAACCTAACTCCTCAAAATCCATCCCAGGCACTCTTTGCACTTCCATGGCAGCTAGACGCTCTTCCAGATTTTTGTATTTGTCATTTGTAGGAGGGTATTGCTGTTCAGAATAGTCTTCATCCTCTTCTTCCTCTGCTTCAGAATCAGATGGCACTACAGTTCCTTTTCCTTTACCTCCCCCCTCTTTAGATGTTGATGGAAAATCTAGGACCCTTCTGGTTTGACCTTTAAATCTTCTGCCCAATGTAGCCACACCAGCTCTCTACTTCTTCTTTTTCTCTTTTTCCTTTTCTAGTAGAGTCTTGAGCTCCTCCTGCCCCTTGGCCAAGGTCAGAAGTAGTTGTTGAAACTGTGAATTCTGCACTTGTAAGTCTTTGACCATTTGTTCTAGATCCATCTTGCTGAAATAAACAGCAGAGAGATGAGGAAACTTGGTGTGAAAACCTGTTTATGCATATGATCAATGATATGTATTCATGTAATGCATTCAAGGATTCAGAAATTCAAAATTGTTTTAAACAAAAAAGAAACACACTTCATATTAATAAGATAGAATTTGTTAGTACATCAATGCCCCATGGACAAAATAATACAAAATTCTAAGGTAAAAAGACGTTGCGCACCCTCTTTGGTGCAATGTAGGTGTTGAGAGTCTGCTCGTCGTGAAGTTGACGAGTAAGTTCCAAAACCTTCTTCTCGCTTGCGTAGAATTGGGCTTCAAAAGTATCGCATTCTCCCTTGAGTTGTATCCAACTCCTTTGTAAATCTTCGAGTGATGTTGGCATGTCAGGATGTAGGAGGGTGTATCGAACCTCTCCTTCCATAACAGGCTCTATAATCACAGGGAGAATGTAGGGGTAAGGCATCATAAGACTTTGGGCGCGGGTTCGTACCCACTTGAGGTAAGGCTCAAGGGGGATGGAATTCTTGTGTCCCAAGGTCTTACTGTCCACCTTTTTGGGCATCCTCCAAGCTCGGATGAACCTTTGTCGAAGTCCTTGGTCGTCGTTGTCGAAGTCAAAAACCAAGTCTGGTATCAGCATATCATGTGGGCCATCCCTTCGGGCATACCCAAACTGTCTTAGAGCCAAGCAAGGGTTGTAGGTGATGCCTCCCCTAATTCCAAGTAGAGGGACATTAGGAAATTCCCCACAATGGTCAATGATGATAACATTCTCTTTTGATCGAGAACACCAATGAATGTTTGAATGTGTAAGAGTCATCAATCGTTGTGACCACCTCAAACCTTGCTCATTCTTCAAGACTGATTGGGGAAGATGAGAAATAAACCATCTTACCAGTAGAGGAGTGCAACACATGAGAAAACCTCTTTTCCTCATTGTACGAGTGTGAAAAGAGTGGAGGATATCCCCAAGCAATGTAGGCACAGGATTCCTAGATATGAAGATCTTGACAGCATTCACATCTATAAGCTGATCAGGGTTTGGGAACAGGACCAACCCATAGATGAGAAGTACTAAAATCTCCTCAAATGCTTGCATGTCTAGAGAATTCCAATAGTCTTGGGCCTTCTCAAACAGGAACTTTGCCAAGAAACCCTTGACACCACTTCTAGTTTCCCAATGACTTATGGCATCAGATGGTTGCAAGTGTAGGGCTTGAGCAACATCTTCAGGCTTTGGATCTCTTTCTGTACCGTTGAAAGGTAGTTGATGGAGAATAGGAATCCTCAAGAGTTGAGAAAATTCCACCAAAGTAGGCACTAGCTGGTAGTCAGGAAATATGAAGCAGTAGTGTAGGGGGTCAAAGAACTGGAAGAGAACTTTCAGCATATCCTCCTCAGTGTTGGCAGTGACTAAGTTGAGAAGATGACCATGTCTCTCGGTGAATGGATAATTCTCAGGAATCCTTGAAGCTAGCTCCTTGAGTTGAAGAGGAATTCTTACAAGGTTAACTTGGATCATTTTCCTGCGAAGTGAATCCATAACCTACAAAATAGGAACAAAGATGAAAATCCAAATCCTTGAAATGGTTAGTGGATGCATATGATGCTTCATGATGTCCATGATGTTTTGCACAAGTATATATGTACAAGCAAATCACACAAGTTCCTAGTTTAGGATTGCATGGGGTTTCATAGGTAAGTACCCTCTTGAAGTTTAGTTGGCTAAACCTGTCCTAGAAATAGTAACCGGGTTCTAAGGAGCTCAATATCACTAGATTATTTTCTGTGTTCATTGTTTCAGTTTATCCACTTTACTGGCGACCGAAATATTCCAAGAAAATAACCCTCAATGAGTGTAGTATCAAGTATCTACCAACTTCGGACTGCACCAAAGCTGGTCATCTCACTACATCCTAAAAGGCCAAGTTGGTCAAGTAAAGGTTCTAAAAGTTCGTTAGTGCTTCATGACATCACTCAGCGGCCCCGTATTCTCTTTTATTGACTCAAAGGCTACCGGTACCCACAAATATGTCACACTAATTTAGCTATTTCTTAGACCATGTCGGAATACCCCGCACAGTTTCCACAACGTATTTCTATTTACCTATGAATGTTTCCCAAATCCGGGTAGAGGATTCAAACCCAAACAATAGAACCAAAGTGTAAAGCAATCAAGTCAAGCAAGATAAGCATGTAAAGGTGATCTAAACCCTAAGGTAACCCAACTTTTATGATAATTCCCCAGCAGAGTCGCCAGTTCTGTGATACTGTGGGAGAACTGACTTGAGGTTTTGCGTTTGTGTTCGCAAATGTTTCGGTTTAGCAAGAGTCGCCACCGACTTTTTATTTTATCCAATGGAAAGGTCAAAAAGCACAGGAAAGACCTTTGAGATGTTTTCTTGAGTTCGGGGGGTAGATTATGAAAAGGGAAGGTGTTAGCACCCTTTTCATCCATGGTTTTCCATGGGCTCTTAGTTACTTGTTTAGATCACTTGCTTTACTTTTTCAATTGTTTGAAATGGTGCTTTGTGTGGTTTTGAAAATATTTTGAAAAGATGCCATCGTTTTGGAAATCTTTGTAATGATTCTTATTTATAAGAATGTATACAAAGATGTTTGTCTTTTGAAAAATGTTTCAATGTTTGAAAGTTTTTTTGAAATTGTGTGTGAGTTTGTTTGAAAATAGCAAGGATGGTTTGCAAATTTATCAAGTAACTAGGAGAATCTACCTAATCAAAAGTCTTTCTTGTACATTTTTAACCCTTTGACATTGTTTTTTTACCATTGTATTTGGTAAACAAACCCTATCTTTGGATGTTAAACGGGACAGGCGCGGATCATCGTATGATCATGATAGCAATGGTGCCAAGTATCTTAGCAAGTTTTTTGAGGGACTAAGATCATTTGTTTTTAGGAAACATTTTGATAGCGTCATCGAGGGACTATGATATTTTTGTTTTGATTTTTTGCCAAGATACCTAGCATGCATACCATGGCCATGTTTAAGGCAACAAGTGGGTGAAACCCTAGAGATGCTTGTGTGCAATGTGTTATCAATTTTCATGCATTTTTGTCTTGTGTTAGGTCATGCTATTTGTTTGATTTTTTGTCTTTGCATACAAAACCCTAGTTTTACTATCATGGTATATGAAAGCAATAAAATGCATAAAGTAAATCTAGACTATTACAACAATATTATGGGAAGGGGGTAAAAGTTTTGAATGGGGGGTATTTGCACAAAATAAAACCCTAAAACTATTACAACTAAATTGAATTTATTGTACAAATAAATAAATAAATAAGTATTAAATATGGAATAAATTGTAAATATGCAAAATGTTTTTGTATTAATTTTTATGTATGTAAAAATGAATTTGTTTATGTCTTAAAAATAAGAAAAACAAAATGATTATTTTTGAAAGGGTGAAAACCCTAATTTTGTTTTAAAGAAATTATGCTTTATATTATTTATTTTTTATTCAAGAAAAATAATAATAATATGTACAAAAATGCTAAAAATTAAAATATGTGAGAAAATATTATTTTAAATGTATAAATAATAAAAATAAAAATATATGATATTTTTATATTATTTACAAGTTTTATTTAGGAAAATAAGTTTTATAAACTTAATAAACTATTTATCATGCAAAAAAAAATGATAAAAATGTAAAAATAAAGAAAATATTTTTTGGGATTTTTTAATGTTCATAAAAAATATTAAATTCAGAAATCACAAAAGAAATAAAAAAAATATGCAAAATATAACAAATGGGCCAAGGGTGTGCAAAAAGTAAAAGGGGGTGCCAAAAGAAGCAGGCCCAAGGCGCCCAGTCCCAAGCTAACTTCATCCCTGTCCTCTGAACATAACCAAACGCGCGTTTGCCTTCAACCTGTATCTCTCACATACGTGCAGAAAAATGAAATCTTGCAACATGAAACATGTAGCATGTTAACTCATGATTCTAATGATATAAAAAACATGACCTAACTCGAAAAGATGAAGGAGAATTTTAATGGCCCTAATTTCTGACCTAAAATTTTCAGCATGTTCATCATCCAAATACTCTTAGCTCAGGTAATATAAATGGAATCTAAGCATATGTACAACTTAAGCATGTTAAAGACTACATTTTTGTTTCACAAACCTAAGCCTAAGGATGTCTAAATAGAGAGATATAAACTTGACAAATACCTTGTTCAGTTGAGTTTGGATAGGGAAATGTAGCAACTTTGAGTGAGGCCTGAAGGTCGTGTGAGCTTGCTTGAAGTTCCCTCAACCTTTCCCAATGCTCAGCTTGCCTTGAACTTGCCTGAATCTCTCTGTAGAAGTCAAACTGCAAAGCTTCAAAATGAAAATGGTGATCCTCGAAACAGAGGTTACAGTTGCTGGATAGGGGCCTGGATAGTTTAGGTGTAATGTATGGAATGTGTTTGAAGTGGTTCCAAGCAAAAGGCACGAGGCAAAATGGAAATGGCTTGGTGTTTGCAGAAGATGCTCTATTTGGGCAGGAACTTGGTGTTTTTGTGTTTTCGGGTGTTTGAGAGCTTAGAAAATCGTGTCTTTGGCTTGCTAAAATATGTTGAACTTGTTTCAAATGATACCAAGGCTTGTTTTTATCAGATGGAAGAGTTATGTTGACTTTTGCAAGCTTACTTGCTTTTGAAGAAAAGTTGGAAGTGACAATGCCAAAGGTTGTACTTGCTAGCTCGTGGGATGTAAAGGGTTGGTACACTTTTCCTGATGTCCATGGATCTTTTTTGCAACCAAAGATCAGGTTCAATGCTCAAGATAAACAAAATTGCAAAAAGCATGCTTTATCAAAGTAGCATTGTAACCTTTATGCCATTTTTGGAATAATTCCTTGTGCAATGCTCCATAACTCAGAAAAAAGCCACTGTCCAATGTATTTGCATTCAATTTTGGAGTGTAAAAAGGATTAGAACCTGTAATGCAAGTACAAGCATGATTCAAACTGATTTGCAACTTGAACCAATGTGAAAAATGCCTTGGACAAAAGTGATAATTTTCCATTTTCATTTCTTCGATTCTCCCTAACCACAAATGATCTTGGAGAGTTTTTGGACATTTTGGAAATATTGTAACATGCTATACAATCCATCTTTGAAATGAATTTTGAGATTCCTCATGGAACTAGTTGAAAAGTTGCCATGAAGTTAGGTCAAAAATCTGCCTAAACTAAGGCAAAATTTCACTAAGTTAAAAAGTTTATGGACCCTTATTCACAAAATCATAACTTGAGATCCAAGCATCTTTTGGGAAAACTTTGTGAATAAAAGTTGTAGATTTTGTGGAGTACTACAACTTTCATGTTGGAAGTTTTCTTTGAATCCAATTGCATCATGGTGAAACAGTTGGGAAACGTTGGAAAAAAATAAGAAATTTTCATAACTTAGAAAATTTCTAAGTTATGAAAAATTTCAAACTTAAACCCTAATTTCCAAATTTAAGTTTCTTGATGAACAAGGTTCATGTTTTGACACATATTGATGAAATATGACCCTTGGCACTTGATTTTGACCAAAAAGTCAAAGTTTGATTATTCAGTGTACAATTGATTTTTGATCAGTTGACTGGAAAATTCATCTATCAATCCTATGCATTTGAGATCTTTTGAACCTTGTGATTAGGTAAAGATGGATCCATTGCATCCTTGAAACCATGCTTCAACCCAATTTTCCATTGGCTAGGTGAAAAATCAGAAATTGCCTTTCTCTAGTCAAAACCCTAATTTTGACCATTTTACCCTTTTGATGATCTGATCAAATTTCTCGAGGAGTTGTGGTCCAAACTTTATAAAATGGTTCATATGGGTCTATAATGTCGATGTGGATAAAAAATTATGGGGTTTGACTATAAATTGGCCATAGTTGACTTTTTCCCCAATACAGCTGATTTTTAGGTCAACTGTCCAATTGACTGGGCAAAAATGTGATTCAGAGCTTGAAACTTGGTATGAGCAATCTTAGAGGTCCAATGTGAAATATGAAAGTCACATGAGGCATTGTAAGTCCAAAAATCCTTGTGCAAACTCAAACCCTAATTTCAGGTCATCAGTGCAAGGAGATGTCTTGAGCTGAGCAAACCCTAATCTAGTCTTGAGTCCAAGAAGTCTTGTGAGGAAAATCTTGATAAAATGAGAGCGAAAATTTTGGGGTACGACACATACAAGTCAAACAAAGAAAGAAAGTAAATGTGATCTAACCCTAACGTAACCCCACTTTAGAATTGTCCCCAGCAGAGTCGTTAGTTTTATGATACGGTGGGAGAACTGACTTGGGTGTTTTGCATTTGATCGCAAATGTTGCGGTTAGCAAGATTCACCACCGACTTTTCTTTTATCCAAAAGGAAAGGTGAAAAAGCACAGGAAAAACCTTTGAGATTGTTTCTTGAGTTTGGGGGGTAGATTATGAAAAGGGAAGGTATTAACACCTTTTTCATCCATGGTTTTCCATGGGCTCTTAGTTACTTGATAGATCACTTGCTTTTTGTTTGAAATTGTGCTTTGTGTGGTTTTTGAAAGTATTTTGTAAAGAGGCCCTTGTTTAGGAAAACTTTGTAATGATTCTCGTTCGTAAGAATGTATACAAAGATGTTGATCTTTTGAAAATGTTTTCAAGTTTGTAAGATGTTTTTGAAAGTGTAGGTGTTTGTTTTGAAAATAGAAAGGATGTTTTGTTTTGAAATGGAGCAAGTAATTAGGAGAATTCTACCTACTCAAAAGTCTTTCTTGTTCATTTCCTTTTCCTTTGACATTGTTATCTTACCATTGATTTGGTAAGTAACCCTATCTTTGGATGTAAATGGGACGGGCGTGGGTCATCGTATAACCATGATTAGCAATGTTTCAAGGTATCTTAGCATTCTCTTTTAGGGACTAAGATCATTTGAAAGGCAACATAGATAGCGTCATCGAGGGACTATGATCTTGTATTTTTGCTTGTTTTTGCTAAGATACCTCGCATGCGTAATATGGCCATTTTGTAAGACAACCAAGTGGATTTTACCCTAAGGGTGCTTGTGTACAAGTGTATTGTTTTCATGCTTGATTTTGTCTTTGATTAGGGTTTTCTAATTGATTGATTTTAGTCTTTCCATACAAACCCTAATTACTAGCATTTGTATATAAAGTGATAAATTGCGGAATTTAAAATTACTACGCTATTACAATACTTGTGGGAGGGGGTGTACAAATTACAAATGGGGATTGCAATAAAAATAAATCCTAATTATCTATTACAACCATATTTAATTTGTACAAAAATGAATAAATATACAAGAATGTAAATGTAAAGAAAATGGATGTTTATTTGGATTTTTAGGGAAAAGGGATTTTGTTTTAACCTAATTAATTAAAAGAAAATAATTAATAAAAATAATAAAAAGTAAACCTAAATTTACTAGGAAAAGAAATTAAATAATACCCTAATCTATTAATTGATTAAAAGAAATTAAGTTTAGAAGAAGAATATTGTTGGTACTTTTGTCTTAAGAATAATTTATAGTATTAAAAAATATTTTTGGTCTTTTTTATATTTTAAAATAATATATTTAAATGGTGTAAAAGAAAATAACTAAAACCCTAGTTTTTAAATTAAATTTACAAAAACAATTAGTAAAATAAATAAAGTATGATTAAATAAAATAATTTTTTTGTGTAAAAATAAATAGATAAACTTTATCAAAATATTAATCTCATGTTTTTTATTTTTTTTTCTGATTTCTTAGTATTGTATAAAAATATTTAAGAAAATAAATAAATAAAAATGAGTAAAAGAAAATAAAATGGGCCAGGGCTGTGGATAGCCAGCAAGGGGGGTTAACAGTAAGAAAAAAAACATAAGGCCCAAGGGAGGCCCAACGCTGCCAAAAAAAAGAGTCAAAATAGGAAAATATGAAAAAAAATCCAAAAAGGTACCACTGGGGCTCAAACCCAGGTCCCTATAGTCATAGGTGCGTGCTTCTACCACTGGGGTGGCTATAAATTTGTTTATATAATCAAAACAACAAATATATGATAGTAAACAAGTCCATGGTCTGAACTTCATCTTCAACCTCACGCCCAGCCAGAGCCTCTGTATCTTATTGAAATCTCAACAAAAATGAAAACTGTAAACAGGAAACTTGTAGCAAATTTTCTCACGATTTCCAAAATGCAAAGCAATAAAATTATAGATCAAAGATAAGTATGAATTTTAATGGCCCTAATATGAACCCTAAAAATCTCATAAACTTCAATCTTAAAATTCTCTAAGCACTAACAAAATTAATGAAAACTATGGACATGGTTAGCTTTAGGGCAATGATATCTACATTTTTCATTCACAAATAAACCATTAATGATGCATGTATGAAGAGTTCAAAAGTCAGAAAACTTACCTTGCAAGAGGGTATCGGGTTTGGATTTTGAGTAGCTTTCAGTGAGTTCCAATGATTGGATTAGCTTCCTCAAGTTCCCAAGAAGCTAATGTGATCCTTAGCTTGAGCTGAAAGTAACTGAGGAGTTCTGGAGAAGTCAAGGTGCAAGATGTTGTTTTTGAAAATGATGGATGAGGATGGAGGTGTTACAATGGAGTTGCAGGTGTTAGGATTGTTTGTGTATGTTTTTTAGAAGCTTTTGAAATTAAAAGGCCAAGAAACGCACGAGCAAATTTAGAGATTGGATTCAAAACTTAAAAATGACAAGTTTTGAAGTGTTTTTGGTGATTCTGTGTTTTTGGTGTTTTGTGTATGTATAAGAAAAAGTGTTTTAGTTCCTTGGATAGTCAGAAGTACAAGTTACAAGCTATTTACTATGTTACTTGATTTTTAAGAAAAGTGGGAAAACAAGTTTCAATGTGTAGTACAAGCATGGGCTGGGTGATTGTAAGTGTCTCAACCAGTTTTTCTTGAGTTATGGGACTTGTATGATCAGAAGAAAGCAATTTCAAGGCTCAAGAACAAGTTTTGTGCAAAAAGTCACTTTATCAAAATGGCAATGTGCACTTTCTTCCCAAAATGGATATAAGGCATGGCCTTGAATTGAATGCTTGATTTGAGACCTCTAACAAATGTGCAAGCAATTAATTATGGAGTGCCTAACAAGTTTGAGGCCTTCAAAGTAGAGGTTATGCAGCATAAGTTTGAATTTCGAATCTTGTTCATCCCAAAATGACTTGTAATTCAAGTGATAAAACCCTAACTTCATCTTTTCGATTCTCCCTACTAAAAAATGATCTCAAGGAGTTCTTAGACATTTTGGAAAGCTTGAAATGTGTTATACAACCCATATTTGAACTACTTTTTAAAACTCCCCTTGGAACTATATGAAAAGGTTCCATGAAGTTTGGTCAAAATCCTGACCAAATTAGGGCAAAAATTTCACTAAGTGTTTTGTTTCATGACCATGTATTCTTAAAGTTATAACTTGAGATCCAAGCACTTTTGGAAGGAGTTGTGTAAAGAAAAGTTGTATATTTCATAGAGATCTACAACTTTCATGTTGGAAGTTTCTTTTGAATCATCTTGCATCATGGTGAAAATTTTACTCAAAGTTGTGAAAAAATAAGAAATTTCCAACACTTAGAAAAATTCTATGTTTTAGAAATTTTAACTTTTCAAAATGAAATCTTGAATTTTTTATTTCTTGATGAATAAGTTTCATATTTTGACATTCTTTGATGGATTGTGATCTTTGACATTTGATTTTGACCAAAAAGTCAAAGTTTGACTTTTCAGTATACAGTTGACTTTTGATCAGTTGACTGAAAATTCATCTGTCAATCCATTGGACTTGAGAAATGTTTTGAGCCATGTCATTAGGTCAAAATGATCCAATTGTACTCTTGAGATCAAGCCTTAAACTAGTTGATCATTTGCTAGGTCAAAAATCAGAAATTGCCCTTTCCCAATCAAAACCCTAATTTTGATCATTTTGCCCTTTTGAAGATTTGATCAAATTTCTTGAGGAATTATGGTCCAAACTTGATCAAATGATACATATGAGTTTAAAATGTTGATTTGGATCAAAAATTATGGAGCTTGACTGTAAATTGGCCATAGTTGACTTTTTCCCCAATCCCGCTGATTTTTAGGTCAACTGCTCAATTGACTTAGCAAAAGTGTGATCCAAAGCTTGAAACTTGACATGAGTAATCTTGAGGGTCCATAATGATCCATGAAAGGCATATGGGGAATTGGAAGTTCAAATATCCTTGTGCAATCTCAAACCCTAATTTTGGTCATCAGTGCTTAAGGAGGTGTCTTGAGCTGATCAACCCTAATGCAGTCTTGAGCCAAAGGAGATCTTGTGAGAAAATTCTTGATAAGTGAGAGGGAAATTTTTGGGGTACAATAGGTCCCTCTTCTCTTTAGAGTGCGAGTTTGCAGAGAGTGTAGAATATCCCCAAGTAAAGTAGGCACAAGATTATGAGACAAAAACCTTAACCGCATTCACATCTATGAGTTGGTCCATGTTAGGGAATAGTACCATCCCATAGATGAGAAGGGCCAACACTTATTCAAAAGCTTGTAAATCCAGGGTATCCCAAAAATGGTGAGCTTTCTCAAATAAAAACTTAGCTAGAAATCCTTGGACACCTCTTCTGGTTTCTCAATTTGCCACTACATCAGACCGTTGTAAAGATAGAGCTTGAGCAATCTCTTCAGGCTTTGGGTATCTTTCCATACCATTGATAGGTAACTGATTAAGGATAGGTACCCCCAATAACTGAGAAAACTCCTCCATAGTAGGAACTAACTGGTAATCAGGAAAAGTGAAGCAATGATGTAGTGGGTCAAAGAACTGAAAGAGCACCTTTATCATTTCTTTATCAGGGTTTGAGGTGACCAGGTTGAGAAGTCGACCATGTATTTCAGTGAAGGGAGAGCTTTCTAGAATCCTCGATGCTAATTCATTAAGTTAGGGAGGTACCTTCACAAGGTTGATTTGGATAGTGTTCCTGCGAACGGATGTCATGTCCTACAAAACAAGACAAAGATAAGCCCTAGAAAATCCTTAAAATGGTTAGTATGATATGCCATGTTATGATATCATGATTATGCTAAGAAATCAAAGATATAGAAAGCACAAGCAAATCACAGAAAGACATTAGGTTTAAGGCTTGCACGGGTTTTAAGGTAATACCCTCTTGAAGTTTTGATTGGTTTAACCTGTCCTATAAATAGTAACTGGGTTCTAAGGGATCTCAATATCACTGATCTTTCTCACAAGTTTCATTCCAATAGACAACTGACTTGCCACCAAACAAAACTCGGGAGTCAAATCTCAATGAGTGTAGCATCGAGTATCAACCAACTTTAGGAATACACCAAAGACGAATATCTCACTACGTCCTAATAGCCAGGTTGTTCAATTAAGGTTCTAAGGTCAGTTGACGCTTCATGACACCATGCAGTAACCCTGTATTCTCCTTGATTAACTCAAGGGCTACTGGTACCCACCAAAGTGTCGCATCAACGTAGTTATCACTTCAACCATGTTGGTATACCTCGCATAGTTTCCACGATCTATTGCTACTTACCTAAAAGGTTTCCCCAGATCTGGGTGTAGGATCTATAGTAACCCAAACAATACCCTTAAAATTAAAGCAAACAAAACAGACAAAGAAAACAGATTAGAAATGAACTAGACCCTAAGGTGAACCCCACTTTTATTATTTTTTCCTCAACAGAGTCGTCAGTTCTGTGATACGGTGGCAGAACCGACTGTTTAATACTGGTTTGTGTTTTTTGTTTGCAAATGATGCGGTAAACAAGAGTCACCACCGACTTTTCTTTTATCCAACAAAGGAAAGGGCGAAAAGAACAGAAAAAGACCTTTATCGAGATTTTATGAGTAAAGGGGGTAGATTATGGAAAGGGAAGGTGTTAGCACCCTTCCCATCTGTGGTTTTCCATGGGCTCTTAAGTACTTGCTCATTTTTGAAAATTGTTTTCGTTTTTGTGTGTTTTGAAAGATTTTGTTTGCTTTATGATAACTCTTGTATCAGTCCCCAAGAGTGTGATAAAGCGTTTTTGAAATAGATTTTTGAAAGTGTGTAAGTGTAAAAAAGAATCAGATTTGAGCAAGTACTTTACAGATATCTACCTACTCGAAAAAGGCGTTCTTTTCCTCCTTTCCTTTAGATAGTGTTATCTTACTATATTGAGTAGGTAGCCCTATCGTTGGATGTTGAGGGACTATTGAAAGGGACGTTTATGGTCATTAAAGGCAACATGTAGAGATACCTTATCAATTCGAAGGGACGGTCATCATATAGGCAACATCGAGGGACAAGATCATTCCTCGTAGGCAATTCAAGGGACATTAAGGGACCATGATCTTTATGATGACTTTTAAACTTGAGGGTATTTTCTAAGAGTATCCCTACATTCGAGGGACATGACCATTTCCGAAGGCAACCAGAGTGGGAAATAACCTAGGGGTGCAAGTGTGCAACAGTATGCTTTTTTCAGATATTTTATGAGGTTAGTGATCTAATGATTAATTGATTAATTCTTGTCATGCACGCCTAATTTACTAATAGTTAATATACAAGCATATAAGAAATATAAAGGCGAGAAATAAAGTTCCTACAACTATTACAAGGCTTTGGTGTAGTTACATAAATAATGACTGAAAAGTAAAGTGCGGAAATTAAAAAAACCTAATCAAACTATTACAAACCGGGAACAGTTACATAATAAAAAATAATCGTACGAAAAAATAACGCGCAAAAGTTGAGACGAGAATAAGTTTGAAACCCTAAAAATCTAATTGTTTATTAAAAATGTTCTTGGTATTTTATGAAAAAAATTTGAGATTTAACCTAATTTCTAATTAATTAAAGAAAACTAATTAAAATCATTAAATTAAATTATTTTGCAAAAAATTAATTTTAATTTTAAAAAAAAACAACTAAGTCTTATTTTTATGATTTTTTTTATTTTTATGATTAAAATTAAATTGGTTTTAAAAAACATAAAATAATGAAATAAAATAAAAAGTAAGGAAATAGAAAATGGGCCTGATGTATGAAGTAATTTGGGGGGTGCACGTTTGAAATTATCCAGGCCCAAATTGCTAGCCCAGACTCCTGCGCATGGTTCAGTGGTGTTGTTCCCTTGAGGGTCTATCATGAACGCTCAGATCTAGAGCGTTGGATCTGATGTTGTGATGATCTGATGACATATGGTATGTGCTCTTGCCCCTGGAACATTGGATCTGCAAGAATAATTCAGGAAAAAAATTATGCAAGAGGCAGGGATCGAACCCTTGCCCTTGCCCATAACAAATCCTTAAGCCATCTACCTCTACCGTTGGGACGGTGGTACTTCCATTAACCTAACCACAACCAATTGATTAAATATTAAAACTGGTCCTAAATGCTGACTGTAAAACACGCGCGCCTAAAGTGGGGCCCTGATATTTGAACGAACCAATCACTAGATCCTAATATGCCACGCAAAGTCCTTGGCCGATCAAACCACCCTGGATGGTGGTTCCAGTTACCTTCTTCATTTGAACAAAAATCCAAACCTGCGAGTTTTAATGAAAACAAACATAAAAACAACCTTACTGGACTAATTAGCCCCTTGTGAATCTGATGGTGTGGTTTGTCTTACCTGAAAGTCCCTGTATCATTGAAAATGAATCTTGACTGAAGCTTTTCCCTAACAATGGTAAACCTTTACCTTGCGTTAGATCTCACATATAATGGTTATATATAGTCACAAATATTAGCATGAACACGTGTATGTACAAATAATTCATTTATATTGAATGATCAAAAGGTTTGAATTCACGAAGGCATACCAGACTGGTGACACTTGAAGAAGAGATTCTGGGCACCATCTGGCTCAGGTAATGGTTGAAACAAGTTCTTGGGAACCTCACGGTAATAATGGAACACCTGGAATGGATTAAGGATGGTTGGATCGTGTGGTACAAGTTTCACCTCTCTTTGAGAAAATTTGGAATTTGCTAGGGTTTGTGGAGGCAGCTTTCACGTGTCCTATTAGGTCTGAATTATAGTGTATATGTAGTGAATCATATTAGGTTTACAATTGTAGAAATAGATCCATGCTTTGATGAGAAATATCTTCTTTCCAATTATTTGATTTTTGGCTTGTTTTGGAACAGATCCAATCTTTCTTCCCTCCACGATTTTTCTGTGATTTGCTAGCATATCTTACCACTTATTCGATGAGAAAATGATTCTCAAATCATATCTTACATAATTTCCTTTATTTATTTATTTAATTTTGAATTTTAATGAATAAAAGTCAAAATAAATAATAAAAATAATGAAATAATGTATGACTGAGCTCAGATATCGTGGGCCATGTTAAAAACAAGTTTCAAGCATGAAAACATGGGCCCATTTGGAAAAAATTCAAGTTTGGTCAATATTGGCTTCATGCACTTTTCCAATATTTGTCAACTTTAGCAATGCATATCTCTCTCATTTTTAATCCCAAGAGGTTGTTCTTTGATTTTTTAGAGAGCTTAGGATATCCTCTAAAAAACCCTTTTAGTTTCATCTCAATTGGATCTTCCTTGTTCATTTAAGGAGCTTTGACCCAAAAGGTGTTTTTGTTGACTTTTTGAAAGGACCTATAATGTATGAGCTTGTATCTTTTGATTGAGACATTTCTTGAACTTGATGGATGAAGATAAGTTGTAGGAAATTGCATTCTCTTCAAAATGAGCTTTGGTGGAAAAATTTATGATAAAGTATGAGAAAGTTATGCTTGGTCAAAGTTTGGTTAACTTTTCCTATAGAAACCCTAATTTGCCATTTTTGACTTTTGATGAGTTAGGAGTATTTCTTGAGGAATAATGATCAACCCTTGATCAAATTATGGATATCAACTCAAAATGTTGATGTTGACCAAAAATCTTGAAGTTTTACTGTATATAGGCCACAGTTGACTTTTTTTGACCTAGTACAATTGATTTCTAGGCATTTGAGCAGTTGACTGAGCAAACTTGTTGTGTAAGGCCTAAAATTTGGCATGGATGATCTTGAGGACATATTAGGACAATGGAGAATATTTGGGATCCTTGGGACTCACACATATTACTTAAAATTGAAACCCTAGTTGAGGTTCATTGCCTTTTAGGGGGAGAGTTTGCCTGGTCAATTCTTGGTCATCTTGGGGCAAGTTAGGGACCTCAATGGGCATGTGTTGAGTAAAAAGGGAGGGAAAATTTTGGGGTACAATACCATGAGTTTTTAAAGGCAAACCCAGATCATGACTTTTGATGGCATGATTTTATTCCTGCATATTACCTTGCGTATGATATGTTCATATAAACACAAATGACCTTAGCAGCACACATATACCAATAACATGTATTTAAAGGGACTATAAGTGCAGTTTCTACTTGGGTGAATCCTTACCAACTGGAAATGCTTCGATCTATGAATATGGGTGTGGCTTGGCTTGGAGCAGACTCTTGGGAATCTCAGGAACACAAGTATGGTCTTTGTTTGGATTGAGGGTGCCTGCAAAACTAGTTATAGTTTTGATATTTTTCTGTGGCGGTGTGAGTGTTCTTTTTTTTTATAGGTAATCTGTATGTGTATGATGGAACACTTGTGGTCTCTTTATATAGAGGGGATGGAGGGGACAAGAAGGTAATGGTTTAAATAACCTTGATTATGTTCTTTAAGAGCCATAAACAAAATATTATAACTTTGCCATAGACATGGAATCTTATCTTTTTTGAATTTGAATGAACCGGGACATTTTGGCTCCTTCGAATTCCCTCTAGTGTTGCTCTTCAGTTGGCCTAGTGTTACTTCCTTTAAATGGATTTCTTTCAACTCAAAATAATAAAAACATCTGCTCTCTCTGACTGGTCGAAGGTTGCTTCAGTTCTTTATCAATCGAAGGCTTTGTAGAAGCCTCCTCACTTACTTTTGAATTGCCCCAGGCCTCATCATCATGGCTTTCGATTGAGTCCCTATTTTCCTTATTCTTCGACTGGCACTGACACTACCTAACTAAACCAAACGAAAGACTTCATCTTGGCCAGTCGAAGCTTCCTTGAATATTCCTCTTTCGTTTTGACCAACTAGATCCAACTTTTTACCAAACCCCTTTTCTTTTTAGACAACAATATGTGTCCTTCAAATGGGCCTTTGAATGCTTCTTCGAATGGATCATCTATTTGCCTTAGCTGCTTGATTCCAATAGCCCAAGTGAGGACTTCCTTCTGGCCAATTGAAGCCTCCTTTGTCATGAATGTAATGGTGCATGAGGCTTGGGCTGTGCAGCACATAACCTCTTGCCCAGCAAGCAGCTTGAACCAAACCTCATCAAAAGGCAAGACAAGTTTGTTTCCAACAAATGTGTGTCTTTAGAGTAGTCTGAATGTATGTCCTTCGAAGACACTATTTGTGTTTTCATAATGTGGCAATCTTGTGCTTGTGAAATGAAAGCAGGCATGAAGAAGGAACCTTTTTCCTTGAGCGAAGCTGGCATGCAGGAATCCACTATTTTTGTGAATCAAAGTAAGCATGCAGGAGGTCACAGCTGGTGGATTGAAGGGAGCTTGCGGGGGATTCTTGCTTTGTGCGCTGAAGGCACACATAGAGGGAGAATTTGCCTAGTCGAAGCAGGAATCAAGCTTGCTCCAAAGAAATCAAATGCCCAATTGAAGCAAGAATTAAGATTGCATGCAGGTAGCCATTGCATTGTGAATCAAGCCAACATGTAAAGCCAATAATGCAATTGAAGGATGTATGCAGGAGGCCATTGCTTTGTGCTTGACGGAATGAAGGAAGTTCCTGCCTTGTGAATTGAAGGCAAACATAGAGAAGGCCCTTCCCTTTTGAATCGAATGAGGTTGTTTCAAAGGAAACACATGCCTAGTCGAAGCTTGTATACAAAAAACAAGCAAAAGGCCAAGGCTTCAATCGAAGCTTGTAAATTTGAAGCAAGCTTGGAGGAGGTTAGGTGCTCAATCGAAGCCTGTCAAGATGCCAATCGAAAGACCCTTTGACATGCCAATCGAAAGACCTTATTTATCTTCAAAAAAATTTATTTTTTCTTTAATCAAGTGTTTGTAATCACCTATGTAAGAGGAAAATTTGGAAAAATATGAGATGGAAAATTTTGGGGTACAACAGTCATGTCCCTCGAAAATAGGGACGCTTTAGCAAAGACCCTTGAATCAAAAGATCATAGTCCCTCGATGATCCTACGGTGTTGCCTTTCGGTAAATGATCTAGTCCCTTAAACAAAATTGTTAAAGAATCTCTATATGTTGACTTTATGATTGTACGATGACCCGCGAATGTCCCTCATACATCTAAAGTGACTATGACTACCTACTCACTAATAGTAGGCTAGTCTTGTCTAAAGGAAAGGAGGAAAAAGAACAAACCTTTCGAGTAAAAGTAGATAGTTGTTAGATGCTTACTCAAAAAGAAACTTTCACACTTACACAAAAAACAACTTTCAAAAACATTTTCAAACGCTTTATCAACACTCTTGAGGACTGATACAAGAGTTATCATAAAGAGAATCGCCGTACTAAGGCAATTTCAAAATACTTTTCAAGAACACACAAAATCATAAGGTATTTTCAAAATGAGCTAAGCATCTAAAATCCCGTAGATAACTACGGATGGAAAGGGTGTTAACACCTTCCCTTTCCATAATCTACCCCCTTACTCATAAATAATCTGGAAAGGTATTTTCTGTTCTTTTCATCCTTTCCTTTGTTGGATAAAAGAAAAGTCGATGGCGACTCTTGCTTACCGTAACATTTGCAAACACAAACACAAAACCAGTACAACAGTCGGTTCTGCCACCATATTATAAACATCTTTGAATGGGGAAAATAAATCCCTGACTATTGTTAGGGATGAAGAATATGAATCTTCAATCTTGTTTAGGATGTCTTTACCGGGGATTCCCACTTTCGATTTTGAGGATACTCCGCTAGGGCATATTTGACTTCTTCTTGGAGATTGGAGAGTTCAGGAACATTGGTCGTTCGTCCTCTACTGGGGAATTTAGTTCTTATATACCCTGACTAAGGATAAAAGAGATGAGTGACCTTCAGAAGTGTTGTATGACCGAGTTTACGATATGGACGTCAAGTCTTCTAGGGGAGGAAAAAGTTAAATGATGTCTGGCTCGGTTTCATATTCCGTAGCAACTGTCTGGGGATATCAACCTGGACTACACTTTGCTGGAAGAGAGAATCTTGTCAGGGATTTGCAGTAATCGGAGAGATGAACTTTGCTTGGGAAATTAAATTTTGTTGGGAAAATAAACCCTGCTAGGGAAATAAACCCAGCTGGAGAAGAAAAAACTGCTGGAGAAGAGAATTCTGTAGCGGATTTTACATTGTTGGAGAAATAAACTCAGTTGGGGAATTAAATTCTTGTGAACTGTGCTGAGGAAGTTTCCACTATATGTTGGAGAAATAATCAGATTCCTTTCTCCGCTATGGGGATTTGAAGGGGAGTATGGTTATATTAATAGCTGGAAGATGCCCCAATTTCTGTCTGAAGGCATATTAGACTTGCGGGGGAACGTATCTCCTTCGGGGATGAGTTTGTGAAGGTATCTATGTGGGGATAATCCCATGGAGGTTGTTCTGTAGGGATTTTCCTTTGGGGATTCGTGGAATACTTGAATGTTATCTCAGTTCCTAGAGTTTTAGTAAATGTTTATTCCTGTTTTTATGCATATATTTGTTAACAGTAATCATATTCATATGGATATGTTCATTCAATTTAGTCATTGTACGTTTCTTGCAAACAAAACAAAGAAACTAAAACTAAATTTGAATTTTGAAATTGTATTTGTATTGAAAGTTTTCCTATAAACAAGCGGTTTTGTACAAGGAGACGAAGATCCTAGTATGAGGAAATCGTCGTGAAATGAAAAGAGTATAAAGTAAAAACAAAACATATAGCTATGTGTAAATGATCCCATCGAGTTTCAACTCTGTTGTTGCCCCTATATCTTCGAGCATCTCATCCCTTGCTGTCGAAAGAAGTTGACTGGATTGATCTGTACCATTTGAACTTGACGTTGGTACCGAACCTTATTGTAAGTACGTGATCTAACGGGACATAGTTGTACGATTTAAACCCTAACTTTTTCTTGGATCGTCCTTTCGGGTTTTTAGTCCATCGGGATACCCTTTTTTTCCCAAGCCGCCTTTTTAGGTTTTCAACTTGTCGGGTGTACAATCTTTATATATATCCATAATTTTTACCCGAACCCTTTTGGTTCCCCGGGATGCTCTTATTTTTTCCTAGGCCAGTCAACCTAGCGGGTCTCTTTTTTCATGCGTAGTATTTTTTTACTATGTACGCATTCACAGGGTGTGGAAAATATTCACCGTCCATAGTGGTAACTATCATAGCACCGCCAGAGAATATCTTCTTAATCACAAATGGCCCTTCGTAAGTGAGAGCCCACTTGCCCCTGGGATCACCTTGTTGGGCTGCGGCTGCTATTTACGGACGGGCTCCCCTTGGGCAGGCTGCTCGCCCCCTCCCTCTTATTCATCAAACTTGAGGAACTCGGGGACAATGATCTTCCTATCTGCCACGGTGTAGAGAAATATGATTTCGGCCATGCTAAGCTCAACGCCAGGTTAGCAATCTTCAACTGCTCTACTGCATTGTTGAAGATGTCCTCGCCAATCGCTACGCAATCTTCGTCATCCTGGAGGATACGAGAAACTAACTAAGCACGAGTCCGCAATTTCTTTAGCTCCTTGGTATCATCCTTAGTCGGGGCCGCGTCAACTTCCAAGGCAGCGATCCTGCCCTCAAACTTGTTCAACTTGGCCAGTTTTTCCGTCTGCTTGGTCAACGTTGTTTTCACTTTTTCCAACTGCTCCTTATCGGACTTCAACTTGGTCATCTTCGCCTGAAGAGCCTAGTTAGCCACATGAAGGTCCCTCACCTCCTTGACGATAGGGGGCCCCTCCTCGGTATAAACCACTGCTAGCTCCAACACCCTCATCATGGCATCCGCATCCTGGGAAAGAGTTTTCCTCTTGCTCGGTTGATCCAAATTTTCCAGATGTATAGACTTTGCCTGTGGAAACTTCAGAGAGGGACCCCCCCCCCTCAAAGTAGCTCCTTTACAGCCAACAGGGAGGAAATTCGTACATGTCTAGAGACCCTTCCAAGGTCAAGTCCATAGTGTCCCCTCCAACTCGGTGACGCTTTTTGGCCAAACTTACTTGTTGTGAAGAGGGATGCTCCCTGGTAGGAGTGGAAGGGTAGTTCTTTGAGCCCGTATGACGCGGAACCATGGCACCGCCTAGGCTGCTCTTTGGAAGACGGGTCTTTTTCAACTGCTTCAACTTGTTGGTCGCTGCCTCCTTGACCATACACTCCTGAGCGTTCGACATCTTATCCGCAACAAAGAAAACAAAGGAGATAACAAAAACGTGAAAGCTACCTAAAAGTGATAGGGCCTCCTCATAGGTAGCACAATCGAGGAGCCTCTTCATGTTAATAAGTCGAGCCGCAAGCATAGGCTCCATGTCCTTTCTAAAAATGATTTCCTCGCGCTTGGTCACGCACTGGGCGGGGACAAAGTTGTCAACAAAAGCCACATGTTTGTTATAGCTTTCCCAATCGTCCTCTTCAAAATCATTTGGCCAAATGATATACTTCTCGATTTTTCGTTCAAAATGATTCTGACTCCAGGCAAAGCGAAACCTTTGTACTCGGTGTCTCCTCTGCCTACCATCATCGCTCAGTAAGGGCTTCCCATTATCATCCATCATAATCTGCCAGCAGAGTCAGGAATCTATGTCCCTCTGAGATATATGCTTAACCATATAGTACATGTTCTTAAATGTTCAGATAGACTCTGAATATGCCTTGAACAGCTTCCTCGACTTCTTCAAGGAGACCCATCCGAACAGTCCCTCCGAGGTCGTCTACCGTTGGAGATGGAAACAGGCAAATAATAGAGGGACTGTGGCCCCAATCTTAAGGTTGTCACAAACGATCCCGAACGCTCGGGTAAAGGCCAACGAGTTCGGATTGAGATGTGAGGGCACCAAGTTCAAATGGGCAAGAACTGCCACCTGAAGATTTGAGAAGTGCAATCGAAGCCCCATCTCTCTGAAAACATATTCATACACAGAGAACCTATTGGTCTCGAACGGCGAATAGATCCACTTGTCCTCCCCGAGAAACATGACTTTTCGTCCACATTTTTGGTCCATACTGTCTACATCTCTAACGGAAGATGATGTGACACGCCACGTTACACGCCACATCATCTAAAATCAACACCATGTTTGACTATAAAAATACATTAGATTGTGGGGGTTATGAACCTCCCTAAAGTAAAATTAGTTTTTAAATGAATTTAAACAAAATGCTGAGATAAGGTACACAGGATTAAAAATGTTATAAAGAAGTTAAAAAGAAATTCACTAATAAAAAAAAGACATTCGAGAAATGGTTTTTACATTGGGTATCAAAATATATGATATAAAAAATACAATTAACAAACTTTTTACGTCAGGTATTTATTTGCAATGATATAAAAAATATGAAAAAAAATATATTTCGCTACCTATTACATCGGGCAAACGCATCCACCGATGTAAAAAGTTTTCAGAAAAAAATACGGTGGCATTTTTGTAAATAAGAAACAAGGTAGTAGAAATATTAAAAAAAAAACATGCAACATATTACATCGGTTGACTAATAACCGATGTAATATCTTCACAACAGATATTAATATAAAAAATAAATTAAAGAATAAATTAATTTTTTCGCAACTTATTACATCGGTTGAAGTTTAAACCGATGTAAAAAAGCCAAAAAAAAAAGCTTGCATCGAGTATTACAATGCACCGATGTAATAGGTGCAAAACCCTTACATCGGTTGTAAGGATCCACCGATGTAATAGGTTGTCCACTAAGCCAACCCTTACATCGGTTATGCATTTCCACCGAGGTAATAGCTTCCTGTGATACGGTGGGAGAACTGACTATGGTTTTGCGTTTGTTTTTGCAAATGTTTCGGTTGAGCAAGAGTCGCCACCGACTTTTTATTTTATCCTAAGGAAAGGTTTAAAAAGCACAGCAAAAACCTTTGAGATTTTTCTTGGGTTCGGGGAGTAGATTATAGAAAGGGAAGGTATTAGCACCCTTTCTATCCATGGTTATCCATGGGCTCTTAGGTACTTGCTTAGATCAACTTGCCTTGGTTTTCAATTGTTTGAAATGGTGCTTTATGTGTGGTTTTTGAAAAGGTTTTGAAAAAGATGCCTTGTATAGGCTACCCTTGTAACAATTCTTTACTCGTATGTTTTACAAAAGGTGTTTGTCTTTTTGAAAAGATGTTTCAAGGTTTTTGAAAGTTTGTTTTGAAAGTGTTTGTGAAGTGTGGTTTGAAAAATAAGCAAGTGTTTTTGTTTTGCAAGTGGACAAGTACTTAAGAGCGATCTACCCTAAAGTTCTCAAAGATTTTTGTTATGCTTTAACCCTTTTAACAATTTTGTTCCACCATTGTATTTGGTGGACAATCTTGTGTTAGGATGTGAAAGGGACGGGTATGGGTCATCGTTTAGACCATAATTACAATAGTGCTAAGTATCCTTGGGCAATTTTTCCTTTGAAAGGGACTTTGATCATTTTAGGCAACTTTCGAAAGCGTCATCGAGGGACTATGATCATTTGATTTTTTGCTTTGCCCAAAGAGACCTAACATGCAATATGGCCTAATTTTGAAAGGCAACAAGTGGATGTAACCCTAGGGGTGTTAGTGTGCAAGTGTGTTTTATTGCATACAAGAGTTTTTTTTCTTTGAATTAGGTTTTTCTATTTCATTGATTTTATCTTGCCATACATGTCCTAATTACTAGTAATAAGAAGCGGAAATATAAAATCCTACGCTATTACAACAATTAGGGGAGGGGGATACACATTTGTACATGGGGGGTTCAACGAGAAAAATAGACAAAAAAGAAAATAGCAAAAAAACAAGATATAGAGAGAGAGAGAGGGAGCCCACGCGCTGCTGGGAGGTCATCAGAAGTTCTGACCCAGATCCGCTGCCAGATGATCAACCTCTTGGTTAAACTGTGTGAGTCAGAACTTCTGACTCTGGCACCTGCAAAACAGAACCTTGTTAGTGGGGAAATCAGAAGTTCTGATTCCCCTGCGCTGCAAGACAGAAGTTTATTAGTGGAGAAACCAGAAGTTCTGATTCTGCTGAAAAGGCAATAACTCTCAGAGGTTCTGATATCATTGACAGCAAAACAGGCTTCAGATGTGCTAACGTCAAAGTCAGCACTTGGCTTTTCCCTGTACTAACCAGAACATCTGCAATCCTATTGTTACTCCACAAAACAGGAAACATATTTAGAACAGATCCAGCAAATACAAAAATGTTTCAGAGGTCAGAAACACCAAGGTCCCAGGCAAGTCCTATACTGGCTCAGAACGTTGAGGTATGAAAATCCTCAGAACATAAACAGCAACAACGTGATATTTACATTATGTTTATTTGAGTATGCACAGCTGATGATGCTTAACAGCGTGATGAGGGTCAGCAGGTGCTTACCTGACTGTTGGAAAAGTTGGTGGGTGAAAGTTAGCTTTTGGCTCTGGTAGTGTTCTGAACAGATTTTCTTTGAAAGGGCTGGTAAAGGCGTATATGTATGTAGGGTCAGAAGTTTGGAAAGGGTGTTTTTGGTTTACAGAAAAAACTGGATATTTGATGAAGTTTGAAGGTGAGAAACTCAAAGTTATGAAACAAAACTGGAGAATTTGACAGAGTTTCAGAACGCTATGTTGCTAACAGTTCTGTTTCTCACTTAGCAATTTCTGTTTCTTTTCTTGAACCCCTTTTGCAGTGGTGAAGACTCTCTATTTATAGGCAAAGTTCTTGTGGATGCCTTGAACATTAAAGAGCCAACAGAGTTTGAATTTGTTCTTTGACAGAAATTCCTGGGAAGTTGTGATAACAGATAGCTTTCAGCCTAGGCTGCAGCAGCAGGCGTAGATTGAGGAGAAGTGACCTCTGAAGTGGGCGGTGGCGTGTAGACCCATGCCAGAATCTACACAAAAGCGTTTTTCCAAGCCACACGTGAATGTTCAGGAGTGGTTGGAAGCATTAATGGGCATTAAATGGTGATAAGACCTATCAACATCAATATTCTGGTAATGGAAACCAACGTTGCATCAGCAGCGTAGACCATGCTCTGGCCTTGGCTACCTGTTGTCTTAGTAAGCTCTGGAGATTCTCCTGGTTTTCTGGTACGTTCCTTGGATTTACTTCTGGACCTCCTGGGCTTAGAGATTTTGTATCAGTGTAACACCCATTCTTCTGACCTTTTCATCCTCTGAATTCGGCATGTTCTGAAGGAGCCTTCAGGTTTCCCTGCTCCTCTTGCATTCCTTTAGCAAATTCTGACTGAGCTTGTGTAACTGCTGAAGGGGCATGTTCTGTTTGAGGCTTACATTCTGAACCACGTTTACAACTTCTGATTGAACTGATGTAGCTGCTGAAAAGCCAACTTCTGACCACGCTGAGCCAAGCTTGCAACTTCTGACCGTTTTTATCTGGAATTGGTCCAGAAGTTCTGAAGCGCTAATTTTTTCTTAAACACTCATTTTTTAGAGAAACGTTCCAAGTACTTAGAATTTGATTTTTCTCAAGATAAAAGCGTTGTCTTTGGAGCTTGTGTGACCGTCTTGCTCTTGTAAGTGGCTTGCTTGGGCAAAAGGATAACTCAGGACTTGGATTTGTTTCTTGAAAATCCAAGGTGGTTTCCTGAAGAAAGGGAGGGCAAATTTTGGGGTACAACAGTTGCCCCTGTTCAATCTTCTTGAACCTGAAGAGCTAGATTGGCAATCTTGCCTTTCGTGACTCGAAGGTAAAAGAAGATTGGACACTAGAGTGCCCTTAAATTTGCACTCGTCAAAGCAATGGATGCGGAAATGGGCTTAAAGATGCCATTTGGAGATGGGCTTAAAGATGCCATCTGGAATGAAGATCAGAAAGGTGTCCATGGTTTGAACCATCTCTGGACTGGGGCTTGAATAAGCAATAGATTGACATCTGCCGTTGGGAAGAATCCGTAAACTGTTCTCAAAAGTTGCATCTGAACAAGTTGGTAGATTAGCATCCGTTGTTGGGAAGAATCCATAAACTGTTTTCAGAAGTCTTGAGGTTGAATAAGCAATAGAGTAGCATCCGTTGTTGGGAAGCGTCCGTAAACTGTTTTCAAAGGTTGCATCTGAACAAGCTGATAGATTATCATCCATTGTTGGGAAGAATCCATAAACTGTTTTCAGAAATTTTGGAGTTGAATAAGCAATAGAGCAGCATCCGTTGTTGGGAAGCGTCCGTAAACTGTTTTCAAAGGTTGCATCTGAACAAGCTGATAGATTATCATCCGTTGTTGGGAAGAATCCATAAACTGTTTTCAGAAATTTTGGAGTTGAATAAGCAATAGAGCAGCATCCGTTGTTGGGAAGCGTTCGTAAACTGTTTTCAAAGGTTGCATCTGAACAAGCTGATAGATTATCATCCGTTGTTGGGAAGAATCCATAAACTGTTTTCAGAAATTTTGGAGTTGAATAAGCAATAGAGCAGCATCCGTTGTTGGGAAGCGTCCGTAAACTGTTTTCAAAGGTTGCATCTGAACAAGCTGATAGATTATCATCCGTTGTTGGGAAGAATCCATAAACTGTTTTCAGAAGTCTTGAGAAGAATTTGAACAAGCGATAGGTTAACATCCGTTACTTGGAGAACCCGTGAACTGTTTTCAGAAATCTTGAATTTGGAAGAAGAACCGGTGTAGGGTTCCCTGATGATGAGCTCGCGTAGAACTGCATCTGGATAAATCTGGGATAAGCATTAGAATGTTGCCATGTCTGGGTCAGATCTGAAATATTCCTGGAAGGAATTTCGGGAGATAATGATTTTTGGTCTGTCGACTGATCTTACCTGAAAAGGTAAAGGGTTAGTTATATGCAATGTCATGATGCATGATGCAATGTATGTTATATGATATGAATGTAAATGGACGTGCATGTAAGCTGGAGGGCTGTCTTGCAAAGGATAGATGAATCCGAGATGGCTGAAGATAAAAGTATCTTGAATGCTGTTGGGAAGAATAATTCCTTGGCTGTTGTGATCGGTGGATCTGGAACTGACTGTTTAACGCTGGTTCGCGAAATGTCGCGGAAGCAAGAGTCGCCACCGTCTTTTATTTTCTCCAATTGGAAAGGACAAAAGCACAGAAAAATTCCTTTAAAGAGATTGCTCTCGGTTCGGGAGGTAGGTTATAGAAAGGGAAGGTGTTAGCACCCTTTCTATCCACGGTTATCCATGGGCTCTTAGATACTTGCTCATTTGTGTTTTCAAATTGTTTGTTTGCTTTTCAATGTGGGTTTAAAAAGTCTCTTTTGAAAAATTTCAGATCGACTCATACGTCAGAGTGTTTGAAAAGTTTGTTTGAAAGCTTTTGAAAAGTGTCAGTGTGAAAAGTCTTTTTGAGTTTGTTTTGAGATTAGAGCAAGTATCCTTGAGAACCTACCTACCCTAAGGAATTCGTCTGTGTAAATGTCCTTAAAGTAGTGCCATCCCACCATTGAGAGGTAGGTAGCACCACCATTGGAGGTGTTCGGGTCAATTCGAGGTTCGGGACATGGTGATCACCAGAGTAATGGGAAGACACCTTAGAAGCTACCCTCATGCCAGGTTCCCGGATCATGAGGACTTACTAAGACGTTTTCTACTCGACGACCACCTTTCGAAAGGCAACAGTGAGGCGTACCCTGGGGGTGGTGTGTGCGAATTGTGTGTCATGTTTCAAGTATTTTTTGTCTTGTCATGTTTGTCGTGTTCTACGCTTGATTTTATTAGACATTCATTCTTTCATGCTTGATTAACAGTTAGGAGTGCGAAAAAGATAAATCTACGACTATTACAAAGGCGCGGGTCCACATCGCCGAAATTAAACCGGACCCGATTTAGCGGAAAAATAAATAAAGCGAATAAATAAAAGTGCGAGAAAATTAAATTACATGGCTTTGGGATATTTACAAAATTATAAACGATAAAAAATAAATGCGCAATTAGATGATTAATGACGGGCGTTGGACCCTTTTTGCAAGTAATTAAAAGTTAATGAGAATTAAAAATTAAATGACTAAATGTTTTTTTGGTATTTTGTATTTTTTAGATTTAACGAAAAAAGAAATTAATTAAAACTAAATTAAGAAGCAAACCCTAATTCTAATATTTTTTATTCATTAAGAAAGAATTAAAATAAGATCTAAATTAACCTAAAATTTATTATGTACAATTTAAATAGAAAAATAAATAAATAAATAATAATTATTGTAATTCTGAAAAAGGGGAAAAATATTAAAAGGAATAAAAAAAATTAATTGACCTAATTCTATTTTGTTGGATTTTTATTATGGAATTAAAATTAACTAAACCTAATTACACTAAATAATCTACATTTTAATTTATTTATGAAAATAATTATTATAAAATAAATATTATATTTTTGGTCTTTTTCTGATTTTTTGTGTGTTTTTTATTTTTATAGAAAAAAAATAAGTTAATTAAGGCAATAAAATAAATCATACAATAATTAAAATAAAAAAATAAACTAAAGAAAGCAAACCAGAGTGGGGGTACTGCCCCAAATTAGGAGGTTCAAATCTGAAAAAGCCTGGCCCAAGAAGCATGCAAATCCATTGACTTTCTGGATCATGTGCTAATGCATTGACCACGTTCACCATAGGCCTGGGATCTGAGCCCTTGGTCTGCCTCCCCTGGACACGTGTGTGATTGGATGGTGATGGTATATCATGGTCTTTCATGTTAGCGCTGCATACGAATCTTTTATGAAAAATAATATGGCAAATATGCAAGACCTGGGATTTGAACCCAGGTCTTTGAAGTCACAAGCATAGTGCGTTGCCAGCTGAGCTGTAGGAATCAATTGTTATATTATGATAAACAAAATACTAAAAAGCAAAAACAACGCGTGATAATGAAAACGCGCGTAATTTCAAATAGACGAATCGTTGGCTGCCACGACCTCTTCTCCTTCACCACCCCTGTAACATAGCATCCTATGGGAACGGTTTTTGAACGTTGTTTTAGGGCCTCTAATAAAAAATAGCGAATAGCTCCAATCCAAATATAAATTGAGCGCGATGGTCCAGATATTTTCGTCCTGAGATACTGAAGCCAACCATGGTCGTTTGGAGCTCTGATTTTGCCTCTACGCAAAATCCCCAAATTGGAAAGCCTGTAACCCTAATGTTCTCATATGGCAAAATCGCGTATGTTGCTCAAAAATGAAATTAAACGTGGCAGTTAGTTCAGAAACATCAATATAAACATGAATCCATGAAAAAAAATGCAAAATAACGCTTAATTCATGCTATGCAAATTCAAAATGTTCTTGGTACAGTTGGACTTTGTGATACCGTTTCAGGGTGCTTTTCTTGTTGTTAATGATTGAGAAACACTCAATGATATCTCAGAATGCTAATGGAACAAAGATTGAAGCTTGAATCCGCCTCCAACCTTGATTTCAGTATATGAGTTTTATGTGAAAATTTTCAATTTGCCAAAGCTTGAGTATGCGCAGCTTTCTAGTCTTTTTTCCTTAGGGTTCTCATTCTGATCATATATGGAGCATGTTAGGTCAAGAAAGTTGTACAAAATCTCATGCATTGATGAATTTTGGATATTTGATTTCATGTATCTTTTACAATCTTTTTCATGGTGTTTTTGTGCCAAATCTGATCAATTATCATCAAAGCTTGCCTATTTGAGATGTGCACGAATTATAGAGATTAGATCATGCATAAAAAGATTTTTTCATGTTAGGTTTATATTTTTCATGAATTAAAATCATTTAAATGAATATAAATTAATATTAATTCAAATAAATAATTAAAAAATATGAGAATACTTCCCTTTGGGCCTAGTGGTCGTGCATAGGCTTGGCATGAAGAAATTTGGAAGAAAATTGGGCCCATTTGCATTTTTAGGCCTTTTGCATCAATGTTGACTTTCAAAAATTTCCAAAAATTTCCCAACTTCCACAAGGCATAACTTGGTCAATTTTTAAGCTTTTCACATGTTCTTGGACATTTTGGAAAGGTCTTTGAGTCCTTTAACCAATGCCTTTGGTCCCATGTCATTTTGATTTACCAATCTCAAGTTATGGCCTTTGACTTGAAGTCACTTTTTGTTGACTTTTGAAAATGACCTATAATGTTGAAATTGATAACTTTTTGTGAGAGCATTTCTTGGACTTGGAACATGAAGATGAATTGTAGGAAATGTCTTTCTCTTCAAAATGAGCTTTGGATGGAATTTTTCTGATAATCCATGTGAAAGTTATGCCCTGGTCAATTTCAGTTGACTTTTTCAGCTGTCCAAATATAGTAACTTTTGTATCTTTGATGATTTCTGAGCCAAATTTTGAGAATCATGATCAAGCATTGATCAAATGATGTTTGTGGCTTCAAAATGATATGTTGACCAAAAATTTGAACTTTTGACTGTCAAATGACCATTTTACCCCTACAGTTGACTGTAGTGCAATCTGGGGTTTTGACTGTGCAATTTTGAGCTGAATGCTTTGAAACTTGACATGAAGACACTTGACCATCTTTGTAGGCATATGAGACTTGATTGGGCCTTTGGAAAGTTCATTTGCTTGACCAGAACTCAAACCCTAGTTTTGACTGTCTAGGAGACAGTTGAGCTGCACAATCCTTGGGGAATTTTGTGACCTTGACTTTGACAATTCTTGATGAATATGGGAGGGCAAATTTTGGGGTACAACAGTTGCCCCTGTTCAATCTTCTTAGACCTGAGGATGCAGATTGGCTGACGTGCCTTTCGTAATCCGAGGGTAGAAGATGATTGAACACTAAAGTGCCCAGAAATTTGCGCTCACATAGTGACAGTAATGGGGAATGGGCTTATAGATGCCATTTAGAGATTGCTGAATAGGGTGATGGGCTTATAGATGCCATCTGGATGCTGACCGTGTAAGAGATTCTTTCGCTAGAACCTGCATACCTGCAAAACAGAAAAATGAGTACCTGACACGTCGCAGGAGCTGATTTTAGATGCTTGATATAGATATGTCTTGACTGGTTACAGGAACTGAGTCTGGAGCTTCAAACGCTGATGAATGAACCAGGGATGGTTACTGCCTTAGCATGGATGGTAAGAGAACCTTGGGTGATTTTAACTTCAACAACGCTCGTTGAGAAAAATCTTGGTGAGAATTACCATCTTTGTAGTGTCAGGAAGAGAACCAAAGGATATTACAATCTCAAAGGGAGTTACCTCACTCACGTTAGAGAGGGAACTATAGGAAACTATAATCTGAAAGGATATATCACCTCACGCTCATGCCGGAGAGGGAAACATCTGAAGAAGGAATTACCACCTCACGCGCCGTTGGAGAGGGGACCATAAGAGAATATCACCTCACGCTCATGCCGGAGAGGAGAACATCTGAAGAAGGAATTACCACCTCACACGCCGTTGGAGAGGGTACCATAAGAGAATATCACCTCACGCTCATGCCGGAGAGGGAAACATCTGAAGAAGGAATTACCACCTCACACGCCGTTGGAGAGGGGACCATAAGAGAATATCACCTCACGCTCATGCCGGAGAGGAGAACATCTGAAGAAGGAATTACCACCTCACACGCCGTTGGAGAGGGTATCATAAGAGAATATCACCTCACGCTCATGCCGGAGAGGGAAACATCTGAAGAAGGAATTACCACCTCACACGCCGTTGGAGAGGGGACCATAAGAGAATATCACCTCACGCTCATGCCGGAGAGGAAAATATCTGAAAAAGGAATTACCGCCTCACGCTCACCGTCGGAGAGGGGACCACAAAAGACTAACACCTCACGCTCATCGTCGGAGAGGAAAACATCTTGAAAACGGAATTACCACCTCACGCTCACCGTTGGAGAGGGGACCATAAGAGAATATCACCTCACGCTCATGCCGGAGAGGGGAACATCTGAAGAAGGGATTACTACCTCACACGCCGTTGGAGAGGGAACCATAACTTCTACTGAGTCTTTATCAGAAAAATCTGTTTGGAGTCGATTTAACTGGACTAGAGACATCTTTGGAATATGTTTGGGAATTTCAACTGCACCCTTCCTGAAAGGTAGAGGTCAGTTATATGCAATGCATGATATGGATCAAGCAATGATGTTATCAATGTAAATGAAGCTTGTATGATGCAATACGTTATGCATGCTATAATGATGTAAAGTTTTATGTATGTTTTCGTCTAGGAAAATAAATCCTTGACGGGTGCCGGGAAGTCATATCCTGGGCTGATGTTGAGGAAGAGATTTTGCTTCCGCTGTGGATGATTGTTGCAAGAATACCGGTAGGAGAAGATGACTCCGTTGAGGAATACACTTGGCGAATGGAATAATTCTGCGGGAGAAAAGATACTCTAGCGATCATGTTGGGGAGTGCTACTCTGTGGGGATAGCGATGCTTTGCTGAGTTGATGAAGATAACTCCGTTGGGGATACCGTTGATGAGTTATGCTGGGAATATCCTTGTTATGCTGGAAGTGTTGATAGACTTCGCTGGGGATAGGAAGATACTTTGCCGAGGACGCTCTTTTCGTGGCTTTTGGCTGAGGATAACCCAGTTATATCCTGTTACGGAAATAACTCTTTAAATCAAGCCGGGACGACGCGTTCGTGCTCTGCGAGGGACAAGCTTCCAGAATTTACTGGGGATAAGCTTGCTGCTTGGGGAGATACGAATTCCAACTTTCCTGGGGAAGCTGGATTGGACTCTCCTGGGGGAAGTTTTAGACTGCGGGGAAGTGATTCCTTTGAATGTTGAGATACCGCCGGGGAACAATCTTTAGGCCAAGACTGCCGGGGATACTTGTTAAGAATATATGCTGCTGCTGGGGAGGTATTGAGATCTACGGGAGGATACTCAGTTTCCTTGATATTTGATGATTTGCTCGGAGAAGAATGTATTGACTTGCTGAACCACTCTCTGGGGAATTAAGATACACTTGGCCGTATTCTTTAGCTGAACCTACCTTGGTACCTTGGAGGATAGAATAATTAAACTGCTCAGACAACTCTTTATTGCCCCTGTTTCTAGTGTCACCTGCAATGAATTCCTTTGTTTCGTATGCAAATATTTATGAGTTAGCAAATTATTGTCAATGCATACATCACAAATTGAACCTTGGACGTTCTTCGCAAAACAAAACAGGAAAAGAAAAAAACACTGGGCACATTTAACTGAAGATATATTTTTATTGATTTTTGAATGGCCTGAAACTAGGCGTTTTGTGTACAAGAGGCTGACGTCCTAGTAAGAGGTACGTCGCCGATCAAAAGAGTTTATACAAGTTTTGTACAAAAGAAAAATAAAGCAGCTGTGTGAAAGATGAATGATCCACTGGGTTTCAACTCTGCTATTGCCTTTATAACTCTGAGCGTCTCATCACTTGATGACCTTGGTTGAAGGTGAAGCTGACTGATCGATGTCGTTTTGAACTTGATGCAGATACCGGATTCTGGATGCAAAGTGATCAACGAGACATAGTTTTACGCTTTATCCCTAATTTTTGCCTGGACCGCCCTTTCGGGTTTTCAGTCCACCGGGATACCCATTTTTGCCCAAGTCGCCTTTTCAGGTTTTCGACTTGCCGGGTGTACAGATTTTTTTCATTTTCATCCCTACATTTTGCCCGAACCCTTTTGGTTCGACGGGAAGCCCTAATTTTTGCCTAGGCATGTCAGCCTAGCGGGTCTTTTTTTCATGCGTAGTATTTTTTGACTATGTCTGCATTGGCGGGGTGAGGAAGGTCGTCACCATCCATGTTAGTTAAGATCATTGCTCCTCCTGAGAACACATGCTTAACCACAAATGGCCCTTCATATGTAGGGGTCCATTTGCCCCTTGGATCACTCTGAGGAAGGATGATTCTTTTGATAACCAGATCCCCGACTTGATATTCCTGTGGCCTGACTTTCTTGTTAAATGCCCTGATCATCCGTTTCTGATACGTCTGACCATGACAGATAGCAGCAAGTCTCTTTTCGTCAATGAGGTTGAGTTGGTCAAGTCGTGTCTGAATCCAATCATCTTCGTTCAGGTTTGCATCTTTCATTATCCGGAGAGAGGGAATTTGCACTTCGATCGGCAAGACTGCCTCCATGCCATAAACCAGAGAGAAAGGAGTTGCCCCGGTTGACGTCCTGGCTGAGGTACGGTACCCATGCAGAGCGAACGGTAACATCTCGTGCCAATCCTTGTACGTTACTGTCATCTTTTGCACGATCTTCTTGATGTTTTTATTTGCTGCTTCTACAGCCCCATTCATCTTCGGTCTGTAAGGAGAAGAATTGTGGTGCTGTATCTTGAACTGTTCGCAGAGCTCAGCAATCATCTTATTGTTCAGATTGGTACCGTTGTCTGTAATAATCCGTTCAGGGACACCATATCGACAAATCAGATTGTGCCGAATAAACCGTGCCACAACAGTCTTGGTTACTGTAGCATAGGATGCTGCCTCAACCCACTTTGTAAAATAGTCAATCGCCACTAGGATGAAGCGATGTCCGTTGGATGCCGTAGGTTTTATTTCACCGATCATGTCTATGCCCCACATTGCAAACGGCCAAGGCGCAGTCAGAACATTCAGGGGAACCGGAGGAACATGCACCTTATCCGCATAGATCTGGCACTTGTGGCATGTCCTGGAGTGTTGGTAGCAATCAGCTTCCATGGTGGACCAGTAATATCCTGCCCGTAGGATTTTCTTAGCCATAGTATGCCCACTGGAATGCGTACCAAAGGTCCCTTCGTGTAGCTCTTCCATGATTCTTTCCGCTTCAGTCTTGTCCACACAACGCAGTAAGGTTGAATCATGGTTTCGCTTGTACAAGATGCCGTTGCTTAGGAAGAACTTGGCTGCAAACCTCCTCAGGAATTTCTTATCATTGACAGAGGCACCTTCAGGGTATTCCTGAGCTTCCAGATATCTCTTCACTTCATGGTACCAAGGCTTCTCAGTTACCAATTCAGTTTCGAGATCACAACAGTATGCCGGTTCGTCTAGTTTCCAGATGGTGATCTGAGGAGCTTCATTATCCCATTTGACCTTGAACATTGAAGACATTGTAGCTAACGCGTCCGCTAACTGATTCTCTTCTCTTGGAAAGTGCTCGAAGGTTATCTTGGTGAAGTGGGGAATCATGGTCAACACACATTCTCTGTAAGGAATCAAGTTTGGATGTTTCGTATCCCACTCTCCATTGATCTGATTGATCACTAGAGCGGAATCTCCGAAGACACTGAGGAACTTGATCCTTAAGTCGATCGCAGCTTGAAGACCCATGATACACGCCTCATACTCTGCCATGTTGTTGGTACAGTTGAAACACAGCCGGGCAGTGAGTGGAGTATGAGTACCTTGAGGGGATATGATAATGGCGCCGATACCATTTCCCAAAGCATTGGAAGCTCCGTCGAAGTGCATAGACCATCGGGATCCTGGCTCAGGTCCTTCATCCGGTCCAGGTACTTCACAGTCAGTTACAATCATGATGCTTTCATCCGGAAACTCGAAGTTCATTGATTGGTAGTCATCTACAGCTTGATGAGCTAAGTGGTCTGCCAATACACTTCCCTTGATGGCTTTCTGGGTTGTGTACTGAATGTCGTATTCCGTCAAGATCATTTGCCATCTTGCAATTCTCCCAGACAGAGCAGGCTTTTCAAATATATACTTTATCGGATCCATCTTTGAGATCAACAAGGTAGTGTGAGTCAGCATATACTGTCTCAGCCGGCGAGCAGCCCATACCAAAGCGCAGCAAGTTTTCTCAAGCAGTGAGTATCGGGTCTCACAGTCGGTAAACTTTTTGCTAAGGTAATAAATGGCATGCTCTTTTCGGCCAGACTCGTCATGCTGCCCCAGCACACACCCCATTGAATTGTCTAGCACTGTCAGATATAGGATCAGAGGTCTCCCTTCAACCGGTGGCATAAGGATAGGTGGTTCTTGGAGATACTCTTTGATTTTGTCGAAAGCAGCCTGACATTCATCGTTCCAATGTACTACCTGATCTTTCTTCAGCAGCTTGAAGATTGGCTCACAGGTAGCTGTCAAATGAGATATGAATCGAGCGATGTAATTCAGGCGTCCTAAAAAGCCTCTGACTTCCTTCTCTGTCTTGGGAACTGGCATCTCTTGAATAGCCTTGACCTTAGCAGGGTCCACTTGAATACCTTTATCACTGACCACGAAGCCTAGCAACTTCCCAGATCTTACCCCGAAGGTGCACTTGTTCGGGTTCAATCTCAGCTTATACAATTTCAACCGATCAAACAACTTCTGCAGATGGTCTAGATGCTCTTCCTCAGTCTGGGACCTAGCGATCATGTCGTCCACATACACTTCGATCTCATGATGGATCATATCATGAAACAAGGCGACCATGGCACGCTGGTAGGTTGCCCCAGCATTCTTTAATCCGAACGGCATGACCTTGTAACAGAAGGTGCCCCACTGAGTAACAAATGTAGTCTTCTCCATGTCTTCAGGTGCCATCTTGATCTGATTGTAGCCTGAAAAGCCATCCATGAAAGAGAATACCTTGTGCTGAGCTGTATTATCAACAAGGACATCAATATGAGGTAAAGGGAAGTCGTCCTTGGGGCTGGCCCTGTTTAGATCCCTGTAATCCACACACATTCTGACCTTGCCGTCCTTCTTAGGTACCGGCACCACATTAGCAACCCACTGAGGGTAAGAAGTCACTGCAAGGAACCCGGCATCAAACTGTTTCATCACCTCGGCCTTAATCTTCTCGGACATCTCTGGACGCATCCGACGAACCTTTTGTTTAACTGGAGGGCAGTCTTCTCTAGTCGGCAAATGATGGACGACAATATCGGTATCCAACCCTGGCATGTCTTCGTAGGACCAGGCGAAGATCTCCATATAGTCATGCAGCATCTTGGTTAACCGTTGCTTCACGCTGAGCTCTAGGTTAGCACCAATCTTTACCTCTTTTCTGTCTGCCTCAGTACCCAGGTTTATGGTTTCCACTGGCTCTTCATGGGGTTGAATTGCCCGCTCTTCCTGAAGCAACAGTCTTGCAAGCTCGCCAGGCACTTCGCAATCATCTTCACCTTCGTCTTCGGCTAAGTTGATCGGATTTTCGAAGTCATAATTGGCATTAGCAGAGCTGTTATCAGTGAGATCCAGAGTGGATTGGAACCTGTATGAGTGAGTGTGTGTGTAAATACAGCTGTTTTTTGAAAATTATGTAAAGGAAATGAAAGATAAAAAAGGAACACAATATTTGCGATGCGAAAATAATCCAAGATTTTCATTTATGATGTATAAAATGACAGTTCATATGCCCTCACAAATAGAAACACGGTGCCTCGGGTAAGACACCGGGCCATAGAGTTTATCATTGTTTATTACAAAATAACAAAAACATTGGAATTCATTACTGTGTCACAAAGGTAACAGGGGTATGATCCTTTGCACTCCAATTGTTCAATCCTTCTTCGGCCGTCGGATAAATCCAGCTGTTGAATTCGGCTTCGTCTACTTCAAAGTCTTCCCCGACAGCATTCGCTTCTGAACCTTTAATAAATACCGGAGGCCTTCCGATCTTCTCTTTCCTCATAGCTCTCTGCCCTTCTGAGGTGAAACCCAGCCCAAGTTTATCAGTCTTCTGGGTGAAGTCTGGCAATCTGCCCCAGTTAGCACCTTCACCCTTTTGCACTACAGCCCTGGCATCCTTTAGGGAAGCCATCTTCAGAGGACCAACTGCTTCTGCTGTTTCTGCTGCGATTGGAAACACCTCCTCGAAATGCTGAAAGGGGGTCTCAATGAACTCCCCATCCATCTCAATGTATCTGAACGAGTTTAGGTGGCTCACCATGTATTCTTCCTCACCTTGCACGGTGACGATCTTCCCTCTGACGGGGTACTTCAGTTTTTGATGCAAGGTAGAGGTCACTGCCCCAGCCTTATGTATCCAGGGTCGACCCAGCAGACAAGAGTAAGATGGACGGATATCCATCACATAAAAAGTGGAGTCGAACACCTGAGAGCCCACACGAATCGGAATGTCCACCTCCCCATGGACCATCCTCTTTGAACCATCAAAGGCCCTGACGATAATGTTGCTGGGTTTCAAATCCAGGCCTTCACAATCTAGACGATCCAGAGCCTTCTTGGGTAGCACATTCAAAGATGACCCAGTATCAACCAACACATGTGCCAAGGTGGTGCCCCTGCATTCGATTGAGACATGCAGAGCATCATTGTGATCTTTCCCCTTCATGGTCAAGTCAGCATCTGAAAAACCCAAGCCATTGTCCGCCGTTAGACTTGCCACGCAATCAGTGAATTGGACTGCAGAAGTTTCATGTGGCACATGAGCCTTCTTAAGGAATGAGATGAGGGCCTTTGCATGGGCCTCAGAGCACAGCAGTAAAGAGAGCATGGAGATTTTGGAGGGCGTATGCCCCAGCTGTTCCACAACATTAAAGTCACTCTTCTTTATAATCTTTAGAATTTCCTCCATCTCTTGTGGGGAGGCCTCAGCAGCTATGGGTATGGGTACCTCCATCTGGGCAGGCTCAGTTTCAATTCCCTTGCCCCGAGCATTGGATGACTCGGCAGCAGGAGAAACAATAGGGTCAGCAGTAGGAATAACAACTTGATCAGCAACGGGAGTAGGTATACTTGCAGGAATTATCAGGAGTGGTCTTCTAGCAGCAGGTGGCGCAATGTCAGGCGAGAAGAGCCTGCCACTGCGGGTAACTTTGGCCGGGCCAGTGATGTCACAGATGCTGGCACCAGCGTTGAGCTCTTGTTTCACTCCGTTTATATATACATCTGCCCCATAGTGCCAAGGGACAGCTTTGTTGGATACATAGGGCAGGGGCCCAGGAACAGTGATAGTAACAGGTGCAACGGTCAGAATTTGGACAGGCTTCTTCTGGAGAGCCGGGATCGGATTGTTGAAGATAGTCACCACAGAGACTTCTTCCATTGGAACCATACGAACAGCAGACTTCTTGAATAAAATCTCCTTGCTATCCATTAAGCTTTGGATGCCTAACTTTAGCAAGGGACAACCGGACGGGGACACAACACAGAACAGGCAACCCTTACTACAACCCGGAAATAAACCGGCCTGCAGTAGATTCTTCTTAATGATCTTCAAAGGAGTGGCTAGATCATCCACAGAAACAGCATAAACATCTTCACCAACAGCATTTACCCCGTGCTGAGGCATAGGGGCAGTAACTACATTCGGCTTTGCAGGCGCCTCGAATTGTATCTCTTTAGCATCGATAAGGTCTTGCACCTTATTCTTTAACGCCCAACAGTCATCAGTGGCATGCCCCGGGCTGTCTGAATGGTAAGCACAACGGGCATTCGGGTTGTACTTAGGAGAGGTAGTGTTTGAGAACTTTGGCGCCTCCTTAACAGTCACCAAATTGGTGGATAGTAACTGTGGCAGGATTTGCGATAGGGTCATGCTTAACCGGGTAAACTCTCTCCGAGGTCTATCAGCCCTTTGGGGATTGTTTGGCCGGGGAGCGGCAGCAGGCGTAGCGATCATGACCGCACTGACAGATTGACGGCGATCAGGTCTTTCTGATTTTCTGGAGCCATACACAGCACTAGACTCCTTTTTAAACGGTTTCTTGTCCGACCCAGATGATGATGCAGCCTTTGCAATCTTCCCAGACTTCAACCCAGCTTCAATTCTCTCTCCAGTTAAGATCAAATCAGTGAAACCAGCAGAAGAATTCCCAATGAGATGATTAAAGAACGGCCCAGATAGGGTTCCCAAGAACATATCCACTAACTCTCGATCAGTCAAAGGTGGCTGCACCCTGCCAGCCAGATCTCTCCATTTCTGCGCGTACTCTTTAAAACCTTCACTTGCACCTAACGACATACCCTGGAGTTGAGTACGTGTGGGGGCAAGGTCGGCATTATACTGATACTGCTTGTAGAAAGCAGTAGCCAGCTCCTCCCAGTTACGAACTTTGGTCCCATCCAGCTGATAGAACCATTCGAGATGAGTCCCTGAAAGACTTTCCTGGAAGAAGTGGATCCATAGATTCTTGTCTGCAGAGTACGGCTGAATCTTCCGAACATAGGACCTCAAATGCAGCTTGGGACAAGATGCCCCATCATACTTGGAGAAAGTTGGAGCTTTGAACTTATGTGGAATGATCACACCAGTTGACAAACCCAGATCTCCGAAATCCAGCCCAGGTACCTGTTGAACTTCCATGGCCTTCAACCTGTCCTCCAGTTGTTTGTACTTGTTGTCTTCAGGAGGATACTGTTCCTCATCAAAATCTGTCTCGTTGTCGGAGACCACCGGACTAGGAACCCTTGCTTCTGCCTGAGAAGGACTCTTGCCAACAGAAGAAGCAACCTCTTCATTGTGTAGAGTATTACCCATCCTTCGGCCCGTGTTGAATAGAACAGTCCTTCTTTTCTTCTTCTTCTCCTTCTTCAGGAGCATGGCCTTCAGCTCATCTTGGCCCTTAGCTAGACCCAGGATTAACTCTTGAAACTGCGCATTCTGCGCCTGGAGAGCCTTGATTGAAGTCTCAGTTGATTCAGATCCGGAATTCATGATGCTGAAATAAACAGCGAAGAACTGTGAGCAACCTGAAAAGGAAAAACCTGCTATGCACATGATGTATGAAATGCGTATGGATTATGTTTTCAAAGACAATCGGGGATCAACTTTGTAAACAAAAAGGAACACACTTTATTAGATTCAACTTTGCAACTGAAATTATTCAACAAGTTGCCCTTAGGCGTTTACATGAAATGAAATAACTGGAAAGGAAATAAAAACTGTAAAGGCACATTCAGAATTCCTCATTGATCCCATGGTCTCCTCTTCTCAGTACGGAGGTAGGCATTCAGGGCTCTCTCATTCTCCAACTGTTTTGTCAGCTTCTGGACCTTTGATTCCTGCTCATTGAACTTTTCCCGGTAAGAATCCCGTTCTTCTTGTAATTGCGACCACGATCTCTTCAATGTCTCATAATCAGTAGGTATCTGAGGAGGAAGGACAGTTGGAGGAACACAATCTTTATCAGGACACTCAAGAATGACGGGTCTGACAGCTTCGTACGGCATACCTAACTTCTGGGCGCGGATGCGGACCCATTTGTAGTAGGCTTCCATAGGTAAAGAAGTCTTTGGCCCTAACTCCTGTGGGTCAGCTTTATGAACCTTGTCCCAAGCCTTGATGAACCTACGACGCAGCTCGTCACTATCCACCTGAAATTCAAAACTGATGTGAGGCACCAACATCTCATGGGGACCTGCTCTTCTTGCTCTTCCAAACTGACGGAGTGCTAGACATGGATTGTAAGAGATCCCTCCTTGAGTACCAATCAGAGGAACATTAGGATACTCCCCGCATCGATCAATAATAGCTATCTCATCCAAACCTCTGCAAGTCCAAATGATGTCTTTATCTGTGAGAGACATCAACCTGTGAGCCCAACCTCTTCCTTCTTGGTTCTTCAGTACGGACTTAGGGAGGTGCGAAGTAAACCACCTCACCAACAAAGGGATACAACACCATAGGGTTCCTCGTCTTCGGGTAGTACGGGCATGGAGTTGTTGCAAGATGTCACCCAAGAGAGTGGGCACAGGATTCTGAGACATAAAGATCCTAATGGAGGTGACATTGATGAAGTTGTCAGGATTAGGAAACAGAACTAACCCATAGATTAGGAGAGCCAAGATGTCTTCATATGCCCTAAAGTCCAAGTCATTCCAGAAGCTGTTAGCTTTACCAATCAGAAACTTGGCCAAGAAACCCTTAACTCCGCTTCTAGTTACCCAGTTGTCTGTTACCTCTTGATGGGTCAAAGGAAGAGCTGCAGCAATGTCCTCAAGCCTGAGGGTCTTTTCCCAACCAGTAAAGGGAGTCTGATCCAAGATAGGGATACCAAGCAGATTAGAGAACTCTTCCAGGGTAGGGACCAGCTGGAAGTCTTGAAAGGTAAAGCACTGGTACTGAGGGTCATAGAACTGGGTCAGAACACTCATCAACTGTTGATCCCGCTTTGCAGTGACTAAACTGAGAAGAGAACCATGCCTCTGAATGAAGGAAGTGGTGTTTGGAATTCTGCTAACCAACTCATCAATCAACTCAGGTGAACGAACAAAGTTGAACCGGATAGTATTCCTTCGCACAGGCATCATAATGTCCTACAAAACAGAGCAAAGATGAAACCCTCTTGTCTTTGAAATGGTCAGTTCTTATGCATGCAATGCTCATGATGCTATGATGTTATGATAAAGCACACCATATACAGATACAAAGGCAAACATGGTAAGGCACACAAGTCACACAAGGCAAGCCCCTAAAGTTTAGGCCAGCATGAGGTCTAGGTACTACCCTCTTTCAGTTTGTTGGTTCATACCTGTCCTAATCAAAGTAACCGGGTTCTTAGAGGATCCCAATATCACTGACTACCCTCAATCGGTCATAACTCCAGCATCGCAATCTTTTCTTGCGGCCAGAACCATCACGAGAGTTTAGCCTCAATGGGCGTAGCATACTGCTACTGTTCTAAAGGCCAAGTTGTGTCAATTAAGGTTCTAAGGTTGTTGGTGCTTAATGACTCCTTAGAAGACCCATATTCTCCTCGTTGCGACACAAGGGATATCGGTACAGACTAAGGTGTCACACCAACGTAGCCACTGCTTCACCTGTGTCGGTCTACGCCGGACAGGTCCCTCACAGCTTATGCTACCTAAACAGGGTATTCCCCAGATCCGGGTTAGGATCTATGTATCTCCGATGCAACCCACAATAGTAAAGCAAACAAAACAATACAAGTGAAAACACAGTTATGACCTAGCCCTAAGGTACACCTCACTTTTATAAGATATCCCCAGCAGAGTCGCCAGTTCTGTGATCGGTGGATCTGGAACTGACTGTTTAACGCTGGTTCGCGAAATGTCGCGGAAGCAAGAGTCGCCACCGTCTTTTATTTTCTCCAATTGGAAAGGACAAAAGCACAGAAAAATTCCTTTAAAGAGATTGCTCTCGGTTCGGGAGGTAGGTTATAGAAAGGGAAGGTGTTAGCACCCTTTCTATCCACGGTTATCCATGGGCTCTTAGATACTTGCTCATTTGTGTTTTCAAATTGTTTGTTTGCTTTTCAATGTGGGTTTAAAAAGTCTCTTTTGAAAAATTTCAGATCGACTCATACGTCAGAGTGTTTGAAAAGTTTGTTTGAAAGCTTTTGAAAAGTGTCAGTGTGAAAAGTCTTTTTGAGTTTGTTTTGAGATTAGAGCAAGTATCCTTGAGAACCTACCTACCCTAAGGAATTCGTCTGTGTAAATGTCCTTAAAGTAGTGCCATCCCACCATTGAGAGGTAGGTAGCACCACCATTGGAGGTGTTCGGGTCAATTCGAGGTTCGGGACATAGTGATCACCAGAGTAATGGGAAGACACCTTAGAAGCTACCCTCATGCCAGGTTCCCGGATCATGAGGACTTACTAAGACGTTTTCTACTCGACGACCACCTTTCGAAAGGCAACAGTGAGGCGTACCCTGGGGGTGGTGTGTGCGAATTGTGTGTCATGTTTCAAGTATTTTTTGTCTTGTCATGTTTGTCGTGTTCTACGCTTGATTTTATTAGACATTCATTCTTTCATGCTTGATTAACAGTTAGGAGTGCGAAAAAGATAAATCTACGACTATTACAAAGGCGCGGGTCCACATCGCCGAAATTAAACCGGACCCGATTTAGCGGAAAAATAAATAAAGCGAATAAATAAAAGTGCGAGAAAATTAAATTACATGGCTTTGGGATATTTACAAAATTATAAACGATAAAAAATAAATGCGCAATTAGATGATTAATGACGGGCGTTGGACCCTTTTTGCAAGTAATTAAAAGTTAATGAGAATTAAAAATTAAATGACTAAATGTTTTTTTGGTATTTTGTATTTTTTAGATTTAACGAAAAAAGAAATTAATTAAAACTAAATTAAGAAGCAAACCCTAATTCTAATATTTTTTATTCATTAAGAAAGAATTAAAATAAGATCTAAATTAACCTAAAATTTATTATGTACAATTTAAATAGAAAAATAAATAAATAAATAATAATTATTGTAATTCTGAAAAAGGGGAAAAATATTAAAAGGAATAAAAAAAATTAATTGACCTAATTCTATTTTGTTGGATTTTTATTATGGAATTAAAATTAACTAAACCTAATTACACTAAATAATCTACATTTTAATTTATTTATGAAAATAATTATTATAAAATAAATATTATATTTTTGGTCTTTTTCTGATTTTTTGTGTGTTTTTTATTTTTATAGAAAAAAAATAAGTTAATTAAGGCAATAAAATAAATCATACAATAATTAAAATAAAAAAATAAACTAAAGAAAGCAAACCAGAGTGGGGGTACTGCCCCAAATTAGGAGGTTCAAATCTGAAAAAGCCTGGCCCAAGAAGCATGCAAATCCATTGACTTTCTGGATCATGTGCTAATGCATTGACCACGTTCACCATAGGCCTGGGATCTGAGCCCTTGGTCTGCCTCCCCTGGACACGTGTGTGATTGGATGGTGATGGTATATCATGGTCTTTCATGTTAGCGCTGCATACGAATCTTTTATGAAAAATAATATGGCAAATATGCAAGACCTGGGATTTGAACCCAGGTCTTTGAAGTCACAAGCATAGTGCGTTGCCAGCTGAGCTGTAGGAATCAATTGTTATATTATGATAAACAAAATACTAAAAAGCAAAAACAACGCGTGATAATGAAAACGCGCGTAATTTCAAATAGACGAATCGTTGGCTGCCACGACCTCTTCTTCTTCACCACCCCTGTAACATAGCATCCTATGGGAACGGTTTTTGAACGTTGTTTTAGGGCCTCTAATAAAAAATAGCGAATAGCTCCAATCCAAATATAAATTGAGCGCGATGGTCCAGATATTTTCGTCCTGAGATACTGAAGCCAACCATGGTCGTTTGGAGCTCTGATTTTGCCTCTACGCAAAATCCCCAAATTGGAAAGCCTGTAACCCTAATGTTCTCATATGGCAAAATCGCGTATGTTGCTCAAAAATGAAATTAAACGTGGCAGTTAGTTCAGAAACATCAATATAAACATGAATCCATGAAAAAAAATGCAAAATAACGCTTAATTCATGCTATGCAAATTCAAAATGTTCTTGGTACAGTTGGACTTTGTGATACCGTTTCAGGGTGCTTTTCTTGTTGTTAATGATTGAGAAACACTCAATGATATCTCAGAATGCTAATGGAACAAAGATTGAAGCTTGAATCCGCCTCCAACCTTGATTTCAGTATATGAGTTTTATGTGAAAATTTTCAATTTGCCAAAGCTTGAGTATGCGCAGCTTTCTAGTCTTTTTTCCTTAGGGTTCTCATTCTGATCATATATGGAGCATGTTAGGTCAAGAAAGTTGTACAAAATCTCATGCATTGATGAATTTTGGATATTTGATTTCATGTATCTTTTACAATCTTTTTCATGGTGTTTTTGTGCCAAATCTGATCAATTATCATCAAAGCTTGCCTATTTGAGATGTGCACGAATTATAGAGATTAGATCATGCATAAAAAGATTTTTTCATGTTAGGTTTATATTTTTCATGAATTAAAATCATTTAAATGAATATAAATTAATATTAATTCAAATAAATAATTAAAAAATATGAGAATACTTCCCTTTGGGCCTAGTGGTCGTGCATAGGCTTGGCATGAAGAAATTTGGAAGAAAATTGGGCCCATTTGCATTTTTAGGCCTTTTGCATCAATGTTGACTTTCAAAAATTTCCAAAAATTTCCCAACTTCCACAAGGCATAACTTGGTCAATTTTTAAGCTTTTCACATGTTCTTGGACATTTTGGAAAGGTCTTTGAGTCCTTTAACCAATGCCTTTGGTCCCATGTCATTTTGATTTACCAATCTCAAGTTATGGCCTTTGACTTGAAGTCACTTTTTGTTGACTTTTGAAAATGACCTATAATGTTGAAATTGATAACTTTTTGTGAGAGCATTTCTTGGACTTGGAACATGAAGATGAATTGTAGGAAATGTCTTTCTCTTCAAAATGAGCTTTGGATGGAATTTTTCTAATAATCCATGTGAAAGTTATGCCCTGGTCAATTTCAGTTGACTTTTTCAGCTGTCCAAATATAGTAACTTTTGTATCTTTGATGATTTCTGAGCCAAATTTTGAGAATCATGATCAAGCATTGATCAAATGATGTTTGTGGCTTCAAAATGATATGTTGACCAAAAATTTGAACTTTTGACTGTCAAATGACCATTTTACCCCTACAGTTGACTGTAGTGCAATCTGGGGTTTTGACTGTGCAATTTTGAGCTGAATGCTTTGAAACTTGACATGAAGACACTTGACCATCTTTGTAGGCATATGAGACTTGATTGGGCCTTTGGAAAGTTCATTTGCTTGACCAGAACTCAAACCCTAGTTTTGACTGTCTAGGAGACAGTTGAGCTGCACAATCCTTGGGGAATTTTGTGACCTTGACTTTGACAATTCTTGATGAATATGGGAGGGCAAATTTTGGGGTACAACAGCTGTTGCTGGGGATAGAGAGTTCCTGATGACTTCTATTGGGGAGCTTCGATCCAATAGACTCATGTTGGGGATGCAAGACTGAGAATCTTCACCTTGGTGGGAAGTAACTCTTGGCGACTTCACTGGGGGACTTAAGATTCGCCCTCACAAAACTCTGTGGGGAGAAGGCTCACTAGTCTAGCTCTGCTGGGGATAATGAAACTTGACTCTGAGGGGAATTGAATTCCGGAGGATTCTCTGGCTGGGGATGTACAAAGACAACCTCCTCTGGGGATTGTATTGGTAGGTTTTGCTGGGGAACTCTGATGAACTCTGCTGGGGATAGGAATAAATTTGGCGAGTGCGATCTTCCGTGGCGCTAAGCTGAGGATAACCCAGTTATAAGCCCTTGTGAGGAACAATTTTGAATAAAACTTGGGTGAGACGTCCGTACTCTACAGGGGATAAGCCTCAAGCCTACTGGGGATAAGCTTCAAGCCTTGCTGGGGATATGGATTCCAAATCTCCTGGGGGCTTCCTTTGAAAGGGGATCAGGATATCCAACTGTATCTTCAACCTATCAGTAATCCTCTTTCTTGATAAGGAAATGATTATGTTCAAATGCATATGCCTATTTAACAAAACATTGGACATTTCTCAAAATAAAACAGATAGTGCAAGAGAAAAAATGAAAGGAAAAGACACAAATTTCTGGGAAAAGTATTTGTATTGACTTTCTATGAGTATATTTGTACAAAGGAGACAATGATCCTAGTAAGAGGATTTTGTCGTAAAGATTTATACAAAATAAAGGATGGCTATGTGAAATAATTCCATGGGATTCCATTCTGCTATAGCTTTCACAACTCTGAATATCTGTCCATTCAATGCTTCATTTGCCGATGACTGGATTGATCAGAAGCTTGGAACTGGTTGATGAAGAGGTTGTCCTTGAAGTGATCCGACGAGACATAGTCATACGCTTTAATTCCCTAACTTTTGCCTGAACCGCCCTTTCGGGTTTTCGATCCACCGGGAAACCCCTTTTTGCCCAAGCCGCCCTTTCGGGTTTTCGACTTACCGGGTGTACAGATATTTTTTGTTTTTATCCCTAATTTTTTCCTGAATCTCCCTTTCGGGTTTTCGATCCACCGGGAAACCCCTTTTTGCCCAAGCTGCCCTTTCGGGTTTTCGACTTGTCGGGTTATTTTATGCGTAGTATCTTTTGACTATGTCTGCGTTCGCAGGGTGCGGCAAATTGTCGCCGTCCATGGTGGTCAGAATCATTGCACCACCAGAAAATATGCTTTTGATCACAAATGGTCCTTCATATGTAGGAGTCCATTTTCCCCTGGGATCACTTTGCGGCAAGATAATCCGCTTGATTACGAGATCTCCGACTTGATACACTTGACGTCTGACTTTCTTATTGAAGGCCTTGATCATCCGTTTTTGATACGCTTGACCATGGCATATAGCAGCGAGTCGCTTTTCGTCGATCAGATTGAGTTGATCAAGTCGGGTCTGCATCCAATCATCTTCATTCAAACCTGCATCCTTCATAATCCTTAGAGAAGGAATCTGGACTTCCATAGGCAAAACAGCTTCCATGCCATAAACCAAAGAAAATGGGGTTGCCCCGGTTGAAGTACGTGTCGTCGTACGGTATCCATACAGAGCAAATGGTAACATCTCATGCCAGTCTTTGTAAGTGACCATCATTTTCTGAATGATCTTCTTAATGTTTTTGTTTGCAGCTTCAACAGCACCGTTCATCTTCGGCCGATAGGGAGATGAATTTTGATGATAAATCTTGAACTGTTCGCACAATGTGGTGATCATCGTGTTATTTAGATTTGTACCGTTGTCTGTGATGATCCTGTCCGGAACACCATACCGACATATGAGATTCTGCTTGATAAAGCGGGCAACCACATTTTTGGTAACAGAGGCAAAGGAAGCTGCTTCGACCCATTTGGTGAAATAGTCAATGGCAACCAGGATGAAGCGATGTCCGTTGGAAGCCGTGGGCTTGATCTCTCCAATCATATCAATGCCCCACATTGTAAAGGGCCACGGAGCAGTCAGAACATTGAGGGGAACCGGAGGGGTATGAACTTTATCAGTATAGACTTGGCATTTGTGGCAAGTACGGGAATGTTGATGGCAGTCAGCTTCCATGGTAGACCAGTAATATCCTGCCCTTAGGATCTTCTTAGCCATTGTATGCCCGCTCAAGTGAGTGCCAAATGTGCCGCTGTGTATATCAGTCATGGTCAACTCTGCTTCAGCTTTGTCTACGCATCGGAGTAACACACAATCATGGCTTCGTTTGTAAAGGATGTCGTTGCTCAGGAAGAATTTAGCAGCGAATTTCCTTAAGAACTTCTTGTCGTTTACGGAAGCTCCTTCGGGATAATCTCTAGTCTCGAGATACCTTTTGATTTCATGGAACCAGGGTTGTTCCACTACTTCTTCGGTATTAATCTCATGACAATGCGCAGGTTCGTCCATTCTCTTGATGGTGATTTGGGGAGCCTCGTTATCCCAGTTGAGTTTAAACATGGAGGACATTGTGGCCAGAGCATCCGCCAGCTGATTCTCTTCTCGCGGGAAATGCTCGAAGGTAATTTGCTCAAAATGAGGCAACAATGTTAGGACATGTTCTTTGTATGGGATAAGATTAGGATGCTTGGTATCCCACTCTCCTTTGATTTGACTGATAACCAAAGCCGAGTCCCCAAATACGATCAAAGATTTGATCCCCAAGTCTATAGCAGCCTTGAGACCAAAGATGCAAGCTTTGTATTCAGCCATGTTGTTTGTGCAGCTAAAGCAAAGTCGGGCCGTAAAGGGAGTGTGACAACCTTCCGGGGAAATGAGTACCGCGCCGATACCGTTTCCAAGTGCATTTGAAGCACCATCGAAGTACAGGGTCCATCGGGATCCCTTTTCGGGTCCGTCACCTTCAATGTTGTCCAAATTCATGATGTCCTCGTCTGGGAAGTCAAATCTCATGGGTTGATAGTCTTCGATAGCTTGATGAGCCAGATGGTCAGCTAGTACACTCCCTTTTATAGCTTTTTGGGTGGTGTGCTGAATGTCATACTCAGTTAGGATCATTTGCCATCTGGCTATCCTTCCAGATAAAGCGGGCTTTTCGAAGATATACTTGATAGGATCCATTTTGGAAATCAACAAGGTAATATGAGTCAACATATACTGTCTTAGTCGGCGAGCAGCCCATACCAAAGCGCAGCAAGTTTTCTCGAGCAGTGAGTAGCGAGTCTCACAGTCGGTAAACTTTTTGCTAAGGTAATAAATGGCATGCTCTTTTCGACCAGACTCGTCATGCTGGCCCAAAACACACCCCATTGAGTTATCCAAGACGGTCAAATATATGATCAATGGTCTTCCTTCGACGGGTGGCATCAGAATAGGAGGTTCTAGCAAATACTCCTTGATTCTATCAAAAGCAGCTTGACAATCGTTGTTCCACTTGACTACCTGATCTTTTTTCAAGAGTTTGAAAATTGGCTCACAGGTAGAAGTCAGATGTGAGATGAATCTGGCAATATAGTTCAAGCGCCCCAAGAATCCTCTAACCTCCTTTTCGGTACGGGGAACAGGCATCTCTTGTATTGCTCTTACTTTTGCTGGATCGACTTCAATGCCTTTGTTGCTTACAATGAATCCCAGAAGTTTACCAGACCTAATTCCAAAAGTGCACTTGCTTGGATTCAGCCTGAGTTTGTATTCTTTCAACCTGGCAAACAGCTTTTTTAGATGTTCAAGGTGCTCTTCCTCTGTTTGTGACCGAGCTATCATATCGTCTACGTAAACTTCGATCTCATGATGTATCATATCATGAAATAAATCTACCATGGCGCGTTGGTAAGTTGCCCTTGCGTTCTTCAGCCCGAACGGCATCACCTTGTAACAGAAAGTGCCCCATTGTGTGACAAAAGTTGTTTTCTCCATGTCCTCGGGGGCCATTTTGATTTTATTGTAGCCCGAGAATCCATCCATGAAGGAAAACACTTTATGCTGAGCTGTATTGTCGATCAAAATATCGATGTGAGGTAGCGGAAAATCATCTTTGGGGCTGGCCCTGTTCAGATCCCGGTAGTCCACACACATCCTGACTTTGCCATCTTTCTTAGGTACTGGCACGATGTTAGCGACCCATTGAGGATAGGACGTAACAGCCAGAAAGCCGGCGTCGAATTGCTTCATCACTTCTGCTTTTATCTTTTCAGACATGTCAGGCCTCATTCGGCGGACTTTTTGCTTGATCGGTGGACAGTCCTCTCTTGTGGGGAGACGGTGAACCACGATGTTTGTGTCTAAACCCGGCATGTCTTCATAAGACCAAGCAAAGATTTCAACATACTCATTCAACAACCGTATTAGGCGTTCCTTGACACTCGGTTCCAGATTGGCACCCACTTGCACCTCCTTCCGGTCTTCCTCGGTCCATAAGTTGACAATTTCCAATGACTCTTCATGCGGTAAGATGGCCCTTTCCTCTTGCTGTAGAAGTCTGGCTAGTTCCCCTGGTACTTCACAACCTTCGTCATCTTCATACTCGGCTTGATTGACCAGATTTTCAGAGTTATTGAAAGATATAGCAGAATAGTCACCCATGGAATCCGGAGTGGATGGGTACATGCATTGGTGAGTGTGGGTGTGTGTAAGGGATAGCCATCCTTAAAAATGCAAAAGGAAAGAAAATGAACACAAGCAGTTTATCAAATGAAAAACGTCCAATGAATCATTAAACATGGCATATGGATATGAAAAATAATCAAAACCCTTACAAATGGACCTACATGCCCCGGGCAAGGCATGAGGTGAAAAGATAGTGTACGGATTGTTTGAAAGTAAATATTACAGACCAAATAGGGAATGTTAAACAGATAAATTACTGATGAATAAAAGTGATGGGGACAAAGTCCTTTGCCTCCCAGTTGCTCAACCCTCCTTTGACAGTTGGGTAAATCCACTCTTCGATGTTGCTCTTTTTGTCTTCATCTTCCAAGGCGTTGATTCCGTAGGGAGAAATTTTGACTGGCGCTCTTTCAATCTTCGAGCGGCACATAATTTTCTGGCCAGCGGCTGTGAACCCTAATCCAAATTTGTCTGTCTTATGTGGAATATCAGGCAACTGCCCCCATGCTGAATTCTTCCCTTCCTTTATTGCGGCCCTTGCGTCTTCTAGAGATGCCATCCTGGCCATCTGCCTCGGTGTCTCAGCTGCCAACTTTGCTACTGCTATTCCAGGAAAGACTCCTTCGAAATGCTGAAAAGGTGTTTCAATGAACTCCCCTTCTACCTCCACGTATCGGAAAGAATTCAAGTGGCTAATCATGTACTCCTCTTCACCATGGACAGTAATGATCTTTCCCTTGACAGGATACTTCAACATCTGGTGTAAGGAGGAAGTGACTTCCCCAGCATGGTGTATCCAAGGTCTACCCAGCAAGCAAGAGTATGACGGACGGATGTCCATCACATAGAAAGTAGATTTAAACACCTCAGTGCCTATTTTGATGGGAATTTCAACCTCTCCATGGACCATTCTCTTCGAACCATCGAAAGCTCTGACAACAATATCAGTTGGCTTCAATTCCAACCTTTCACAATCTAGTCGGTCCAAGGCCTTCTTAGGCAATACATTCAGCGACGAACCAGTATCGACCAAGACATGTGCGAGAGTGGTTCCTCGACACTAGACTGAAATGTGCAAAGCATCATTGTGGTTTCTACCTTTAGGAGTTAGGTCGGCATCAGAAAAACCTAATCCATTGTCTGCAGTAAGGCTAGCCACGCAATTCTGAAACTGATCTGCAGAGGTTTCCTGGGGCACATGGGCGGCCTTCAGGAATTTTATCAGGGCTTTAGCGTGCGCTTCTGAGCAAAGTAGTAGTGCCAGCATGGAGATCTTTGAGGGGGTTTTCCCCAGCTGTTCTACCACATCGTAATCACTCCTTTTGATTATCCTCAAAATCTCATCCATTTCCTTCTTGGAGGTCTCCGGGATGACCAAGGGTTGAGCCCTCGTCCTGACGAGCTCATCTTGGATTCCCTTAACTTTGTCAGCAGTGGTTGGAGGGATAGTACTAGGAACAACAATGTCTTCAATCAAAGGAGTTCTAGCAGAAAGTTTTATTGGTGCAGGGACGACCTTGTCAGCTGATGAGGGTCCAAAGACTGCTCTTGGAGGGGCAATCTCTGGAGAAAATATTCTCCCGCTCCTGGTGATTTTGCTAGTGCCTGCAATGTTACTAATGCTGGCTTCTTCATCATCCGAACTTTCTTCAATTATTTCGATTTGTTTTATACCATGGTAGTAGACGTCACCGTCGTAGTTCCATGGTATGGACTTCTCAGAAACATAGGGGACATGCCCTGGCATTGTTATCTTCAAAGGAACAGATTTCGCAGCTGGTGTAATCTTAACAGGTTTTTTGACGGCCTTGGAAAGATTGGCGTGAATGGTTATGATTTAGACATCTTCAATATGAGTTGGGACAGCAGAAACCTTTTCAAACAAAATTCGTCGGCTATCCATAAGGCCTTGGATGCCTTTCTTCAGTAACGGACAATCAAACGGCAGAGAGTAACAACAATAGTAGTTTTCTTTACATCCCGGGAAGATCCCGGCCCTTAACAGATTCAACTTAATGGTTAGCAGTGGAGTAGTCAGATCACTGACATCAGCAACATACAAATCTTCTTCAATGGCGTTGACATTTCGACCGTGCTTCGGCATGGGTGCAGATATCACATTAGGCTTCTCTGGAGCGTCAAACTCCACTTCCTTTGCCTCTATCAGGTCTTGGATTTTATGCTTGAGTGCCCAACAATCATTGGTGTCGTGTCCAACACTGTCTGAATGGTAGGCGCATTTAGCATTAGCATGATAATGCGGAGAGGACGTGTTCACATTCTTCGGTGCCTCCTTGATGGTGGCGAGATTCAACCTCAATAGATGGGGGAGCACTTGCGCTGGAGTCATATTAATGCGGGTGAACTGCTGTTGTGGTCGTTCCACCCGTTGTTGATTTGGTCTGGACTGGTTATAACGAGGTTGCTCACTTGAGGGATTTTGAATCATTACGGCCCCCACAGTTGGCCGACGCTCCGTCTTCCCTGCTCTCCTCTGAGAATATACCACAGCCGTCTCCTTCTTAAAAGGCTTCTTCTCAACACTTGCAGCAACACCCTTTTGAATCTTCCCTGACTTGATGCCAGCTTCTATTCTTTCGCCTGTTAAGATCAAATCGGTAAACCTCGCGGAAGAGTTACCAATTAGATGATTGAAAAATGGCCCAGATAGGGTCCCTAGAAACATATCAACGAGTTCACGGTCGGTTAAAGGAGGTTGCACTCTGCCAGCCAAATCCCTCCATTTTTGCGCATATTCTTTGAATCTTTCGCCTGTTCCTAACGACATACCCTGAAGTTGGGTACGAGTAGGGGCAAGGTCAGAATTATACTGATATTGTTTGTAGAAAGCGGTGGCCAAGTCTTCCCAATTTCTGACACTGGTTCCTTCTAGCTGATAAAACCACTCCAACTGAGCTCCCGAAAGGCTGTCTTGAAAGAAATGAATCCAGAGGTTTTTATCTGCCGTATAGGGTTGAATCTTTCTTACGTAGGATCTGAGATGCATTTTTGGGCAAGATAGCCCATCATACCTCATAAACACTGGCACTTTAAATTTTGGGGGAATCACAATCCTGGCAACCAAACCCAAGTCTTCAAAATCCAAACCCGATACTCTTTGTAATTCCATGGCGGCCAATCTGTCTTCTAGCCCTTTGTATTTGTCATCAGCTGGAGGATATTGCTGATCAGAGTAATCTTCATCCTCTTCGACCTCCTCTTCTTCCGCATCAGACTCGGAAGGTACCGCAGCTCCACCTCCTTTGCTGGTTCCTTCATCAGAGATAAGAGGAAATTCCAGCACTCTCCGAGCTTCTCCGTCAAATCTTCTCCCCAAAGTAGCCACCCCGAGTCTCTTTTTATTCTTTTTCACCGGGTCTTTGTTCCCCAATTGAGTCTTGATATCCTCCTGACCCTTAGCCAAGGTCATCAGGAGTTGCTGAAACTGTGCATTTTGAGCTTGTAGGTCTTTGACTGTTTGCTCGAGATCCATCTTACTGAAATAAACAGCAGACGGATAAGGAAACCTGTTGAAGAGACCTGCTTATGCACATAATGAATGGTATGCTTATGTATGCAATGCATTCAAGGATTTAGGACATTCAAAATTATTTCAGACAAAGAAGAACGCAAGTCATATTAATAAGAAGAAATTTGTTAGTACATAAATGCCCCATGGGCCAAATATTACAAAAACTTCTTAAGGTAAAAAGACATTGCGCATCCTCTTTGGTGCGATGTAGGTGTTGAGGGCCTCTTGCTCATGGAGTCGGCGGGTAAGCTCTAGAACCTTCTTCTCACTAGCATAAAAGCTGGCTTCGAAAGTATTTTGTTCCTCCTTGAGCTGAATCCAACTTTTCTGCATTTCCTCCCACGATGTAGGCATGTCAGGATGTAGGATGGTGTAGGGAACCTCCTTCACTGACGGGCTCTTTAATCACAGGGAGTACATGAGGATAAGGCATCATCAGATTTTGGGCTCGGGCTCGTACCCACTTGAGATAAGGCTCAAGGGGGATGGAGTTCTTGTGTCCCTGAGTCTTGCTATCAACCTTGTTGGGTCTTCCCCAAGCTCTGATGAATCTTTGGCGAAGTCCTTGCGCATCGTTGTCGAAGTCAAAAACTAGGTCAGGAATCAACATGTCATGAGGGCCATCCCTCCGTGCATATCCAAATTGCCTCAAAGCTAGGCAAGGGTTGTAGGTGATACCTCCTCTGATTCCAAGTAAAGGAACATTAGGAAATTCTCCGCAACGATCGACGATGATGACATTTTCTCTGGACCGAGAACACCAATGTACATCAGAGTGAGTAAGAGTCATCAACCGTTGGGACCACCTTGAGCCTTGGTCATTCTTCAGGACATATTGTGGAAGGTGCGAAATAAACCACCTTGTAAGGATAGGAGTACAGCACATGAGAACACCCCTCTTTCTCATTGTTCGTGTGTAAAATGAGTGAAGAATGTCCCCAAGCAATGTTGGTATTGGATTTCTGGACAAGAAGACTTTGACGGCGTTGACATCTATCAATTGGTCAGAATTTGGGAACAAGACCAACCCATAGATAAGGAGTTCCACAATCTCTTCAAAGGCTTGTAGGTCCAATGAATTCCAACATTCTTGTGCCTTCTCAAACAAGAATTTTGCTAAGAAGCCTTTGACACCGCTTCTAGTTTCCCAATGCCCCTTGATGTCGGATGGTTGTAGATGTAATGCTCGAGCAACATCTTCCGGCTTTGGTTCATTTTCCGTACCGTTGAATGGTAGTTGATTAAGGATAGGGATTCTTAGGAGTTGAGAAAACTCCTCCAAAGTGGGTACCAACTGATAATCAGGGAAAGTGAAACAGTGGTGAAGAGGGTCAAAGAACTGGAATAGCACTTTCATCATGTCTTCTTCAATGTTGGTGTTGACTAGGCTGAGCAGTCTGCCATGTCTTTCACTGAAGGATGAGTTTTCCGGGATTCTTGAGGTGAGCTCCTTGAGTTGAGGAGAGATTTTCACAAGGTTGACTTGGATGGTTTTCCTGCGAGGAATTTCCATGACCTACAAAACAAGAACAAAGATGAAGATCCAAACCCTTGAAATGGTTAGTGAATGCATATGATGTTTTATGATGTCCATGATGTATGCACAAAGCATATGTACAAGCAAATCACACCAAACCCTAGTTTCAGGCTTGCATGGGGTTTCATAGGTAAGTACCCTCTTGAGTGTAGTTGGCTTAAAAACCTGTCCTATAAATAGTAACCGGGTTCTAAGGAGCTCAATATCCTTGGATTGTTTTCACTGTTCATTGTTTTGGTTTAGCCACTTAACTAGCGACCAAAATATTCCAAGAAAACAACCCTCAATGAGTGTAGTATTGAGTATCTACCAACTTCGGACTGCACCAAAGCCGGTCATCTCACTACCCCTAATAAAAGGCCAAGATGGTCAAGTAAGGTTCTAGGTCATTAGTGCTTAGTGACATCACTCAGCGGCCCCGTACTCTCCTTGATTGAACTCAAGGGTTACCGGTACTCACAAATATGTCGCACTAATATAGCTATTGCTTCGACCGTGTCGGTATACCCTGCACAGTTTCCACAACGTATTGCTATCTATGAATGTTTCCCAAATCCGGGTGTAGGATTGCAAACCCAAACAATAGAGCCAAGATATAAAGCAAACAAATCAAACAATTAGTCATGCAAGAGGGTGATCTAAGCCCTAAGGTTACTCCACTTTTAAATTATATCCCCAGCAGAGTCTACAGTTCTGTGATACGGTGGGAGAACTGACTATGGTTTTGCGTTTGTTTTCGCAAATGTTTCGGTTGAGCAAGAGTCGCCACCGACTTTTTATTTTATCCTAAGGAAAGGTTTAAAAAGCACAGCAAAAACCTTTGAGATTTTTCTTGGGTTCGGGGAGTAGATTATAGAAAGGGAAGGTATTAGCACCCTTTCTATCCATGGTTATCCATGGGCTCTTAGGTACTTTCTTAGATCAACTTGCCTTGGTTTTCAATTGTTTGAAATGGTGCTTTATGTGTGGTTTTTGAAAAGGTTTTGAAAAAGATGCCTTGTATAGGCTACCCTTGTAACAATTCTTTACTCGAATGTTTTACAAAAGGTGTTTGTCTTTTTGAAAAGATGTTTCAAGGTTTTTGAAAGTTTGTTTTGAAAGTGTTTGTGAAGTGTGGTTTGAAAAATAAGCAAGTGTTTTTGTTTTGCAAGTGGACAAGTACTTAAGAGCGATCTACCCTAAAGTTCTCAAAGATTTTTGTTATGCTTTAACCCTTTTAACAATTTTGTTCCACCATTGTATTTGGTGGACAATCTTGTGTTAGGATGTGAAAGGGACGGGTATAGGTCATCGTTTAGACCATAATTACAATAGTGCTAAGTATCCTTGGGCAATTTTTCCTTTGAAAGGGACTTTGATCATTTTAGGCAACTTTCGAAAGCGTCATCGAGGGACTATGATCATTTGATTTTTTGCTTTGCCCAAAGAGACCTAACATGCAATATGGCCTAATTTTGAAAGGCAACAAGTGGATGTAACCCTAGGGGTGTTAGTGTGCAAGTGTGTTTTATTGCATACAAGAGTTTTTTTTCTTTGAATTAGGTTTTTCTATTTCATTGATTTTATCTTGCCATACATGTCCTAATTACTAGTAATAAGAAGCGGAAATATAAAATCCTACGCTATTACAACAATTAGGGGAGGGGGATACACATTTGTACATGGGGGGTTCAACGAGAAAAATAGACAAAAAAGAAAATAGCAAAAAAACAATATATAGAGAGAGAGAGAGGGAGCCCACGCGCTGCTGGGAGGTCATCAGAAGTTCTGACCCAGATCCGCTGCCAGATGATCAACCTCTTGGTTAAACTGTGTGAGTCAGAACTTCTGACTCTGGCACCTGCAAAACAGAACCTTGTTAGTGGGGAAATCAGAAGTTCTGATTCCCCTGCGCTGCAAGACAGAAGTTTATTAGTGGAGAAACCAGAAGTTCTGATTCTGCTGAAAAGGCAATAACTCTCAGAGGTTCTGATATCATTGACAGCAAAACAGGCTTCAGATGTGCTAACGTCAAAGTCAGCACTTGGCTTTTCCCTGTACTAACCAGAACATCTGCAATCCTATTGTTACTCCACAAAACAGGAAACATATTTGGAACAGATCCAGCAAATACAAAAATGTTTCAGAGGTCAGAAACACCAAGGTCCCAGGCAAGTCCTATACTGGCTCAGAACGTTCTGAGGTATGAAAATCCTCAGAACATAAACAGCAACAACGTGATATTTACATTATGTTTATTTGAGTATGCACAGCTGATGATGCTTAACAGCGTGATGAGGGTCAGCAGGTGCTTACCTGACTGTTGGAAAAGTTGGTGGGTGAAAGTTAGCTTTTGGCTCTGGTAGTGTTCTGAACAGATTTTCTTTGAAAGGGCTGGTAAAGGCGTATATGTATGTAGGGTCAGAAGTTTGGAAAGGGTGTTTTTGGTTTACAGAAAAAACTGGATATTTGATGAAGTTTGAAGGTGAGAAACTCAAAGTTATGAAACAAAACTGGAGATTTTGACAGAGTTTCAGAACGCTATGTTGCTAAGAGTTCTGTTTCTCACTTAGCAATTTCTGTTTCTTTTCTTGAACCCCTTTTGCAGTGGTGAAGACTCTCTATTTATAGGCAAAGTTCTTGTGGATGCCTTGAACATTAAAGAGCCAACAGAGTTTGAATTTGTTCTTTGACAGAAATTCCTGGGAAGTTGTGATAACAGATAGCTTTCAGCCTAGGCTGCAGCAGCAGGCGTAGATTGAGGAGAAGTGACCTCTGAAGTGGGCGGTGGCGTGTAGACCCATGCCAGAATCTACACAAAAGCGTTTTTCCAAGCCACACGTGAATGTTCAGGAGTGGTTGGAAGCATTAATGGGCATTAAATGGTGATAAGACCTATCAACATCAATATTCTGGTAATGGAAACCAACGTTGCATCAGCAGCGTAGACCATGCTCTGGCCTTGGCTACCTGTTGTCTTAGTAAGCTCTGGAGATTCTCCTGGTTTTCTGGTACGTTCCTTGGATTTACTTCTGGACCTCCTGGGCTTAGAGATTCTGTATCAGTGTAACACCCATTCTTCTGACCTTTTCATCCTCTGAATTCGGCATGTTCTGAAGGAGCCTTCAGGTTTCCCTGCTCCTCTTGCATTCCTTTAGCAAATTCTGACTGAGCTTGTGTAACTGCTGAAGGGGCATGTTCTGTTTGAGGCTTACATTCTGAACCACGTTTACAACTTCTGATTGAACTGATGTAGCTGCTGAAGGGGCATGTTCTGTTTGAGGCTTACATTCTGAACCACGTTTACAACTTCTGATTGAACTGATGTAGCTGCTGAAAAGCCAACTTCTGACCACGCTGAGCCAAGCTTGCAACTTCTGACCGTTTTTATCTGGAATTGGTCCAGAAGTTCTGAAGCGCTGATTTTTTCTTAAACACTCATTTTTTAGAGAAACGTTCCAAGTACTTAGAATTTGATTTTTCTCAAGATAAAAGCGTTGTCTTTGGAGCTTGTGTGACCGTCTTGCTCTTGTAAGTGGCTTGCTTGGGCAAAAGGATAACTCGGGACTTGGATTTGTTTCTTGAAAATCCAAGGTGGTTTCCTGAAGAAAGGGAGGGCAAATTTTGGGGTACAACAGTTGCCCCTGTTCAATCTTCTTGAACCTGAAGAGCTAGATTGGCAATCTTGCCTTTCGTGACTCGAAGGTAAAAGAAGATTGGACACTAGAGTGCCCTTAAATTTGCACTCGTCAAAGCAATGGATGCGGAAATGGGCTTAAAGATGCCATTTGGAGATGGGCTTAAAGATGCCATCTGGAATGAAGATCAGAAAGGTGTCCATGGTTTGAACCATCTCTGGACTGGGGCTTGAATAAGCAATAGATTGACATCCGCCGTTGGGAAGAATCCGTAAACTGTTCTCAAAAGTTGCATCTGAACAAGTTGGTAGATTAGCATCCGTTGTTGGGAAGAATCCATAAACTGTTTTCAGAAGTCTTGAGGTTGAATAAGCAATAGAGTAGCATCCGTTGTTGGGAAGCGTCCGTAAACTGTTTTCAAAGGTTGCATCTGAACAAGCTGATAGATTATCATCCGTTGTTGGGAAGAATCCATAAACTGTTTTCAGAAATTTTGGAGTTGAATAAGCAATAGAGCAGCATCCGTTGTTGGGAAGCGTCCGTAAACTGTTTTCAAAGGTTGCATCTGAACAAGCTGATAGATTATCATCCGTTGTTGGGAAGAATCCATAAACTGTTTTCAGAAATTTTGGAGTTGAATAAGCAATAGAGCAGCATCCGTTGTTGGGAAGCGTCCGTAAACTGTTTTCAAAGGTTGCATCTGAACAAGCTGATAGATTATCATCCGTTGTTGGGAAGAATCCATAAACTGTTTTCAGAAATTTTGGAGTTGAATAAGCAATAGAGCAGCATCCGTTGTTGGGAAGCGTCCGTAAACTATTTTCAAAGGTTGCATCTGAACAAGCTGATAGATTATCATCCGTTGTTGGGAAGAATCCATAAACTGTTTTCAGAAGTCTTGAGAAGAATCTGAACAAGCGATAGGTTAACATCCGTTACTTGGAGAACCCGTGAACTGTTTTCAGAAATCTTGAATTTGGAAGAAGAACCGGTGTAGGGTTCCCTGATGATGAGCTCGCGTAGAACTGCATCTGGATAAATCTGGGATAAGCATTAGAATGTTGCCATGTCTGGGTCAGATCTGAAATATTCCTGGAAAAAATTCAAGTTTAAGGTCATCTGATTAAGGTATTACCGTGATATTATTTATGTATCATTTATTTTTGGTTTTAACAATGCTTGCTGAGTTTTTCAAACTTATTTGTCATGTGAAGTCTGGCACAGGAATAACCACAAGATCAAAACCTAAATCAGCTCCAGATCAGTGGGTAATGTTGCCACTTCCTACAAAGGTAATTCATTTTTCGTAGTAGCGGAAAGACAAACACTAAATTGTCTGTCCATCTACTTTATTTATTGTGCTTTGTTTTATATATATATATATATATATATATATATATATATATATATATATCATGTTTTTTATTTTTTATATAATATAATATTCATTTAAATATAATTTGCTTGTTTTAGTTTCATAATATCTATATGCTAATTGAGCTTATCTAAGGTTCACTATTATGTTGTATGTTTTCTAATTTAAATTTGAAAATGAATAGGTTGTGAAGGACAAATTTGTACAAAAAGAGGTCTTATACCAAAAAGGGTATATACTTGTTCATTAGCCATTGGAACATCTGAGCATGGAGGTCGTGTTCGTGGTGTTGGAAAACACCATAAACAAAGCACTTACTTTGGAAGATCACGTCAACATATCGACGTAAATGAACAACTTGTAATATTCGAAACAAAACTTAGAGCTGAACTTGAAGAAAAGTTGGTTGAAGAGCGTAAGATGTTTCAAAAATCATTAATGGAGACACTTAAGTCCATGGGTTTATCACAAAGCACAGGTGATAATAAATGCATTGAAAAATTGGAAATTATCGATGGAAGCGGAAAAGGAAGTTGTTCAGCTGCAAAGGGAAGCACAAAAGAGAGCACAAAAGACGTGGAAGTTGATGATGTTCAGAGATTGTTACTCATGGTTTTGAAAATGGATGATAACCATTTGGAAATACAATTAAGTCATTGTGCGAGTGTCTCTAATTTCTATGTTTCAGCTAAATGTATCAGAGAGTTATTGGTGGGTTTAGGTCATTGGCTTGACGTGTCTATTCTGCAAATTTGGTGCACGTAAGTACATTTTATTATTTTATTAAAGTCAATTTATATTAATATGTCATATCTCTCATCACTTTGATTGTAATGTTTATTTTAAAATTATTCAGGTATATTCATCGTGTTTGTCTTGAGAATTCCATTTCAGAATTATATGGATTTATGGACCCTGCTAGGTGTATTTATAATGATAGTGTAGCGAAATCTCAAGAAGATGTTAAAAATTACGTACTACAAAAGTTATGTAATGAAAACAGAGTGTGTCACTTACTACCATTAATTCATGGGTAAGTATTTATATATAATTGTGTTTTATATTATTTAATTTTGATAACATATATATTTTATGTGACTTTTCTGTTTCCACACACACGTACAGGAGACATTGGCAATTAATAGTCATGTGTCCAAGAGACAATTTAGTTGTCGTATTTTGTTCACTTCATCGAGAAATTGACAATCACACGAAGAAAATTATTACAAAGTAAGTTTATCTTTCACGTGACTTTCATTGACAACTAATAGTTATGTCATTTTTCATTGGCGAGTAAATTTAGCTACGTGATGTTTATCTTTCTGTATTAGTTCTTTTGGGATTCATCAAATGGAAAATGGAAATAGAAAAAAGGCTACATGGCTTCATCCCAATGTAAGTGTGATGTAAATTGTAATTATATAGTTAAATTTATGATAAGTATTCACTAATTATGTCATTCAATTGTAGAGAAGGCAACAACATAACTCTAATGATTGTGGATACTATGTGATGAAAAATATATTGGATATTGTCTCTGCTAATATAACCGAGAATTGGATGCAGGTACTAAAAATAACTTTACTTTGTTATTTACTTTTTATTTTTCGACTTAATATGAATTTTTAAAAATTAACTCTATATTGTTATATTTATGTATTATAGGTATTTGATGACCCAACAGAATTAACACAAGATGATTTGTATGATTTGCGACTTCGTTGGGCAAAATATTTCTTTGAGTTACATGCAAATTAAGTTTATCTTGGTGAGTTTTATAGAATTGTATAAGTTGTGGTTTTTGCACAATACATATCGTTTTTGCACATTTATTGAGTTTCTTGATTTTTTTGCTGATGTTAATTGTTATTATTTATTGTCAGGCAATGTGATTTTGGTGTTGTCTACCGAAGATTTTATATTGGTAATTTAAGTTTGGAAACTTATAAGTAGTTGAATATTTTTGTATATTTTGTGAATAATATGTAATTGTAAGTTTTGAAAAAAGACTTATAAATAGTTGAATATTGTTGTATATTTTGTGAAGAATTTGTAATTGTAAGTTTGTTTGTTGTAATACAATACAAGTTTGCAATACAATTGTTCAATTTGTAAGTTTGTTGTGAAAAATATGAAAACATCGACCTAGATGTGATATATGTGATGTTGGAAAGCTATGAAATCTATATAGCGACATAAATATAGTCTGTGTGATATTGGAAAAATATGAAAAAATGGGTACAAATTATATTTGTACAGGGAAACATTCAGAAAATAAATAATCTATTCCAAAAAAATTTCATACATTTTACATCGGTTATTAGTAAACACCGATGTAAAAACTTTCAAAAAGGGACTTTTTACATCAGTTGGGGATAATAACCGATGTAAAAAGTCGCGTCACTGGAGACTTTTTACATCGGGTATTACTTCCAACCGATGTAAAAAACTGGATCAATTTTTTTTAAAATGTGCATAATAACTGTTTCTTACATCGGTTCTTATATTATAACCGATGTAAAAAAGGGACTTTTTACATCGGTCCCAGAACCGATGTAAAAAGTCCCTGATTTACTATATCGCCTGACTTTACACCAGAACTGATGTAAAAAGTCAGTTTCACCTGATGTAAAAAGTCATTTCTGTACTAGTAACCACACTGATTGGTCATTTTTAAGCTCATATTTTAACAAAAGCCAAGATCCATACTATTAACATATCTCTTCTTTTTTCTGTACTTCAGTTACTTCATTAGGTGCTTAAAAAACTTAACAAATTTTTTAACCTTGCAGATTGTAAAATCATTTCTTGAAGAAACTATGCTAGCAATTCCACAACCTTAAAAACATCTTAAATAAGCCATCAATCCAAAAGATTGGCTTACATCAACCATTTAACTCACACTTTCATCTACATAGAGTTCTGAATATACAAGTGAAATATGAAGCATGATAAATTGGAACCACTGTTAATGATTAAAGATGGTAGATAGAAGAAGAAAATTGTAACATGCATGCTATTGTAAAAAATAATTGGTGTTGACATGCATGCTATCGTAATTCTTTCTTATTATTACATCATTTTTATTACCCACATGTTAGTCACATTAGAGCGGTTGTCCAGAATATCAGGCCTTAACTCAAAATGCAACACCCAATATTTCTGCTTCAGTGTTACAAAATAATTTGTAAGTTCCTTTCTTAAACATATCGCTTGTACTCACAGCTATATTCAAGTGAGTGATAGAGGTATTTTAATAAACAATTGGTGGACAAAAGCTAAGAACAAACTGTTGGTTCATTTCAATTTCTTAGAAGATTTGAATCAAACCACTTATTTTGTTTAAAATGTAGTAATGTTAGTTCTGTTTGTATTTTTTATGTCAACATTGAAGTTGTGGTTCATTTTTTCTACAAATCCATTGACAATCACTGACTGAATTTTTTAAAATTAATTTTATTTTAGTGAGGTTCTAACCCCCATAATCTAACCCTTTTTTTTTTCAATTTTGACTTTTAATGACGTCCATTAAATCAAATAGAGGGTAGAAACTAAAATTGTGGACAGAAAACTTTAGAAGGATTATTTTTTAAAGGAAAATCTTTTAGGGACTAAAATTAAATGTTGAGATATTTATAAGGATCCCAGACATATTTAACCCTAAAAATAATAAAACATACTAAAGAAATACCTAAATACAATAGTAGAAGAATGTGCATCAAAATGCACTGATCACTCCCCTACTTAGAATATCTTTTTTAGATCCCGATACATCTTAGTAGCTCCCAGGTGGATATTTAAGCTACTTTTATGACCCTCTTCTAAGATCATCTTCTTCAACTCAGGGTTATCCGGTATGCAGATCCTACCTCAGAACCTCAACATGCCATGCTCATCCACTTTAAAATCACTCTCTTCAGTTTGATTACTCACAACTATCAAATTCACTAGTTTCACATCCAACTTCTGACTCTCTTTAATATTAATAAGGAAATCATTGTTTACCTTGAACATACCCAACATCACACTCTGCATTTTTAGTTCGCAGATCAAACTCAAATCTCATAACTGCTCAATAAGTTCTAACTCTTTAACCATCAAAGTAGACATATGCAATGACTTTCGACTTAAAGCATCAACCATAATATTAGCTTTATCGGGGTGATAGTTCAAGCCAAATTCATAATCCTATAGAAACTCTAACCATCTTCGTTGCCTCATATTTAATTTCTTTTGATCACACAGGTACTTTAAACTATTGTGATCACTGAATACTTCAAATCTTGAACCATAAAGATAATGCCTCCAAATATTTAGCACGAACACCACTGCAGCCAACTCTAAATCATGAGTAGGATAGTTTCTCTCGTGAATCTTCAGTTGTCGTGAAGCATAAGCCACTACTTTGTCATTCTACATCAGCATACCGCCTAAACCCATCTTAGACGCATCACAATACACCATAAATGATTCATTAGAATCTGGAAAAATCAGAACTGGAGACGTAGTCAACATCTTCTTCAACTCTCTGAAACTTTCCTCACAATGAACATCTCAAACAAACGCTTTGCCTTTGTATGTCAGTTGAGTTAACGAAAGTGCTAACTTAGAAAAACCTTCATTAAACATGCGGTAGTAACCAGTCAATCCCAAAAATCTTCTAATCTCAATAACTGACTTAGGAGCCTTCCATTGTAGTATTACATCTAATTTGGATGGATCCATAGCAATACCATTACCTGAAATAACATTCCCAGGAAAACTAACCTCTTGCAACCAAAACTCACACTTTGACAACTTGACATACAACTTCTTCTATTTCAACACTTGTAACATAATTCAAAAATGATTTGAATGCTCCTCATTTGACTTGGAATAGATTAAAATATCGTCAATGAAAACTACCCCAAACTAATACAGATAAGTATGAAATATGCGATTCATATATTCCGAAAATACTCCATGTGCATTGGAAACTCTGAACGGCATCGATGAATATTTTTAGTGTCCATACTGAGTTCTAAAAATTGTCTTCTAAATATCCTCGTATTTCACCTAAATCTGATGGTAACCCGAACTCAAGTCAATTTTGCTGAAAATACGTTGTGATACGGTGGAAGAACTGACTTGAGGTTTTGCGTTTGTGTTCGCAAATGTTTCAGTTTAGCAAGAGTCGCCACCGACTTTTTATTTTATCCAAAGGAAAGGTCAAAAAGCACAGGAAAGACCTTTGAGATTTTTTCTTGGGTTCGGGGGGTAGATTATGAAAAGGGAAGGTGCTAGCATCCTTTTCATCCATGGTTTTCCATGGGCTCTTAGTTACTTGTTTAGATCACTTGCTTTGCTTTTTCAATTGTTTGAAATGGTGCTTTGTGTGGTTTTGAAAGTATTTTGAAAAGAGGCCATCGTTTTGGCAATCTTTGTAATGATTCTTGTTTGAAGAATGTATACAAAGATGTTTGTCTTTTGAAAAATGTTTCAATGTTTGAAAGTTTGTTTGGAAATGTTTTGAAATTGTGTGTGTGTGTTTGTTTGAAAATAGCAAGGATGGTTTGCAAATTGATCAAGTAACTAGGAGCATCTACCTAATCAAAAGTATTTCTTGTACATTTTTAACCATTTGACATTGTTGTTTTACCATTGTATTTGGTAAACAATCCTATCTTTGGAAGTTAAACGGGACAAGCATGGGTCATCGTATGACCATGATAGCAATGTTTCCAAGTATCTTAACAAGTTTTAGGGACCAAGATCATTTGTTTTTAGGAAACATTTTGATAGCGTCATCGAATGACTATGATCTTTTGTTTTGATTGATTTTGCCAAGATACCTAGCATGCATACCATGGCCATTTTAAGGCAACAAAGTGGATGAAACCTTAGGGGTGCTTGTGTGCAAGGTGTTGTCATTTTTCATGCATTTTTGTCTTGTGTTAAGTCATGCTATTTGTTTTGATTTTTTTGGTCTTTTGCATACAAACCCTAATTTACTATCATGGCATATAAAAGCAATAAACGCGTAAAGTAAATCTAAACTATTACACAATATTATGGGAAGGGGGTACAAGTTTGAATAAGGGGGTATTGCTCAAAATAAAATCCTAATTTACTATTACAACCCAATTGAATTTATACAACAATAAATAAATAAACAAGTATTTAAATATATAATAAATTGTAAATATGCAAAATGTTTTTTGTATTTGTTTTATGCATGAGAAAATAAGTTTATTCAAGTCTTAAAAATAAGAGAAAATAAAGTGATTATTTTTGAAAGGGTGAAAACCCTAGTTTTTTTTTTAAAGGAAAATATGCTTTATATTATTTATTTATTCATTTATGTACAAGAAAATAAATAAAAATGTATACAAAAATGTTAAAAAATAAAATATGTGAGAAAATAATATTTTAAGTATATAAATAATAAAAATAAAAATATATAACATTTTTATATTATTTGCAAGTTTATTTAAGAAAATAAAGTATATTGTTATTTAATAAACTATTTTTATGTCCAAAATATAATAAAAATAATAAAATAAAATGCAAAAAATTAAGAAAATATTTTTGTTTTTTTTTTAATGTTCCAGAAAAAATAATAAAAGTCAGAAAATATAAAAGAAAATGAGAAAATATACAAAATGAAGAAAATGGGCCAAGGTGGTGCAGAAAGCAAAAGAGGGGTGTGAATAGCCAGAAAAGCCAGGCCCAGGCCCAAGCTCCACTTCGTTCATGTCCTCTGAACATGCGCGCACCCTGGTTCTGTGCTTGAATCATGTTCTCTCTATTGCTTGTATGAAATCAAAAATTTACAACATGAAAGTTATAGCATTTTCAATCACGATTCCAACCATATCCATTTTGTGACCTAACTCTCAAAGGACAGAGAGAATTTCAGTGGCCCTAAATTCTAACCTAGTTTTTTCAGCAACTTCAACTATCAAATACTCCTAGCTCAGTTAATATAAATGAAATCTACGCATATGTACAACTCAAGGAACTTAAGGACTACATTTTTGCTTCACAAACCTAAGCCTAATGATGTCTAAATAGAGAGATAGAAACTTATAAAATACCTTATTCAGTTGAGTTTGGCTATGGCAATGTAGCAACTTTGAGTGAGGCCTGAAGTACTTGTGAGCTTACTTGAACTTCCCTCAACCTTTCCCAATGCTTAGCTTGCTTTGAAATGGCTTGAATCTCCTTGTAGAAGTCAACCTGCACACTCAGAAATTGAAAATGGTGAAGCTTGAAAATGAGCTCACAGTTACTGAACAATGGCTTGGATAGTTTAGGTGTGATGTGTGAAATGTGTCTGAAATGGTTCCAAGCAAAACGCACGAGGGAATATGGAAGTGGCTTGGTGTTTGCAGAAGTTGCCCTGTTTTGGGAAGAAATGGGGTTTTCTGTGTTAGAGGGTGTTTGAGAGCTTAGAAAATTGTGTTTCTGGCTTGAGATAATATTTTGAACTTGTTTGAAATGATACTAAGACTTCGTTTTAACAGATACTCAAGTTGTGGACTTTTTGCAAGCTTACTTGCTTTTGAAGCAAAAGGTGAGTTTACAAAGCTCAAAGCGTGTACAGGCTAGCTCAAGGCCTTCACATAGTTGGTGAGCTTTTTCTGATGTTTATGGATCTTGTTTGTAGCCAAAGATCAGGTTCAATGCTCAAGGAATACAAAATTACAAAAAGCAAGCTTTATGGAAATGGCATTGTTACCTTTATGCCATAAATGGATTAATTCATTGTGCAAAGTTCCATAGCTCAGAAAAATCCAATATCCATTGTATTTGCATTAAATTACGGAGTGTGGAAAGGTTTAAGACCTGTAAAACAAGTACAAGCATGCTTAGGACAGATTTGCAAGTTGTAACCTTGTGCAAAATGCCTTGGACAAAAGTGAGAAATGGCCATTTTCATTCCTTCGATTCTCCCTAACCATAAATGATCTTGGAGAGTTATTGGACATTTTGGAAAGCATGTAATATGCTCTACAATCCATATTTGAAATGCATTTTGAGATTCAACTTGGAACTATGTGAAAAGTTGCCATAAAGTTAGGTCAAAAATCTGCCTAAACTAGGACAAAATTTCACTAAGTTAAAAGTTTCATGGACCCGTATTCACAAAATCATAACTTGAGATCCAAGCATCTTTTGGGAAAACTTTATGAATCAAAGTTGTAGATTTTGTGGAGGACTACAACTTTCATGTTGGAAGTTTCATTTTAATCCAATTTCATCATGGTGACAAAGTTGGGAAAAGTTTGGGAAAAATAAGAAATTTTCATAACTTTGAAAATTTCTAAGTTATGAAATTTTTCAATCTTAAATCCTAATTTCCAAAATTAGGTTTCTTGGTGAAAAAGTTTCATGTTTTGACACATCTTGATGAAAAGACCCTTGGCACTTGATTTTGACCAAAAAGTCAAAGTTTGACTTTTCAGTGTACAATTGATTTTTGATCAGTTGACTGGAAAATTCATCTGTCAATCCAATGCTTTTGAGATCTTTTGAGATCTTTTGAACCTTGTGATTAGGTCAAGATGATGCCATTGAGTCCTTGAAACCATGCTTGAACCCAATTTGCCATTGTCTAGGTGAAAAATCAGTAATTTCCCTTCTACAGTCAAAACCCTAAAAATGACCATTTTGCCCTTTTGATGATCTGATCAAATTTCTTGAGGAGTTGTGGTACAAACTTGATCAAATGGTTCATATGAGTCTATAATTTTGATGTGGATCAAAAATTATGAGGTTTGACTGTAAATTGGCCACAGTTGACTTTTTCCTCAATATAGTTGATTTTTAGGTCAACTGTCCAATTGACTGGGCAAAAATTTAATCCAAAGCTTGAAACTTGGTATGAGAAATATTAGAGGTCCAACATTAAGTATGAAAGTCACATGAGGCATTGGAAGTTCAAAAATCCATGTGCAAACTCAAACCCTAATTTCAGGTCATCAGTGCAAGGAGATGTCTTGAGCTGAGCAAACCCTAATCTGGTTTTGAGTCCAAAGAGTCTTGTGAGGGGAAATCTTGATAAAATGAGAGGTAAAATTTTGGGGTATAACAGCTGCCCCTGTTCAATCTTCTTGAACCTGAAGAGTTAGATTGACGAGTTTTGCCGTTCGTGACTCGAAGGTAAAAGATGATTGGACACTAGAGTGCCCGTAAATTTGCACTCGTCAGAATGTATTTGAGGGAATGGGCTTAAAGATGCCATTTGGAGAAGTGACAGAATCTTGTCAGAGATGGGCTTAAAGATGTCATCCAAGAATGTTTGTTGAATTGTATGTTGTAAGTCAGAAGAATGAGTATCAAAATGGTATCCGTGTCTGGAATGCATCTGAACTGTATCTGAATCTGAAACTGTATGAGCAATGGAATAGAGTCTGTGTCTGGAGCGTATCTGAGTTGTAACTGTATTTGAATCTTGAATGAATAACAGAATGACTTCTCCGTCTAGAGTGTATCTGGATTGTATCTGAGTCTGAAATCTGAATAAGCGACAGAATAACATCTGTGTCTGGAGGGTCTCTGGGCTGGGGGAAAAGTCAGAATAAGTGACAGAATGGCAGTCGTGTATGGAGCGTATCTGGACTGTATCTGAAGTTTGAGATTTGTATAAGTAGCAGAACGACTTCCGTGTTTGGAGTGTATCTGAACTGTAACTGGGATCTGGATAAGTGACAGAATGACTTCCGTGTCTGGAGTGTATCTGAACTTGAAATTGATAGTTGAATCTGAATGAGAAATAGAATGACTTCCGTATCTGGAGCGTATCTAATCTATATCTGATTGTTGAAGTCTGAATGAGTGACAGAATGGCATCTGTGTCTAGAGCGTATTCGTCCTGTATCTTGACTTTGAATTCTGAATGAGTAATAGAATGACTTCCGTGTCTGGAGTGTATCTTTACTGTATCATGAATAAGAGATCTGAATGAGTAACAGAATGACTTCCGTGTCTGGAGTGTATCCGTATTGTATCTGAAATCTTTGAATATTTGTTAAAGATAGTTGTTAATCTTATCCTGAAAAGGGTAAAATGTTAGCTGAAACATAAAGTTATGTTGCATGAAATGTATGATGCAATAAATGCACTTTATCAATGTTTATGATATATGGATGTAATGTATGCGCATGTAAGCTGATTTGCTGTGTTGCTGAGGAAAATAAATCCTTGATAGCTGGGGATAATGAAATCCTTGACTGCTACTAGGGAAAATAAATCCTTGACTGCTGTTGGAGATTTAAGATCTTGATTGCTGAGGATGAGAAATCCTTGGTGACTGTTGGGGATGGGAAATCTCTGACAACTTCTGTGGGGATGCGAGAATCCTTCACGACTTTCCTGTGGATATAGGGATCCTTCAATTCTTTGGAGTTGGAGGATGATAAACATTTTGTTGTGAGAATAATGCCAAGTGTTGCTTGAGAAACCTGCTTGGGGAATCCCGAGAACTTTGATGACTATGGCTGGGGATTACACAATGAGAATCCTTACTCGACTGGGGAATAAGGAAACTCTGATGGTTTCTGCGGGGAACTAAGAACGATAATCTTCATTCTGTTGAGGAGTGATGAAGACTCCGGCAACTTCACTAGGGAATCAAGAATGAGAATCTTCATTCTGTTGGGGAGTGAAAAACTGTGGGGAGTAGCTATACTGCTGGGGAGTAGCTATCCTGCTGGAGAGTAAGTTAAGGAGTCTGGGGAAAAAGCTTATTCCTGTTTGGAAAAAGTTCACGAGTTTGGGTTGTATGCCACTCTACTGGGGAATTATCCTAGTTGGGGATAAGACAAAAAGTTAACTGTTATCTGGTTGATTCTCAGACTTTTAAGACAACTTGTTAGGGAATCTGGGGAAACTGAATGGTTCCCATTGGGGATTGATAGTTGTAAATTTGACTCCGCTGGGGAAGAAGGTTTCATCTTTGCTGAGGGTCTGTGGTTCAAAGTTTTGTCTCCACTGGGGATTGGGAGTTTGAAGTTTTAACTCTGATGGCGGATTAAGGATTTGAAATTTAGCTCCGCTGGGGAATGTATTTCAAGGTTTTAGCTCCACACAGGGATTTGGATGATGTACTGCATGGGATTTCTCTGGGAATAGCCTAAAGACGTTTTCCTATACTTTCAACCTGTCAGTAATTATTCTTTCCCATTTCGTTTATTTGTAAGCACTGATTATATTCAAATGCATATGCTCATTAATAAATCATTGGACGTTTTCAAATAAAACACAAGTGTAAAAGGAAAAGACAAATAGTTTTCTGCACTTTGAAGTATCTTTGTATTAACTTTGTGTAAGTATTTTTATACAAAGGAGACAGACATCCTAGTAAGAGAACGTTGTCCTAAAAATGAGAAAAATTTATACAAAGAAAGATGGCTATGTGTAAAAATTCCATGGGGTTCCCATTTTTCTATAGCCTTCGTAACTCTGAATATCTTGTCCATTTGCTGCTTCGTCCGAAGATGATTGAGTTGATCAGAAGCTCAGAGTTTGTCTGTGAAGATATTGTCCTTAAAGTGATCCGACGAGATATAGTCATACGCTTTAATTCCCTAACTTTTGCCTGGACCGCCCTTTCGGGTTTTTGATCCACTAGGAAACCCTTTTTTGCCCAAGTCGCCCTTTCAGGTTTTCAACTTGCCGGGTGTACATTTTTTTTTTGTTTATCCCTAACTTTTTCCTGAACCGCCCTTTCGGGTTTTTGATTCACCGGGATGCCCTTTTTTTGCCTAGGTGTGTCAACCTAGCGGGTCACTTATGCGTAGTATCTTTTGATTATGTCTACGTTCGCAGGGTGCGGCAGGTCGTTGCCTTCCATGGTGGTTAATATCATTGCCCCACCAGAAAAGATGTTTTTGATCACAAATGGTCCTTCATAGGTAGGAGTCCATTTTCCCCTGGGATCACTTTGAGGCAAGATGATCCGCTTGATTACTAGATCTCTGACTTGATACACTTGTCGTCTGACTTTCTTATTGAAAGCTTTGGTCATTCGTTTTTGATACGCCTGACCATGGCAAACAGCAGTAAGTCTCTTTTCGTCGATTAAGTTAAGTTGATCAAGTCGGGTCTGAATCCAATCGTCTTCACTCAAACCAGCATCCTTCATGATTCTCAAGGAGGGAATCTGAACCTCGATAGCTAAAACAGCTTCCATGTCGTATACCAAAGAATAGGGAGTTGCCCCAGTTGATGTACGCGCCGTGGTACGGTACCCGTGGAGAGCAAACGGTAACATCTCATGCCAGTCCTTGTAGGTGATTGTCATCTTTTGTATGATCTTCTTGATATTTTTGTTCGCAGCTTCGACATCACCGTTCATCTTTGGCCGATAGGGAGATGAATTGTGATGTTGAATCTGGAACTGCTCGCACAAGGTAGTGATCATAGTATTGTTAAGGTTTGTACCGTTGTCAGTGATGATCCTTTCGGGGATTCCGTACCGACAAATGAGGTTCTGCTTGATGAAGCGGGCAACAACATTCTTTGTGACAGAGGCGAAGGAAGCTGCTTCGACCCATTTGGTAAAGTAATCGATGGCCACCAGGATGAAGCGGTGTCCGTTGGATGTTGTAGGCTTGATCTCCCCAATCATGTTGATTCCCCACATAGCGAATGGCCAAGGAGCTGTTAAGACATTGAGAGGAATTTGAGGTATATGTACCTTGTCCGCATAGATTTGACATTTATGACAAGTTTTGGAATTTTGATAGCAATCAGCTTCCATGGTAGACCGGTAATAGCCTGCCCGTAGAATATTCTTAGTCATCGTATGTCCGCTAGAGTGAGTGCCAAAGGTACCATTATACAGTTCAACCATGATCTGTTCAGCTTCAATCTTATCCACACAACGGAGCAGAATGCAATTGTGATTGCGCTTGTATAGGATACCATTGCTCAGGAAGAACTTGGCAGAGAATCTCCTCAAGAACTTTTTGTCGTTGACTGAAGCTCCTTCAGGATATTCTTGAGCCTCGAGATACCTTTTGACTTCATGAAACCAAGGTCGGTCCACTACTTCTTCGGTATTAATCTCGTGACAATGTGTAGGTTAGTCCATCCGTTCAATGGTGATTTGGGGAGCCTCATTATCCCAGTTAAGTTTAAACATGGATGACATTGTAGCTAGAGCATCTGTTAGCTGATTTTCTTCTCGCAGGAAGTGCTCGAAGGTAATCTGCTCGAAATGAGGTAACAATGTCAAGACATGTTCTTTGTAAGGGATAAGATTGGGATGCTTAGTGTCCCACTCTCCTTTGATCTGACTGATGACCAAAGCTGAGTCTCCAAACACAACCAAAGATTTGATTCCCAGGTCTATTGCAGCCTTGAGACCAAAGATACAAGCTTCATACTCGGCCATGTTGTTGGTGCAGTTGAAGCAAATCCTGGTTGTGAAAGGTGTATGGCAACCTTCTGGAGAGATGAGTATCGCACTGATATCGTTGCCAAGTGAATTAGAGGCACCATCAAAGTACAGGGTCCATCGGGATCCTAGTTCATGTCCGTCATATGATCTGAGATCTTCAATGTTGTCCAATGTCATAATGTCTTTGTCGGGGAAGTTGAACCTCATGGATTGGTAATCTTCGACAGCTTGATGAGCCAGATGGTCAGCTAGCACACTCCCCTTTATAGATTTTTGGGTCGTGTATTGTATGTCGTATTCTGTCAGGATCATCTGCCGTCTAGCTATTCTTCCAGATAAAGCAGGCTTCTCAAAGATGTACTTGATCGGATCCATCTTAGATATCAGCAAAGTGGTATGAGTCAACATATACTGCTTTAGCCGGCGAGCAGCCCATACCAAAGCGCAGCAAGTTTTCTCGCGCAGTGAGTATCGGGTCTCACAGTCGGTAAACTTTTCGCTAAGGTAATAAATGGCATGCTCTTTTCGGCCAGACTCGTCATGTTGGCCCAGTACGCACCCCATTGAATTCTCTAGGACGGTTAGGTACATGATTAACGATCTTCCTTCTATGGGTGACATCAAGATAGGAGGTTCTAGAAAATATTCCTTGATTTTATTGAAAGCAATTTGACAGTCATCATTCCATTTAACCACCTGATCTTTCTTCAACAGCTTGAAGATTGGTTCAAAGGTAGATGTTAGGTGAGAGATGAACCTAGCAATGTAGTTTAGGCGTCCCAAGAAACCTCTGACCTCCTTCTCAGTGCGAGGAGCAGGCATTTCTTGTATAGCTTTGACTTTGGCAGGATCAACCTCGATGCCTTTGTTGCTGACAATGAAACCCAAGAGTTTACCGGACCTGACTCCGAAAGTGCACTTGTTAAGGTTCAGTCTGAGCTTGTACTCCTTCAACCTGACAAACAGCTTTTGCAAGTGGTCGAGGTGTTCTTCTTCCTTTTATGATCGGGCTATCATGTCATCTACATAGACCTCTATCTCATGATGTATCATATCATGAAACAAAGCTACCATGGCGCGTTGATAGGTTGCCCCGGCATTCTTCAGTCCGAATGGCATCACTTTGTAACAGAACGTACCCCACTGTGTAACAAAAGTAGTTTTCTCCATGTCTTCAGGTGCCATTTTGATCTGGTTGTAACCTGAAAATCCGTCCATGAAAGAAAATACCTTGTGCTGAGCTGTATTTTCAACCAAGATGTCAATGTGCGGTAATGGAAAGTCATCTTTAGGGTTAGCCCTATTTAAGTCTCTATAATCCATGCACATTCTCACTTTGTCGTCCTTCTTAGGAACGGGCACAATGTTAGTAACCCATTGTGGATAGGAATTAACAGCAAGAAATCCAGCATTGAACTGCTTCATAACTTTGGATTTGATCTTTTCTGACACGTCGGGCTTCATGCGGCGAACCTTTTGTTTGACTGGTGGACAGTCTTCTCTTGTGGGAAGACGGTGAACCACAATGTCTGTATCGAGTCCCAACATGTCTTCGTGTGACCAGGCAAAGATTTCAACATATTCATGTAACAGCTGAATTAAGCGCTCCTTGACACTTGGCTCTAGGTTGGCACCCACTCTGACTTCTTTTCGGTCTTTGTCAGTACCCAAGTTGATTGTCTCTAACAGCTTCTCATGAGGTAGAATAACCCTTTCTTCCTGTTGTAACAGTCTAGCCAATTCTCCCGGCACCTCACAATCTTCCTCACCTTCGTAGTCGGCATGGTAGACCAGATCTTCAGAGTCACTGAAGGCCATAGCAGAATTGTTACCCATAGAATCCGGAATGGAAGGGTACCTGCATTTGTGAGTGTGGGTGTGTGTAAGGGATAGCCACCTTTAAACAAATAAAATGTAAACAGAAAGACAATGAACACAAAAGTTTATATGTGAAAACGTCCATGATTTATTAAAATGGCATATGAAGATGAAAAATCAAACCCTTACAAATGGACCTATGTGCCTCGGGTAAGGCACAAGGTTAAAAGTGTACGAATTGTTTGAGAATTATTACAAACCAATAGAAATGTTTGAAAGATAAATTACTGCGGTATGAAAGTAATCGGAACAAAGTCTTTTGCCTCCCAGTTGCACAGTCCTCCATCAACAGTAGGGAAAATCCAGTCTTCCAAGTTGCTCTCCTCTTCACTATCCTCCAAAGCATTGATTCCATGATGGGTGATCTTCACTGGTGGCCCCCCGGCACGGGTGCAGCGTACAACCTTTTGAGCAGAAGAAGTGAACCCTAAGCCGGATTTATCTGATTTGTAAGGGAAGTCTGGAAGTTGCCCCCAGATTGTGCTTCCTCCTTCTTCAATCACAACCTTTGCATCTTTGAGAGACGACATCCGAGGAGGAGGTCTGGTAATCATGGGTACAGAAGACACTGTCTTAGTTGCCGCAATCTCCTGAGCTACCTCTTCAAAATTCTGAAAAGGGGTTTCGATAAATTCACCATCCAATTCTACATAGCGGAAAGAATTCAGATGGCTTATCATGTATTCCTCTTCGCCGTGAACAGTGATGATTTTCCCCTGGACAGGGTACTTGAGAATTTGATGCAGAGAGGAAGTGACGGCTCCAGCATTGTGAATCCAGGGTCTTCCCAACAAGAAATAATAGGAAGGACGGATGTCTATCATATAGAATATGGAGTTGAAGGTTTCAGTTCCCACTTTAATCGGGATGTCCACCTCCCCGTGGACCATCCTTTTAGAACCATCAAAGGATCTGACAATTATATTGCTGGGTTTTAGGGTTAAGGCTTCACAATCTAGCCTGTCCAAGGCTTTCTTCGGCAGGACATTTAGAGACGACCCAATATCAACCAAAACATGTGCTAGAATAGTCCCTCTGCATTCCACCGAGACATGCAAAGCGTCATTATGTTTTCTCCCTTTAGATGTTAAATCGGCATCGGAGAATCCTATACCATTGTCAGCTGTTAGGCTAGCTACACATTCCTGGAACTGATCCGCGGAGGTTTCCTGTGGCACGTGGGCCGTCTTCAAAAATCTGATCAAAGCTTTAGCATGAGCCTCTGAACAAAGCAGCAGGGCCAAGATAGAGATCTTTGAGGGGGTTTTCCCCAATTGTTCCACAACATTATAATCGCTTTTCTTGATTATTTTCAAAATCTCTTCCATTTATTTTTTAGAGGTCTCAGGGATGACCAATGGCTGAGCCCTCGTCCTGATAGGCTCTTCTTGGATCCCTTTCCCTCTATCATAAATAGCAGCAGAGGGGACAACCACAGGAGTCACAACTTCTTCAATAATTGGAGTTCTCGCAGATATGTTGACCGGCACATGGGTAACCTTAGGAGCAGCTGAGGGTCCAAAGATTTCCTTTGGTGGGGCAATCTCTGGAGAGAAATTCTTCCACTGCGAGTGATTTTGCTTGTTCCAGCAATGTTTCCAATGTCAGAAGTCTCTTCATCAGAACTCTCTTCAGTTGATTCAATTTGTTTAATACCGTGGTAGTGAATCTCTCCACCATAGTTCCACGGTATTGATTTGTCGGACTTGTATGGGACGGGCCCAGGCATGGTTATCTTTAAAGGTGCAATCTTCGGATCGGATGTAATCTTAACAGGTATTTTGGAGACCTTGGAAAGATTGGCGGATATTGTAATTATTGAAATATCATTAACAGGAGTCGGTGTAACAGGAGTCTTTTCAAAAAGGATTTCTTGATTATCCATTAGGCGTTGGATGCCTAACTTCAACAATGAACAGTCGATCGGTAAGGATGAACAAAGGCAGCAATCTTCTTCACAACCTGGGAAAATCCCAGCCTTCAGCAAATTCAACTTGATTATCGGTAGCGGAGTTATCAAATCATTAACAGAAGCAACAAAAAGGTCTTCTTCAACAGCATGGGCATTGTGAACATGCCTTGGAATTGGAGCAGAGATCACATTCGGCTTTTCAGGGGCTTCGAATTCAACTTCTTTAGCGTCTATCAAATCCTGAATCTTGTTCTTCAAGGCCCAACAATTATTGGTGTCGTGCCCTATACTCCCTGAATGATAAGCACACTTGGTGTTCGAATGGTAGAAAGGAGAAGTTGTATTCGGATTCTTTGGGGCCTCTTTCAGACTGGCAAGGTTTAACTTCAAGAGATGGGGTAGAACCTGAGCGAGAGTCATGTTTATCTGGGTGAATTGTCGTACAGGCCTTTCCACCCTTGTTTGGTTGGTTCTGAGTTGATTGTTTCTGGGCTGATCAGCAGCAGACTTCTGAATCATTACGGCCCCCACCGCTGGCCGACGCTCAACTCTTCCTTGAGCTCTTTGGGAGTAGACAGCTGTTGGCTCCTAAATTCGACACCTTTGTTTTATTAATGTCAGCCATTAAAGCTGAAGGATGTTTTCGACTAGCTAGGTCCGTCGAAATGCCCATCGAAAGATGGCAAGGTACTTAGAAGATTTCTTCCAAGGGAGAAGTTGGTTGCCTTCGACGTCGAAGGAGTTTCTCGTCGAAGATGTCTCTCGACGAAGGTGTTCGATGGTTCAGAGTGGAGCAGTTTGAAATTCAAGTGTTTGGAGGGAAAACGGTTTCCAGCGGTTACCAAGTGCAACGTGCAGAGATCTGGAGCGTCGAACGTTGAGAATGTGCCAAGTGGAATCATCTCGAAGCAGTGTAACTGCCCGACGGTTACTTGGGATGTTTTAGTATAAATAGTAGTAGTCATGTAGTTTCTCGTGTGTGTTCACAATTCTATACAAAGTCACTCATATAGATTCGAGTACCCAGCGTGTGAGAAAGAATTGTTGAGAAATGTATGTGTGAAACACCAACTTTATTAATCAAAGTCATTTACTTTCCCAGAAATTTACTTGCTTTCTTCTTTACTTTCCTGTCGAACCCTTTCATTTAAAGCCTTATTTATTTTACCAAGTCCTTTCTTCATGCAATTTACTTAAAGCCTCTTTACTTTATTGTCGTTTAACCAATATCCAATTTAATCAAACTTCAAAATCAACCTATGTCCTAGGATCAATCTGATCGATCCTGCGAGTAACCAAATAAGTAACCATTTGGAGGATCAGCGTTTGTTTACCAAATACCAAGGTAAACAAATTGGCACACCCGGTGGGACTGTGTGTTGATTGTTGAAAATAATCTCATCTTTTCGAGGAGTGTTGTATGTTATTGAGAAGTGGTAGAATATACACTAACGATAACAATACTGCCAGAAGAAGGGAAGAGATGGCGAATCCGCCAAACAATAACGAAATCCCACAAACGAATGTGGGAGCAACGGTTAGTACGACCGTAAGTGAAGGGACAACTGTTGGTTCGACACCAGCAGTAACGGTCACAACAACGGGGCCAATACCTTCGTTCACGGGCCCCAGGATGCCTGTGGGAACTCCCCCACCCAGGGGAAATTTAGGCACGAGGCCTTTTGTTCCCCACGGATTCATGCCACTCTATGGTATGCCAACTTCTGAATTGGCTAGCCTGACGAACGCTGCGTCCACTTTTTCAGACCCTTTAGTGAGTGCCTCTTCGCCACTCCAAGGTTCTGGAGTAGGCATGGCGAATAGAAATAGGACCCAACTCTTAGGAGGAACGTCCCAAGTAGCCCATGGCCTTAGAAATGCCTCGACAGCAGTCTTGAGGCAACAAATGGACGAAAGCAACCATGATATGGTGCAAATGTTGGCACAAACTTTGAGTACAGTGCTAAACCCTCTAATACGGAACACTACTCAATCGAATCAGCAAGTGACAGCGCAAATGACGCGTTTGGCTGATTTCTTTGGAGTACCCCAACCTATTCGACAGCCCCAAAGGGCGCAAATAAGGGGTAACCAGGGGATATTCTTAGAGGAAGAAACCACCATCAACCAGGCTCAACAGCCTGTCGAAGAAAACCTTAGGGCACGATTGGAGCAACCTGTCGAGGAACCTAGGGTAATAACCCCAGAGGTAAGGTTAGTTAACAGAAACCAAAATGCTGACGAAGTAGTCCAGCATATCCAATACCAGAATACGGGTTTGGAAAATAATCTGGCAACCATGATCGAAAGGATCATGACTCAAAATGGGATGAACATGGGCTTTCGAAGGCCCAACTTTACATCTCCATTGTCAGAGTACGTGTTACAGACAGACTTACCTCCTAGATGCAAAGTCCCCAAATTTACTAAGTTCTCTGGGGACACGACAGAATCTACTGTCGAACATGTGGCGAGATACTTGATCGAAGCAGGTGACATTTCGAATAACGAAAACCTGAGGATCAAGTACTTCCCAAGTTCTTTAACAAAGAACGCTTTTACTTGGTTTACAACTCTGCCCCCCAATTCGATCCATCATTGGACCCAGTTGGAAAGATTGTTCCATGAACAATTCTACATGGGGCAAACCAAGATAAGCCTGAAAGAATTGGCCAGTGTGAAGAGACGTTTCACTGAACCTATAGACGAATATCTAAATAGGTTTAGGTTGCTCAAGGCGAGATGTTTTACACAAGTGCCAGAACATGAGTTAGTCGAAATAGCCGCAGGCGGTTTAGATTATTCCATTAGGAAGAAGCTAGACACCCAATACCTGAGAGACATGGCCCAACTGGCCGATAGAGTTCGACAGGTAGAACGCCTCAAAGCTGAAAAAGCAAAGGCAACGAAAACTCACAAGAGAGAGAGGATAGCGTACGTTGAGATGGATGACGAAGATCCGGAATCCTTCGACGATACTTTAGCTGTCGAAGAAGGAGAAGTCGATTTAGCAGAACTGAAACAAGGGCCACCATACTCTTGTAAACTGTTAGTCCCCTCAAGTGGGAAAAATCCCATTGGTCCAGAAAGGACCAACGATAGGTTCCCCAAAAAGACTTATAGTTTTGACATTACAAAATGTGATGAAATATTCGACTTGCTGGTTAAAGATGGCCAAATGATAGTACCCCCAGGGGTAAAATTGCCTCCTCTTGATCAAAGAAAGAAGAGAGGTTTTTGCAAATATCATAATTTTTTGGGCCATAAAACTTCTCAATGTTTTCTTTTCAGGAACCTTGTGCAAGACGCTATCGAAGAAGGGAGGTTGAAGTTTGCTGACAAAACCCCCATGGCTGTCGACTCAAATCCATTGCAGGCTGAAGCCCACTATGCTGAGCCCTCTGAGGTGAACGTGATAGAGGCAACCAGGAGCCAGTCGAAGAAGCCAGGAATCACAATGGTCGAAGTCTCAAAGGACCATATCAACATGCCAATCTTTGGCAGTTTTTCTGGAAATTTATCCAGGAAGACAATTGAAGCAGTTCAGAAAGCAGTCGAAAGCCCGAAGTTGGAGACCGCTGAAGCACAAAAAACTGGACCAAAACCCAGTTCCCACTTGGCCACAGTTCAAGGCCAGACGGAGAATCTAGAGATACAAATGAAGCAGTTAACTCTTGCTAACAAAGATACAATGAATATCAACATGGTCGAACTTTCTGACCCAAAAGCATCAGAAGAGGCCATGAGGCAAGAACAAGCTAATAAGACTGCTTTCCCTCGGGAAAATGAAAATTTGGCAGATTTTCTACAAAGATGCCAGAAAAAGAAATCAGAGGTGATGTTGTGTCCAAGATGCAGTTCGATCTTTGACAAAAAGGCTGTTGAGCACATTCAAGGCGTAAGAGCAGCGAATAAGAGAAGGGAAAATGTTGATCTTCGACATGACCCTAGAAGAGCCTCCCAAAGAGGTTCAAACCAAGAAAAGAGGCCATTGACTTTTAGGCCTCCCACAAATGTGCCAGTAGATACTTGGTACAAAACCTCTGGTCGAAAAAGGCCAAGTGAGGAGAGATGGCACTCTTTCGACGTGCCAAGGGGTTCCTCTTTGACTCAAAAGAAAGAGCCTCAAGTTGCTGCACCTAAAGTTGCACAAGTGTCAAGCAACTACAAAGGGAAAAATCCCATGTCTCGATCTCAATGGAGGAGATACCAAAGGAGACGAAAAGCTGAAAGGGAGGCTGCCAACGAACCAAAGGCAGAAACCAGTTCGAATGTTCCTCAAAGGAAGCAAAGGAAACCTCTAGAAAGAGAGCCAGTAACCAACAGGCTAGTTTGGCCTAACCAAGGTGAAGTCGAAGACGAAGACGATTCTGAGTCTGATGATACTTTGGACATAATGGTGAATATAGTCTCAGTGCTGCCCAGAGAATTCAACCGACAGGTGGAGGTCGAAGCAAGTGACTGGGAAGTGGAGCAGGAAATGGCCAAACATAGGCCAGTGTGCTATTTCGTCATGGACAATGGCACCACTGAGGAACAAAATGGGTTCTTCGAGCCACCTACAGAGGCGATGAAAAATCACCTCAAGCCTTTATTCATAAGGGCTAAACTCGAAGAAACTACTGTGAATAAAATATTGGTGGATTGTGGGGCAACCATCAACATTATTCCTCACTCTATGCTAAGGAAAATTGGCAAAAGGGATGAGGACATTAATCCTCACAACATGGTCTTGTCGAACTATGAGGGCGGCATAGGGACCACTATGGGAGTGATCCAGCTAGATATCAAAGTAGGGTCTATCCTTCGACCAACAATGTTCATGGTCATATCGGCCAAACCTAACTACAATCTTTTGTTGGGCCGTGAATAGATTCATGGTGTTGGAGCTGTGCCATCATCAATGCACCAGAGGCTGCTCCTATGGCGTCCAGATGGGATGGTCGAAAACATAGAGGCAGATCAAAGCTACTACCTGGGCGAAGTGAATCACCTGGGGTTGGCAGATTTCGACAAGAACTTGGCTCACATAGGGCCATGTCCAACACCTGACTTCGACATGGCGCCAGCACCAAACACTTTTTGTTCCCTATACCTGCACCCTGAGCATGGTTTCCAATGGGACAGAGAAGACTTGTCCCACATAGACTTCAGTGGGTTAACTGATATCCAACCAACTGGTTGGGGAAGTGAATTCAGTGATAATGACTGAGTCACAATCTTTGAAGCGAATTTCGGCTTATGTAGCCGAAACTAAGATGATAACGGCTCTCGAAGCCGAAGTAAAGTACATGGCCACACAGGCCAATGATCAACAGTTATCTGCTGCAGGTCCAGGAAAGGATTTCGATCCAAAACCCCCTGATATCATGCCAGAAGAAATGCAGGAACAGAGGCTCGACGCCATCTATGACGATGAGCCTTTGGGCTTCGAAAAGGACCCCTTGGCGAACAACATTAAAATGTTAGCGCAAGATCCTTTAGAAGAAATCAACTTAGGCGAAGGGTCAGAGAAAAGGCCAACTTACATCAGCGCCAAAATTGATCCAGAACTTAGGTTGGAAGTAATCCAATTGCTGAAAGAGTTCAAAGACTGTTTTGCATGGGATTATGACGAAATGCCTGGTCTCGACAGAGGATTGGTAGAACTTCAGTTGCCAATCAAACCTGGGAAGAAGCCAATCAAGCAAAATCCAAGGCGCTTCGCTCCAGAAATACTGTCGAAGATCAAGACGGAAGTCGAAAGACTGCTGAAATGCAAATTCATACGCGTTACAAGGTATGTCGAATGGATTGCAAACATTGTGCCAGTAATTAAGAAAAATGGTACGTTAAGGGTGTGCATAGATTTCAGATATTTGAATGCTGCTACACCCAAAGATGAATATCCTATGCCTGTGGCGGAAATGCTAGTCGATTCTGCCGCTGGCTATGAATACCTGAGTATGCTCGATGGTTATTCAGGATATAATCAAATATTCATTGTTGAAGAGGATGTGTCGAAAACAGCTTTTCGATGCCCTGGGGCCTTAGGCACTTACGAATGGGTAGTGATGCCTTTTGGCCTAAAGAACGCTGGGGCAACGTACCAGCGAGCAATGAATACTATCTTCCATGATTTTATTAACACTTTTATGCAAGTATATATTGATGACATTGTTATAAAATCTGTTTCCAGGAAGAATCATATTGACCACCTTCGACAATCATTCGAAAGAATGAGAGAACATGGTCTGAAGATGAACCCTTTGAAGTGTGCATTCTGTGTGAAAGCTGTAGATTTCTTGGGCTTCGTTGTCCACAAGAAAGGAATCGAAATCAACCAGAACAAGACGAAGGCAATTCTGGAAGCGAAAGCGCCATCGAATAAGAAGGAACTGCAATCTCTCTTAGGCAAGATAAATTTCTTAAGGAGGTTTATATCTAATCTAAGTGGGAAAGCTCAGGCCTTTTCACCCTTACTTCGACTGAATAAGGAGGGGTTCGAATGGGGGCAAGAGCAACAAGAAGCCTTCGACAAAATCAAAGGGTACCTCACTAAGCCACCTATTTTGGTGCCTCCTTGTAGCAATAGGAGTATGAGATTGTACATAGCTGCATCAGACAAAACTTTGGGAAGCATGTTAGCCCAAGAGGATGAGAATGGAGTCGAAAGACCCATTTACTATCTCAGTAGAGTTTTGAACGATGCAGAAACTAGATATAGTGAAGTTGAAAAATTGTGTCTATGTCTGTATTTCTCTTGTACAAAACTCAAGCAATATATAAAACCAGTTGATGTGTATGTTTCGTCTCATTTTGATGTTTTCAAGTATATGTTGTCGAAACCTATCTTGCACAGTCGAATTGGCAAGTGGGCATTAGCATTAACTGAATACTCCTTGACCTTTATGCCTCTGAAGGCAGTAAAAGGACAAGTGGTTGCAGACTTTATAGTCGACCACTCAATTCAAGTTGAGGATATTAATTATGTGGAGATAGAGCCTTGGAAATTCTACTTCGATGGTTCCAGCCATAAAGATGGAACAGGGGTAGGAGTCTTGATTATTTCTCCAGATAAAATTCCAACAACATTCAAGTACAAAATATCAGGTTCTTGTTCGAACAATAAGGCTGAGTATGAAGCTCTAATTACTGGCCTTGAGATATTGTTGGAATTCGGGGAAACTCGAGTCCAAATAATGGGAGACTCAGAGTTAGTCATTAAGCAAGTCACAAAGGAATATAAATGCATAAGAGAAAATCTCATTATGTACTTTGTGATAACAAATCGTTTATTGAAAAAATTTGAAACGGTCAACATTCGACACATACCCAGAGTCGAAAATCAAATAGCCAACGACTTGGCACAAATTGCATCTGGGTATAAGATTTCAAAAACGAGATTACAAAGAGCAATCGAAGTTCGATAAAAGATAAAAGCAACTTGTCTATCACCAACAGACTTGGAATCGACGAGACTAGGATATGCTGATCAAAGTAACTTCGAAATTTCGTTCATAGATAATTTATCAGAGCAAGATTGGAGGAAACCCATTGTGGACTATCTTCAAAATCCAGGAGCTTCGACAGAACGAAAAACAAAGTACAGGGCGTTGAGTTATGTACTCATGGGTAATGAGTTATTCAAGAAAACGCCTGAAGGGGTATTGTTAAAATGCTTAAGTGAAACTGAGGCATACATAGCCCTTTCGACTACGCATGCTGGGGCATGTGGGGCTCACCAAGCAGGCCATAAGATGAAATGGTTGTTGTTTCGACAAGGACTATACTGGCCCACTATGTTGAAAGATTGTGTTGAGTTCGCCAAAGGTTGTCAAGAGTGTCAAGTCCATACAGGCATCCAACATGTACCAGCAAGCGAACTTCACTCGATAGTGAAGCCTTGGCCCTTTAGAGGATGGGCGTTGGACCTCATTGGAGATATTCGACCAGCATCATCAAAGAGTCAGAAATACATACTGGTAGGCATTGATTATTTTACTAAGTGGATCGAAGCTATCCCTTTAGTCAATGTAGACCAAGAAAATGTCATTGAATTTATTCAAAAGAACATTATCTTTAGGTATGGAATCCCTGAGACGATAACAACTGATCAAGGATCAGTTTTCACTGGTCGAAAGATGCAGGAATTTGCTCAGGAAACAGGTTTCAAACTCCTAACATCAACGCCTTACTATGCACAGGCAAATGGTCAAGTCGAAGCAGCAAACAAAGTAGTGATTGGCTTGATTAAAAAGCATGTTGGGAAGAAACCAAAGAATTGGCACAAGACGTTAGACCAGATTCTGTGGGCTTGTCGAACGTCCCCAAAAGAAGCCACTGGTACAACACCATATAGGCTAACTTTTGGCCATGATGCAGTGTTGCCAGCAGAAATTTGTCTTCAATCTGCAAGGGTTCAGAGGCATTATGATATTCCCTCTGAAATTTATTGGAACATGATGTTAGACGAACTGGTGGATTTAGACGAAGAGAGATTGCGCGCTCTTGACCTACTCAGGCTTCAGAAGAAAAGAGTAGAAGACTCTTATAATAAGAAGGTAAAACCTAAGGTATTTTTGCCTGAAGAACTAGTTTGGAAGGTAATTCTTCCCATGGATCGAAGGGATCGAAGCATGGGGAAATGGTCACCCAAATGGGAAGGACCATTCAGAGTTATCCAAACTTTTTCTGGTGGAGCTTATGAAGTCGAAGAGTTAGGTGAAGATAAAAGGCTCTTGAGAGTAAATGGTAAATATTTGAAAAAATACAAACCTACACTCCAAGAGATAAAAATAAAATAATAAAATAACAAGACTAAATTAACCATAAAAAGCCAAAATGGAAATTTTTTATAAATTTAGCCAAGATGGCAATGTTGTCGAATATAGATTACAAAATATGGTTACAAAAGCTGAATCAATCAGAAGGGAACAGAGTCCTTGAGTCGAAGGTATTTGACTTGCTGCAGCTCCAATCTTTTCTTGCACCAGGCATTCTCCTGCACAAGCTTGGCAATCTGAGCGTCGAAGCCTTGGGCCTTCTCAGCAAATTCCAGGCCCTGTTTGATTTCAGTTTGACTCTCGGTGTCTGGGATGGTCGAAAGAAGTTCCTCCTTGCGTTTAGTGTTGGCATTTATCTTAGCCTCTATTTCTTCGATTTGTGCCCTGAAGGAAGCATTCTCTCGATCGATGGCATCGACCTCTTCCTGCGTAGATGCTTTTTGCTTCGACAACTCCGCAATTCGAGAAGTCGTCTCCGAAACAGCAGTCCATGCAGAGGAGCTTTTGCCATATAACACCTCAAGCTGACTATTAAAGCCCCTTTGGCGCCTATAATCTGCTGAGACTTGATCAATCATGGAGTGTAACTCCATGATCAAGCCTGAAACTTCTGGAGCTACAGCTAACAAGTTGACAGCATTCAAAACATCCCTCAAGTATGATGGAGCAGTGGGGTCCCCCTCTAAAGCCTTCATCAAATCCTTCTTGAAAAACTGGGTCTTAACCTTCGCTAAAGCTTCATCAAGAGGAGAGGTTTCAGTAGACTTACCCGACAGGGTAGGAACCTCCTGACTAGCATCGGACGAACTCTTGCTCTCGATGATTGCGTTGAGATAGCTAACAGGGTCAGTTTGTTTCAAGAGTTCTAAATCCTCTTTCGACCTGTGCTTCGTTGAGGTAACAGCCCTTGCAACAGCATTGTCTTGGGTTTGAGGCTGTTGAGTGTTAAGTGCTTCGACTTGTTCCCCTTCGACTCGGACTGGGGCAGTACCAGCGTCACCTTGGTGCCCTTCGCCAGCGGCACCTTGGTTTTCTTCGCCAGCATTGCCATGGTCCCCTTCGTCACGATTCTCTTCCGACAGATCCACCACCTGAACCTCTTCTGGCTGTTGTTCTTCCGTTTGAGTTTCTTCTGCTGGTTTTTCTACCGTCTCAGCATTGGCCTCATTTATTTCAGTATGGGCTTCGTCATTTTCCAAGCCTTTTTCTTGTGGCCTGCTGAGTTCAGCAGACTCCAGTGTTTCAGAGGTCCTCGGCGGTGAGCTTTCAGTGGTGTCCTGAGAAAGGAAAGAAGAAGAATCTTCAGAAATCGAAAGAGACATAATCGAATGTAGGTATCTACACCTAAGTTACAAAAATGTCTAAGAGATCACCTGTAAATTAGCTTCAGCCCCAGGGCTGGAATTGTCGCTTTCGACAGGCTTATTGAGAAGAACGTTTAGTTCCTCCTCCGTTGGCTCCTCAATGATCACTGGAGGTGGCCTGGGCTTTCTTCCAGCAACCTTGATTCTAATTGTTCGACCCTCAGGAGCAGGAGCAGGAGCGTCCTTCGTCAGCTTTCGCCTTTTTAGAGGAGCAGGGGGAGAATCATCTTCTTCGTCGCTCCCAGATTCGACCACCAGTGCTGGCCGTTTCTTGGGCGAAGGTGCCTAAAAAACCAATGGGAATTCGATTTAGCAATTGCATCGAAAGTTAAAAATCGAAAGCCAGAAGAAAATAATGAAAGTCTGGTTACCGATACAGAAGGCTTCTTCGAAGGGCCTTCCCCCTGTTGGTTGGTTGTGGTCTTCGCCGGCGCTATGGTCTTCGCCGGCGGTGGAGGCTTTGTTGAGGGGCCTCCTCCCTGTTGGCTTTCTGCAGCCTTTTTGGCTACAGGCTTTCGAACAACTGAAATCAAATAAATAGTTAACAGGCTAGTAGTCGAAAGAGAAAGACAAAGTAATATGAAAGGATGAACTTACATTTCTTTATTTTGTCCAACACAAGGACAAAGGATTTCTGAAGCTCATCCACGAAGTCCTTCTCGTCGAAAAACTCCTCAACGTAATAACTTTTCCACCACTCCTCGAAGGATGGTGAGCAAAGAAAGTTGAGCTGGTAGTCAAACAACGAGAGAACTGTTCGACCAGCATATCTTCCGATGTGTTTAGTGGCCTGTTCTTCGGTGTAATCATTGCAGAAGTACAACATAGACTTCTCTCTTGGAAAGATTGGAGAAGGTAGGGTTTGAATAATACCAAACTGGTGAGATACCAGGTTTGGTTGGTATGCAATCAGACTCAAGTGAGTCTTAGAGCTCCTGAATCGAAGAGGCATGATCCTTGGTGTGAGGAACGCCTCCCACATTATTGTATGTTCGTCAACATTAGGACCACTCGACGTCCTTGGATGTGGCCTTGTGAACCATGCTGGGCCTACCTTCCGTCGAGCAAACGGAGCCATAGTCGAAGCAAACTCTTTCCTTCGAGCAAACATCAGAACGAAGTTGGTGAAAGTTTGCTGAAACTCCAGTCCATCTTCCATAGGCGTCAACAGAGCCAGTCTGGTTCCTTCGACGCGTCTGTTCGCTATCTCTGGAGCCTGCTCATTTATTTGAACCTTCTTAGGCAAGAAAGATTCGAAGGTGGCATTGAGCCACAGTTGGAGCAGCCAAAAAGGCCCAGCAAGTAGCAAGCTGGCCCTGTTCTCGATAATTTTTAGAAGAGTTGCCCCATTACTAATCGAATCATAGAGGCTAGCCAGAATCAATTCTGCCAAACAGATATTTTGGCGATGATGGAGTTGAGTGGCGAGAGTGACCATTTTCTTGGTCACCTGTAAGGACTTCGAGCAAAATACAAAGCGAGTCAGCCACAAGGCTAGAAACGCAATGTGTTCGACATCCGACACAACATCTGTCGACCTGTCGTGATAGTGATTGATGAAGGTGGTGTATGTTGGCTTGGTGGCAGAGAATCCAATTTGGTCCTCCGACATCTCCTCCGGATCGAAGTAATCCCCGGTGGGTCGAAGGCCAGTGATAGCGGCCACATCGAAGAGTGTAGGAGTCAGCATCCCACAGGGAAGATGAAAAGTAAAGTGGGAGTAGTCCCAGAAAAGTAGAGAAGCTATCAACATCTCCGGAGAGTAGTTCAAACCTGTTTTCGACAGCATCACCAGGTCGAAAATCCCCATATCTTTCTAGATCGAAGCTTGGCGTTTCTCCACCTTTTCCAGCCAAGCAACGTAATCAGGAGTAAGGCTAGGGCCAGACCTGAAAGCCCTAACACCTTTGTTGAAGAAACGGAGGCCGATTTTTTCATGCGCAGGGTCTTCATTGTCCTCTGCGTCTTTCTTGGCCCATGCAACCGGTTTGAGTTTCTCAACTACCGGAAAATAACTCTTGATCTTCATGGCCTCAGCAATACTTGGATACAAGGGGCCAGACATAGCAAAGATCTGGTTGGAATATCCAACCGGGATCATAAGGTGGCGTGAGTAAGCATCACGAACGGCGATGTCCAAGGGTTCAGGGACCCTTCGTTGGCCCGTGGAAGTTACTACTGGAGCAGTGACGAAAACCTTAGGTTTGACGTTTCCAGATGGTACAGTAGCGCTAGGAGCATTGGAACCAGATGCCATTTTTAATGATGAGGATGAAGACAAAGTGAAGGAGGAAAGGTTTTTGCAAAGATGACAAGTTTGTATGAAAACAGAGAAGTCTGAAAGCTAGATGGCGTAAAAAGTCCCACAATGGGGTACTTACTGCTATTTATAGTAGTGGGGGGAAATCCCCAAAACCGAGGACATTAAATGCCATTTAATTATTGCAGGAGATAGTGGGACACGTGGCATCCCCCTGTTGTTTTAGCCGTTCTGCAGAAATAGAGGGACGCAGCGTGCGTCCTCGTTTTTGGGAATTGTCATAATGACAAATTCTGAAGTGACGTTTGGCACTGCACGCCGTGCTGAAGTGACGTCTTAGGTACGGATAAATGATGGTTTTCTTGGGATTGCCAGTGGTTGGTAGAAGATAACAAAAAGTGCACAAATTAATTTGTGACTAAGCGTGAAAAGACAGGTGTCGAATGGCGTTTCAAAGAATGCCTTTTTCTTTCAGAGTTGAAATAAGGCATTCTTTGGGGGAAATTTGTTGGCTCCTAAATTCGACACCTTTGGTTTATTAATGTCAGCCATTAAAGCTGAAGGATGTTTTCGACTAGCTAGGTCCGTCGAAATGCCCATCGAAAGATGGCAAGGTACTTAGAAGATTTCTTCCAAGGGAGAAGTTGGTTGCCTTCGACGTCGAAGGAGTTTCTCGTCGAAGATATCTCTCGACGAAGGTGTTCGATGGTTCAGAGTGGAGCAGTTTGAAATTCAAGTGTTTGGAGGGAAAACGGTTTCCAGCGGTTACCAAGTGCAACGTGCAGAGATCTGGAGCGTCGAACGTTGAGAACGTGCCAAGTGGAATCATCTCGAAGCAGTGTAACTGCCCGACGGTTACTTGGGATGTTTTAGTATAAATAGTAGTAGTCATGTAGTTTCTCGTGTGTGTTCACAATTCTATACAAAGTCACTCATATAGATTCGAGTACCCAGCGTGTGAGAAAGAATTGTTGAGAAATGTATGTGTGAAACACCAACTTTATTAATCAAAGTCATTTACTTTCCCAGAAATTTACTTGCTTTCTTCTTTACTTTCCTGTCGAACCCTTTCATTTAAAGCCTTATTTATTTTACCAAGTCCTTTCTTCATGCAATTTACTTAAAGCCTCTTTACTTTATTGTCGTTTAACCAATATCCAATTTAATCAAACTTCAAAATCAACCTATGTCCTAGGATCAATCTGATCGATCCTGCGAGTAACCAAATAAGTAACCATTTGGAGGATCAACGGTTGTTTACCAAATACCAAGGTAAACAACAGCTGAGACTTCTTTCTTTGCTGGAAAAGTCTTTTTGATGGCGGCGGAAACAGATGTATCTTTTTGAATTTTCCCGCTCTTGATTCTGGCTTCAACTCTCTCACCAGTTAGAATTAACTCGGTGAACCCCGCAGATGAACTTCCAATCAGGTGATTGAAAAAAGGACCTGACAGTGTACCCAAGAACATGTCTACTAGCTCCCTCTCAGATAGAGGTGGTTGTACTCGTCCCGCCAAGTCTCTCTATTTCTGGGCATACTCTTTGAAGCCTTCATTAGAGACCATGCCCATACTCTGTAATTGAGTACGGGTTGATGCTAAGTCTGCATTGCATTGATACTTCTTGTAGAAGGCGGCCGCCAAATCTTCCCAATTATGCACATAAGACCTCTCTAGCTGGTAGAACCAATCTAACTGCGTCCCCGACAAACTGTCCTGGAAGAAGTGGACCCACAGGTCTTTGTCAGAAGAATGTGGTTGAATTTTCCTGACATAAGATCGCAGGTGCATCTTTGGGCAAGACACCCCCATCGTACTTAGCAAAAATAGTCACCTTAACTTAGGGGGAATTACAATTCCAGAAACCAACCCTAGCTCTTCAAAATCCAGCCCAAGCACTCTCTGCACTTCCATAGCTGCCAGACGTTCTTCCAAGTTTTTGTATTTCTCATCTGCAGGAGGATACTGTTGTTCTGAGTAATCCTCATCTTCCTCCTCCTCTGCCTCAGAATCAGATGGCACTGTAGTTCCTTTACCTTTTCCTTCCCCCTCTTCAGATGTTGATGGAAAATCTAGGACCCTTCTGGCTTGACCTTCAAATCTTCTGCCCAAGGTAGCCACACCAACTCTCTTCTTCTTTTTTTTCCTTTTCCTTTTCTAGTAGAGTCTTGAGCTCCTCCTACCCCTTGGCCAAGGTCAGAAGTAGCTATTAAAATTGTGAATTCTGCGCTTGCAAGTCTTTGACCGTTTGCTCAATATCCATGTTGCTGAAATAAACAGCAGAGAGATGAGGAAACTTGGTGTGAAGACCTGTTTATGCATATGATGAATGATATGTATTTATGTAATGCATTCAAGAATTCAGAAATTCAAATTTGTTTTAAACAAAAAAGGAACACACGTCATATTAATAAGATAGAATTTATTAGTACATCAATGCCCCATGGGAAAAATAATACAAAATTCTAAGGTAAAAATATGTTGCGCATCCTTTTTGGTGCAATGTAGGTGTTGAGAGTCTACTCTTCGTGAAGTTGACGAGTAAGTTCCAAGACCTTCTTCTCACTAGCGTAGAATTGGGCTTAAAAAGTATCGAGTTCTCCCTTGAGTTGTATCCAACTCCTTTGCAAATCTTTGAGTGATGTTGGCATGTCAGGATGTAGGAGGGTGTATGGAACCTCTCCTTCCAAAACAGGCTCTATAATCACAGGGAGAATGTAGGGGTAAGGCATCATAAGACTTTGGGCGCGGGTTCATACCCACTTGAGGTAAGGCTCAAGGGGGATGGAATTCTTGTGTCCCAAGGTCTTACTGTCTACCTTGTTGGGCATCCTCCAAGCTCGGATGAACCTTTGTTGAAGTCCTTGATCGTCGTTGTCGAAGTCAAAAATCAAGTTTGGAATCAGCATGTCATGTGGGCCATCCCTTCGGGCATACCCAAACTGTTTCAGAGCCAAGCAGGGGTTGTAGGTAATGCCTCCCCTAATGCCAAGTAGAGGGACATTAGGGAATTCTCCACAACGGTCAATGATGATAACATTCTCTTTTGATCGAGAACACCAATGAATATCAGAATGTGTAAGAGTCATCAGCCGTTGTGACCACCTCAAACCTTGCTCATTCTTCAAGACTGATTAGGGAAGATGAGAAATAAACCATCTTGCTAATAGAGGAGTACAACACATGAGAACACCTCTTTTCCTCATTGTTCGAGTGTGAAAAGAGTGTAAGATATCTCCAAGCAAAGTAGGCACCAGGTTGCGAGCCATGAAGATTTTGACAACATTGACATCTATAAGCTGGTCAGGGTTTGGGAACAAGACCAACCCATAGATGAGAAGAGACACAATCTCCTCAAAAGCTTGCAGGTCTAGAGAATTCCAACAGTCTTGGGCCTTCTCAAACAGGAACTTTGCCAAGAAACCCTTGACACCACTTCTGGTTTCCCAATGACCTATGACATCAGATGGTTGCAAGTGTAGAGCTTGAGCAACATCTTCAGGCTTTGGATCTCTTTCCGTACCGTTTAAAGGTAGTTGATGGAGAATAGGAATCCTCAGGAGTTGAGAAAATTCCTCCAAAGTAGGCACTAGCTGGTAGTCAGGAAATGTGAAGCAGTGGTGTAGGGGGTCAAAGAACTGGAAGAGAACTTTCACCATGTCCTCCTCTATGTTGGAGTTGACCAAGTTGAGAAGTCGACCATGTCTCTCAGTGAATAGAGAATACTCTAGAATCTTGGAAGCAAGCTCCTTGAGTTGAGGAGGGATTCTCACAAGATTGACCTAAATTGTTTTCCTGCGAAGTGATTCCATAACCTACAAAACAGGAACAAAGATGAAAATCCAAAATCCTTGAAATGGTTAGTGGATGCATATGATGCTTCATGATTCTCATGATGTATGCACAAGTATATGTACAAGCAAGTCACACAAGTTCCTAGTTTAGGCTTGCATGGGGTTTCATAGGTAAGTACCCTCTTGAAGTTTAGTTGGCTCAACCTGTCCTAGAAATAGTAACCGGGTTCTAAGGAGCTCAATATCACTGGATTATTTTCTGTGTTCATTGTTTTAGTTTAGCCACTTTACTGGAGACCGAAATATTCCAAGAAAACAACCCTCAATGAGTTTAGTATCGAGTATCTACCAACTTCGGACTGCACCAAAGCCGGTCATCTCACTACATCCTAAAAGGCCAGGTTGGTCAAGTAGAGGTTCTAAAAGTCCATTAGTGCTTCATGACATCACTCAGTGGCCCCGTATTCTCTTTGATTGAATCAAAGGCTACCGGCACCCACAGATATGTCGCACTAATATAGCTATTTCTTAGACCATGTCGGTATACCCCGCACAGTTTCCAAAATGTATTGCTATTTACCTATGAATGTTTCCCAAATCTGGGTAGAGGATTCAAACCCAAACAATAGAACCAAAGTGTAAAGTAAACAAGTCAAGCAAGATAAGCATGTAAAGGTGATCTAAAACCCTAAGGTAACCCCACTTTTCTTATTCTCCCCAGCAGAGTCGCCAGTTCTATGATACAGTGGGAGAACTGACTTGAGGTTTTGCGTTTGTGTTTGCAAATGTTTCGGTTTAGCAAGAGTCACCACCGACTTTTTATTTTATCCAAAGGAAAGGTCAAAAAGCACAGGAAAGACCTTTAAGATGTTTTCTTGGGTTCGGGGGGTAGATTATAAAAAGGGAAGGTGCTAGCACCCTTTTCATCCATGGTTTTCCATAGGCTCTTAGTTACTTGTTTAGATCACTTGCTTTTCTTTTTCAATTGTTTGAAATGGTGCTTTGTGTGGTTTTGAAAGTATTTTGAAAAGAGGCCATCGTTTTGGAAATCTTTGTAATGATTCTTGTTTGAAGAATGTATACAAAGATGTTTGTCTTTTGAAAAATGTTTCAATGTTTGAAAGTTTGTTTGGAAATGTTTTGAAATTGTGTGTGTGTTTGTTTGAAAATAGCAAGGATGGTTTGCAAATTGGTCAAGTAACTAGGAGCATCTACCTAATCAAAAGTATTTCTTGTACATTTTTAACCCTTTGACATTGTTGTTTTACCATTGTATTTGGTAAACAATCATATCTTTGGATGTTAAACGGGACATGCGTGGGTCATCGTATGACCATGATAGCAATGGTGCCAAGTATCTTAACAAGTTTTAGGGACCAAGATCATTTGTTTTTAGGCAACATTTTGATAGCGTCATTGAAGGACTATGATCTTTTGTTTTGATTGATTTTGCCAAGATACCTAGCATGCATACCATGTCCATTTAAGGCAACAAAGTGGATGAAACCCTAGAGGTGCTTGTGTGCAAGGTGTTGTCATTTTTCATGCATTTTTGTCTTGTGTTAAGTCATGATATTTGTTTTGATTTTTTTGGTCTTTTGCATACAAATCCTAATTTACTATCATGGCATATAAAAGCAATAAACGTGTAAAGTAAATCTAAACTATTACACAATATTATGGGGAGGGGGTACAAGTTTGAATAAGGGGGTATTGCTCAAAATAAAACCCTAATTTACTATTACAACCCAATTGAATTTATACAACAATAAATAAATAAACAAGTATTTAAATATGGAATAAATTGTAAATATGCAAAATGTTTTTTGTATTTGTTTTATGCATGAGAAAATAAGTTTATTCAAGTCTTAAAAATAAGAGAAAATAAAGTGATTGTTTTTGAAAGGGTGAAAACCCTAGTTTTTGTTTTAAAGGAAAATATGCTTTATATTATTTATTTATTCATTTATGTACAAGAAAATAAATAAAAATATATACAAAAATGTTAAAAAATAAAATATGTGAGAAAATAATATTTTAAGTATATAAATAATAAAAATAAAAATATATAACATTTTTATATTATTTGCAAGTTTATTTAAGAAAATAAAGTATATTGTTATTTAATAAACTATTATTATGTCCAAAAAATAATAAAAATAATAAAATAAAATGAAAAAAATTAAGAAAATATTTTTGTTTTTTTTTTAATGTTCAAAAAAAAATAATAAAAGTCAGAAAATATAAAAGAAAATGAGAAAATATACAAAATGAAGAAAATGGGCCAAGGGGGTGCAGAAAGCAAAAGAGGGGTGTGAATAGCCAGAAAAGCCAGGCCCAGGCCCAAGCTCCACTTCGTCCCTGTCCTCTGAACACGCGCGCGCCTTGGTTCTATGCTTGAATCCTGTTCTCTCCATTTCTTTTATAAAATAAAAAAATTACAACATGAAAGTTATAGCATTTTCAATCACGATTCCAACCATATCCATTATGTGACCTAACTCTCAAAGGACAGAGAGAATTTCAGTGGCCCTAAATTCTAACCTAGTTTTTCCAGCAACTTCAACTATCAAATACTCCTAGCTCAATTAATATAAATGAAATCTACGCATATGTACAGCTCAAGGAACTTAAGGACTGCATTTTTGCTTCACAAACCTAAGCCTAATGATGTCTAAATAGAGAGATAGAAACTTAGAAAATACCTTGTTCAGTTGAGTTTGGCTATGGCAATGTAGCAACTTTGAGTGAGGCCTGAAGTACTTGTGAGCTTGCTTGAACTTCCCTCAACCTTTCCCAATGCTTAGCTTGCTTTGAAATGGCTTGAATCTCCTTGTAGAAGTCAACCTGCAAACTCAGAAATTGAAAATGGTGAAGCTTGAAAATGAGCTCACAGTTACTGAACAATGGCTTGGATAGTTTAGGTGTGATGTGTGAAATGTGTCTGAAATGGTTCCAAGCAAAACGCACGAGGGAATATGGAAGTGGCTTGGTGTTTGCAGAAGTTGCCTTGTTTTGGGCAGAAATGGGGTTTTCTGTGTTAGAGGGTGTTTGGGAGCTTAGAAAATCGTGTTTCTGGCTTGAGATAATATGTTGAACTTGTTTTAAATGATACTAGGACTTGGTTTTAACAGATACTCAAGTTATGGACTTTTTGCAAGCTTACTTGCTTTTGAAGCAAAAGGTGAGTTGACAAAGCTCAAAGCCTGTACAGGCTAGCTCAAGGCCTGCACATAGTTGGTGACCTTTTTCTTATGTTTATGGATCTTGTTTGTAGCCAAAGATCATGTTCAATGCTCAAGGAATACAAAATTACAAAAAGCAAGCTTTATGGAAATGGCATTGTTACCTTTATGCCATAAATGGATTAATTTATTGTACAAAGTTACATAGCTCAGAACAAAGCCAATATCCATTGTATTTGCATTAAATTAAGGAGTGTGGAAAGGTTTAAGACTTGTAAAACAAGTACAAGCATGCTTAGGACAGATTTGCAAGTTGTAACCTTGTGCAAAATGCCTTGGACAAAAGTGAGAAATGGCCATTTTCATTCCTTCGATTCTCCCTAACCATAAATGATCTTGGAGAGTTCTTGGACATTTTGGAAAGCTTGTAATATTCTATACAATCCATATTTGAAATTAATTTTGAGATTCCACTTGGAACTATGTGAAAAGTTGCCATGAAGTTAGGTCAAAAATCTGCCTAAACTAGGGCAAAATTTCACTAAGTTAAAAGTTTCATGTACCCTTATTCACAAAATCATAACTTGAGATCCAAGTATCTTTTGGGAAAACTTTGTGAATAAAAGTTGTAGATTTTGTGGAGGAATACAACTTTCATGTTGGAAGTTTCCTTTGAATCCAATTGCATCATGGTGAAAAAGTTAGGAAAAAATAAGAAATTTTCATAACTTAGAAAATTTCTAAGTTATGAAAATTTTCAATCTTAAACCCTAATTTCCAAAATTTGGTTTCTTGGTGAACAAGTTTCATGTTTTGACACATCTTGATGAAAAATTACCCTTGGCACTTGATTTTGACCAAAAAGTCAAAGTTTGACTTTTCAATGTACAGTTGATTTTTGATCAGTTGACTGGAAAATTCATCTGTCAATCTAATGCTTTTGAGATCTTTTGAACCTTGTGATTAGGTCAAGATGATGCCATTGAGTCCTTGAAACCATGATTGAACCCAATTTGCCATTGGCTAGGTGAAAAATCAGCAATTGCCCTTCTACAGTCAAAACCCTAAAAATGACCATTTTTCCCTTTTGATGATCTGATCAAATTTCTTGAGGAGTTGTGGTCCAAATTTGATAAAATGGTTCATATGAGTCTATAATGTTGATGTGGATCAAAAATTATGAGGTTTGACTGTAAATTGGCCACATTTGACTTTTTCCCCAATACAACTGATTTTTAGGTCAACTGTCCAATTGACTGGGCAAAAATTTGATCCAAAGCTTGAAACTTGGTATGAGCAGTCTTAGAGGTCCAACATGAAGTATGAAAGTCACATGAGGCATTAGAAGTCCAAAAATCCCTGTGCAAACTCAAGCCCTAATTTCAAGTCATCAGTGCAAGGAGATGTCTTGAGCTGAGCAAACCCTAATCTGGTCTTGAGTCCAAAGAGTCTTGTGAGGGGAAATCTTGATAAAATGAGACGGAAAATTTTGGGGTACAACACACGTAGACCTACCAGTTGGTCCATAAAATCATCTATTCTTGGAAGTGGAAACTTATTCTTGATTTTTACTTTATTCAGTTGTCGATAATAAATACACAACCTCATATTACCATCTTTCTTCTTACTAACAGCACAAGTGCACCCCATAGAAAAACACTTGGTCGAACAAACTTATTCTATAACAATTCTTTAAATTGTTTCTTCAACTAAACCAATTCTGACACTGACATCCTATAATGAGCCATAGACACTAGATTAGTATCGGGCAACAAGTCTATAGAAAACTTAACCTCTCGCTTCGGAAGAAAATCACTTATGTCCTCTGGAAATACATATTGGAAATCACACCCAACAGGTAAATCGACACATGCAGCTCCACTATCGACGTGCAATGATGCAAACATTGCAAACATCTGAGATGCATCTTCTAAGAGTTCTTCTACATGCTTAGCAGATAAAAACATAAGTTCTCCTCCGTCACCAAACTCATATTCACACTCTAGAGGAAAGTCCTAGATATCTTCAGGAATTACACATCACTGGCATATCAATAGTTGTCAGATTGCTCTCTATTCTCCGAAAAGAAAACATCAACAATACCTGATCATTCTCCCTAAAAGATATCCCAACTTAACCGGCATACAAGAATCATGAATTTGTACTCTCTTCAGGTTCGGGAAACAACATCATCTCAACAACACCTACGCTCTTGCAAACAACAGTACACTACACCAACTCTCTACACCTTAAAATTCTCAAAGAATAAAAAGCTTCTTCCCCACTAGTTTCAATCCCGCTCCTACAGACAAGTGGTTAGAAAAACAAGCGAGTACTGACAGAGTTTCACACACATGTCGCATACCAAATGTCATACTCCAAATTTGTCATGCCATATCATCTAAATCTTATGGCTTATGTATCTCATATTCCTCATGTACATACCTTCCATTAGATCATCTAACACATCGTGCATCCAATAACCATAAGGCTTGGTACATTGAATCAATGGTCATGGGATTAGGTTTTTACACAGTGCATTAGAGTTTCATCTTTTTGCAGAGTTATTTCAACTGAAGATACAAAGACCAAGGATTAGGGTTTTGTCTCTTATACTCAAGGTTATCAAATGAATCTTTAAATACTGGGTTATATCAAGAGGTCTTCTTTATCAACATTTTGGTTACATTCGTCAACACATGAGATGGATATTATTACTTCCAACACAAGTTATTCTACCAGGGTCACCCAAGGGCTACAAACTAAAGCATTAAAGGTAATCTTCTTGTGCCTATTGTGATATGGTGGCAGAACCGACTGTAAATACTGGTTTTGTGTTTGTGTTCACAAATATTGCGGTAAGCAAGAGTCGCCACCGACTTTTCTTTTATCCAAATTAAGGAAAGGGTGAAAAGAACAGAAAAAGACCTTTTCGAGAATTTTCTGAGTAAGGGGGGTAGATTATGGAAAGGGAAGGTGTTAGTACATTTTCCATCCATAGTTATCTACAGGCTCTTAGTTTCTTGCTAGATGATAAGTGCAAATTGTAGCTATTTCTGTATATACTTTTTGTTACACTTATCGATATTTTGTTGTTAATATCGTTGAATAAACTTGACTCTTATATAAATACATTTAGTTTGTGTTTATTTATGTTTTTATGTACATAGGGTGCCGTTTGATGTTTTTCCATTCATTTTGTAGGTATTGATGCGTATTTGGAGCATGATCAATAAGGTGTCGAAGACACTTTATTTTGAAAACTATTTTGTTCTTGTTTTGTTATGACATTTAAATTGTTTCCATGGAGTTTAAATTAGGTTAAATTGTGAACCATGAATCATGGGGCACTATGAAGTGTTTTAGTGAACTTGTTTGAACAATGATTTCACTGCAAGTATGTGAAACCTTGATAATGGATATGTCACGAATAATTTTGAAAACTCGTGTTACAGAGTAAGACTAGCACATATGATTATTTCACGAATAAAATGTGACGCCTTTTTGTTGTATTACTCTGATATTATTTTAAATAATTATGAATATTATGTGGGGTTTAGAAGGGTCTTACATTAGTGGTATCATAGCAGGTCGGTCTGTCCGTCCAGGTTGTCTAATGTTGTTTGTTCCTTAGTGTGCGACATGTGTGTGAAACACTGTCGATACTTGCTTGTTTTTCTAACTATTTATCTACAAGGGTTGGTCTGAAACAAGTGGGGGAGAAGCTTTTGCTTCTCTGAGATGTTTCAGGTATGGGAGTTGGTGCAATACACTAGTGAGTTACAGAGAGCGTGAGTATTGTTGGAGCTATGTTGTTTCTGGAAACTGAACAGAGTACAAATTCGTGATTTTGTCTGCAGGTCAAGTGGGGATGTCTTCAGATAGAACGATCGGGTATTTTTGAAGTTTGCTTCTTGGAGAATAGAGATCAATGTGATGGCTAGTGATATGTTAGTGTTGTGTGAATCCTGATGTTTTTCCTAAAGATATTTTCGACTTGCCTCCAGAGTGTGGATCTGATTTTAGTGACAGTAGAGAACTGGTGTTTGTATCTACTAAGCAAGTAGGATAACCCTTGGGATATAAGGCTTAGAGGTTTGCATGTTTTTGACAACAATTGAATGAGGCAGTGTGTGGATTACCGACCATTGAGTAAGGTAATGATTGAGATTAAATATCCACTTCAAAAGGATTGACGATTTGATGAAGCAAATGTTAGGTGAGTATATCTACAGTATAATCGAGTTAAGGAGGGTTACCTTCAGATTTGGATGAAGGGTGAGGATAGTTAGGGGACAAATTTTAGAAATTGTGTAGGCATTACAAATATTTGGGTTAGTTTGTTGCGGTTTTTATTGAGGACATTATGAGTTATTCTAAGTAAGAATAAGGGAATGTCGAACATTGTGATTTGAATTACAATGTTGGAAAGGAAGAGACTTTATGTTAAGTTGTCAAGGTGTAGATCATGGTTTGATGAGAGATTAATTGTACCATGGTGCTTTAGGTAACTTTGAGAATAATTTCTAAAGAAACACTATTCAAGTATAGTAACGATGGTTTATGCGCCATCATGATTGTCGGCTACCTATTGACAAATTGAGGAACTGATCATTCTTAATCTCTTGTTGATAGTAGACGGGATCATGTTGGACGGGATAGACTTGTCTTATTAGCTTGATGGTGTGTAAAGTGATTGATGTTCTATCAAAAGGATAGTCGTTCATCATTTCAAGTATGGGATGTTTCATGTGAAGAAAGTTTTATAGAACTAAAGAAAAGATTGACGGCTACTCCGGTATTTGTTTTGCCTAATCTGAGTGAGTCATTTGTAGTGTATTATGAATACGTCTAAGATGGGACTTAGTGGTGTGCTAATGCTGAATGGACAAGTTGTTGCTTGTGCTTCTAGACAACTCAAAGTTCATGAGAGGAACTATCCTACGCATGACTTAGAATTGGCAGGTGTGGTGTTCGTGCTAAAAATTTGGAGACATTATCTTTTTGGCTCTAAATTTGAAGTGTTCAGTGATCATAAGAGTTTAAAATGATTATTTGACCAGGAGGAGTTAAACATGAGGCATGGAAGATGGCTCGAATTGTTGAAGGATTATGATTTTGATTTGAGTTACCATCCTGGTAAAGCAAATGTAGTAGTTGATGCTTTAAGTAGGAAATCTTTACATATGTCAATGCTTATGGTTCGAGAGTTAGAGATGATCGAACAATTTAGAGATATGAGCTTGGTAATCAAAGAGACATCCAACAGTGTGAAGATGGGAATGTTGAAACTGACTAGTGGGATTCTTGAAGAGATCCGAGAAGGTCAGAAGTTGATTTGAATTTGGTGGATCGACTAACATTGATTAAGCAAGGCAACTGAGGTGAATTCCGAATGGATAAGAATGGTGTGGTGAGACTTGGTGATAGGGTAGTGTTCCTGATATTCCAAAACTTAAGAAGAACATTCTTGAGGAAGGGAATCAAAGCGATTTGAGTATTCACCCAGGAGCTACGAATATGTATCAGGATTTAAATAAAATGTTTTGGTGGCCATGTATGAAGAAATAAATTGCTAAGCTTGTGTATGCTTTCTTGACTTGCCAGAAGTCGAAGATTGAACATCATAAGCCTACTTGTCTTATGCAACCTTTGAGTATTCCAGAGTGGAAATGGGAAATTGTTTTTATGGATTTCTTGTCGGGGTTACCGAAGACTGATAGAGGTGATGATTAAATTTGGGTAATAGTGGATAGGTTGACTAAGTCGGTTCATTTCTTACTGATGAAGATCCATCATCCTATAGAAAAGTTGGCTAAGATGTATGTTGATGAGATTGTAAAGTTGCATGGGATACCTTCGAGTATCGTGTTGAATAGAGACCAGAGGTTTACATCGAAATTCTGGACAAGTTTGTAGAATGCTTTCGGTACCAAGTTGAATTTGAGTTCTGCATATCATCTGCATACAGACGATTAAACAGAGAGGAATATCCAGTCTTTGGAGGATTTGCTGAGGGTTTGTGTGCTAGAACAAGGAGGATCTTGGGATAGTCACTTGTTGTTAATTTAATTTACATACAATAATAGTTTCCATTCAAGTATTGGAATGGCACCGTACGGAGCATTGTATGGTAGGAGGTGTAGAACTCTATTGTGTTAGTATGAGTCAGGAGAGAGTGTTATACTCAGACCCGAGATTGTGCGAGAAACAACTAATAAGATTAAGATGATCCAAGAGAGAATGAAGGCTTCTCAGAGTCATCATAAAAGCTATCATGATAAGAGAAGGAAGGCCTTGGAATTTCAGAAAGATGATCATGTGTTTTTGAGAGTTACTCCGGTAACAGGTGTTGGTAGGCCTCTGAAATCAAGGAAGCTTACGCCGCGTTTCATTGGTCCATATAAGATTCCTAAGAATATAGGTGAGGTAGCCTATCAAATTACTTTACCTCCATCACTTACGAATCTTCATGATGTGTTTCATGTATCTCAGTTGAGAAAGTACATTCTGGATCCCTCACATGTAATTCAGATGGATGATGTACATGTGAGAGATAATCGGACTGTTGAAGCATTACCATTGAGAATATAAGGTCATAAAGTGAAGAAATTGAGAGGTAAGGATATTGCCTTAGTAAAGGTGTTGTGGGGTGGATCAGCCGGTGAAAGTTTGACTTGAGAGCATGAGGATCAGATGAAGGAGTCGTACCCAACTCTATTTTCCTTAGATAATTTTCGAGGGCGAAAATTCTTTAAGTGGGGGAGAGTTGTAACACCCCAATTTTTAGAAGTTGTTTATTTAATTAATTATTAGGAGTATTTGTGAATAATTGATGTTTTATATGATTATAGTGTGATGTGCTGGTATGAGGTTATGCATGATGTGAATTATGATGATTAGAAGTATTAGAATGGTTAAATAATTATTTAGTAATTATTTGGATTGTTATTGAGAATATAATAATAGGAATAATTATTTAAAGGGTTATTTTAATTAGAGTGGTGTGTTGGTAATTAGTAGGAAGAGTGAGGACGTGATGGTAAATAGAGATTGACTAAGTGAGGGAAATTGAGGAAGATATTAGGGGTCCTTTGTGATAACAGAGAAGAGATAGTTGTTATTATCACAATCAATCGTGAAAGTTGGAGAAGAGAGGCTAGGGCACGAAGAATTTGGAGAGAATCATCGTAAGAGGCACGAAGAACATAATCAATCACTCGAAACAATAAGGTAAGGGGTGTTTATATGATTATTATATTTGATTTAAGTGGTAGATTGAGGTATGGTTTGCCTTAGGTTTCATAGATGGTGATTCGATGTTGTTTGATGGAGAATTGATAGATTAGTGATGAATAATGACCTGTAAATGTTGTCTAATTGATGTAGTATATTAAGTTGTTGATAGATGATGAATCCCTATGATTAGATGATGTTTTAGGACCTATAAGGTAGTGAAATCGCAAAAACAATCAGCATAAAAGAACATGTGTCGACTCAAAAAGGTCATGCATCGACTCATGCAAGTTCAAGACTCAGTATGCGTCGACTCATTGGGTCGACCTGAGCATACCCGGGGCAGACAGAATACCTATGCGTCGACTCAAGCAATCCAATTTTGACAGATTTTTTCTAAAGGCCGTAACTTGAGTTTCTGGACTCCGTTTGAGGTGTCGTTTGAAGCGTTGGATAGCTAACCCGATGAACTATATTTATAAGGAGTAAAATGAAGAATAAGAAGGATAATTCTAGTACTCAAGTTATGATAGAATTAGTTTCCCCGTGTTGAATCGCTATGATGTTTCGTGGTAATGAAGTATGATGATGATATGTTGTTAATATGATGATTCTGTTTTATATGATGATATGATGATGATGATTTGCTTATATGAGTACATATGATGAGGTTTATATGATGAGGTTGATGAATACATGAATGATGATGCGTATGACTAGTTGTGGTCATTTATATTGTTGTTGTGCATCATGCATTCATTGGACAACTTTGGTCCATTTTGATGATTTAGGACGTTGGTCCAGTGATTTGGTCTCAATCCCATTGTGTGGATTTGGGATGTCTATGATTTTCTCCGGTTCCAAGTTGGAATCGATCCTATGATTGGGGTCTTTGGAGGGTGATGGCCCAGTGTCCACCAAATGAATTGGTACCACATGCATGAGTCTATGTCCTTGCACTACATCTTATGTGGGATTGCATGGTTCTTAAATTGATGATGTTGTATTGTGTTGTTGAATTTGTATGATTGTTGAGGTACTTGGAATATAACAATGTCGAGTTTATGTTGTAATACTTTTGGTTTATTCTGCTATGTCAATTACTTATATCTTATATAATGATTGTGATGAACTCACCCTTTCTGCTTGAATGTTGCCTCTACGTGGATAACATGCAGGTAATCAGGAATAGTCCCTAAAGACTTAGAAGAATAGCTTGGAGCATGTGTTTTATTTCCACTGAGTATAGAAGGTCTTTCTCTGATATGTAACATCGGGGACGGGAACGCTTTGTTTTGAAAACTATTTTGTTCTTGTTTTGTTATGACATTTAAATTGTTTCCATGGAGTTTAAATTTGGTTGAATTGTGAACCATGAATCATGGGACACTATGAAGTGTTTTAATGAACTTGTTTGAACTATGATTCCGCTGCAAGTATGTGAAACTTTGATAATGAATATGTCATGAATAATTTTAAAAACTCATGTTACGGAGTAAGACTAACATGTATGATTATTTCACGAATAAAATGTGACGCCCTTTTGTTGTATTACTCTGATATTATTTTAAATAATTATGAATATTATATGGGGTTTAGAAGGGTGTTACACATGCATATGATATAACATAGGGCCTGAGCAGAAAAATGTTATAAAAATGTCCAACATTGAACAAAAACAGTAGACCGTGCTTCTCGTAATTCTAATATCGGGATTAGACCGTGCTCAAATGCTCTTGTATGATGACCCTACCATGGGTCCAGATGTCACATACCGATTAAAATACTCAGAGATTATTACATATTATGCGTAAACAAATTAACATTGGTATGGAATAGATATTGCACATGAATACTTAATTAGCCAAATATAAAGATCATGTTACTTATCTTCAAGGTTCATACGATTTTAACTTGATAACATTAGATAATTGCTTCATCCTGATACCGTATCCGATAATAGCTTCATATTGATGTTGCCATTTCATAAGTTGCTCGAGACTGGAAACTGCACAGACGATCTTCCTATAGTGTTTTCGTGTAGAACTTCGAGCGACAAGATGTTGCTGAAAACACCGGTAACGCAGAAGTTTCAAACATTAAGACCAAGAAGTAAGTGCTAATTTTGAATAACAATACCATAGTTAAAATTGCATCTGATATCATTACAACATAAACTATGTAAATATACTTTGCAAATATTACAAACCTTATACTGAAATTTCTGAATGTTTGAACTTTTCTACAACCCTGTGAAATGACTTCAAAATCAACCTGAGAAACAAGACCTTTAGCTTTGTCCCTCGCATCCACAACAAGAGTTCAAATAAAACACTTAAGAAAAGGTTGTTGTTCCAATTACAGAAAGAGACTTCCATGGCGATGTCAGTATTGTTTCCGAGAACCAAGCTAATAGTGACTCTTTCTCTGCAATAGCAGCAGCCCCTGCGTTATCTTTTAACACCGTTGTCCATAATATGGTGTGTTCCATTCGTGATAACCACTAATTTTCCCAGCTTCTCGCAATTCTAATATCGGGATTAGACAGTGTTGTGCTGCCTTGTATGATAACCCCACCATTGGTCCAGATTCCACATACCGATTAAAATACTCAGAGATTATTACATACTATGCGTAAACAAATTAACATTGGCATATAATAGATATTGCACATGAATACTTAATTAGCCAAATATAAAGAGCATGTTACTTGTCTTTGAGGTTCATGCGGTTTTAACTTGATTACATAGGATAATTGCTTCATCCTATCACCGTATCTGATAATAGCCTCATATTGATGTCGCCTTTTATAATGAAAATTCACAGGTCATTGTTATCTCAGGTGAAAGGTGGTTGTGGTAAGACTACACAAGTTCCTTATTAGCTCACTATATTTTATCTACACTATTGCTTTCTATGTAGCTTAGATGACTGCCACTTGTACAACTTAGATTAGTTGTTAGAATACATTATATAAACTCTTGTATCATTCTTTTGTATTCAATACAGTGAATAATAATCTTGGCCTTTACTATTGCAAGTTTGTTATGCATAACTGTTTTCAGTTAGATCTTCATCCTCTCCCTCTTGCTTCTTCAATGGAAGTAAGCTTGTTTCACTGTAACTTCAATATGGTATCAGAGCTCACAAAGCTCTGGTAGCCATTGTTATTGGTGTTCTTTCCCTGTTTCTTCATCTGCATCGCTTCCTTTGCAATTTGTTTCTTTCTCTTCTTCGCGTTGTCTTTGCTTGTTGCGTTTTCTCATCCCTTCTACAACCCCATTAACAATGGCGTACCAGCAATTTCTTGATTTCTCAACGAATTCTACCAATCCATTCTATCTTCATCCAAATGAAAATCCTGCATTGGTGCTCGTTTCGCCTCTCCTCGATGACAAGAACTACCATAGCTGGGCTCGTTCTATGCAAATTGCACTAATCTCCAAGAATAAAGATAAGTTCATTGATGGATCCCTCAGCAAACCACCGGTTTCCGATCCACTCTATGCTCCTTGGGTTCGCTGCAACACAATGGTTCTTGCTTGGATTCATCGTTCAATTTCTGAGTCTATTGCGAAATCTGTTATATGGATCGAATGCGCTGCAGGTGTTTGGAAAAATCTCCAACTCAGATTTTCACACAGTGATCTCTTCCGCATATCTGACCTACAAGAGGACATTTACAAACTTCGTCAAGGTAACAATGAAGTAACTAATTACTTTACTCAGTTGAAAGTCTTATGGGATGAACTTGAGAATTATAGGCCGATTCTTGCTTGCTCTTGTGCTATTCCTTGTTCTTGTGGAGTTGTTGCTTCTGCCAAGCAGTATCGTGCCCAAGATCAAGTGATTCGTTTCTTGAAGGGATTGAATGAGAAATTTACTCATTCTAAATCGCAGATTATGATGATGAGTCCCTTGCCTGACCTAGACAAAGCTTTTTCTTTAATCATTCAACAGGAACGTGAGTTGAATAGCTCAGTTTCTGCATTAGCTCAAGCATCCTCTAATCCTGAGGAATTGAATGTTGCTTGTCAAGTTCAGGCTAACTATGGCAATTCCAACTTCAAACCTGGAAATGGTTCTCTCAAAGGAAACCCTTCAGGACCACATAGAGGCCACAATCGTGTTTGCACACATTGTGGTTGAACCAATCACACAGTGGAAACATGTTTTCTCAAACATGGTTATCCCCCAGGTTTCAAGAACAAGAGCAAGACTCATATTCCTCACAATAAAAATCAGCAGGCTGTCACCATTAATGTTGTATGTGATTCATCTTCAAAGGATTCAAAGGCTTCTCCATGTGTGTTCACTTAAGAGCAGTACACTAATCTCCTTGCATTGCTCCAACAATCAAAGCTTTCATCCCAAGCCAACTCTGTTTCAACCTCTCCTTTGGCCATGACATCTCACTCTTCCATCACTAATGGTAAGTCATCTCATCTCTGGATCTTAGATACTGGAGCAACAGACCACATTTCATATGAAATTCATACATTTACTACTTGCAAAAATATTGTCCCTGTCAATGTCAATTTACCTGATGGCTCATCTCTTACTGCATGTATGTCTGGTAGTGTTATCATTTCACCATCCTTAACACTACACCATGTTCTCTATATCCCAAACTTTCATGTTAACCTTATCTCTATTGCCAAGCTAGCTAGTAGTAATGATTGTTCTGTACATTTTGGGGCTGATGTATGCACCATAATGCAGAATCATTCACAGGCAATGATTGGTACAACTAGGCTTCAAAGAGTTCTATATGTCATGGACTCTTCCAGCCAATCATCTGTTTTTAATTCTACTTCTACTACTTCTGATTCATGTAATTTGTGGCATCTAAGATTAGGCCACCTTTCTACTACAGGCATGAAATCTATTTCTCATTTGTTTCCTTTTATACCATGTAAACCTAATAATGTTCCATGTGATTCATGTCATTTTGGCAAACAAAGGAAGTTACCTTTCCAAAATAGTAAATCTCATTCTCTATCTCCTTTTGATATATTGCATGCTAATGTATGGGGCCCCTATTCCACAATTTCTATGCTAGGTCACAAATATTTTCTCACATTGGTTGATGATTATAGTAGATATACTTGGGTGATCTTCTTAAAAACCAAAGATCATACTAAAACCAGTCTTATTCAATTTGTGGCATACATAGAAAATCAGTTCAAAACATCTCTTAAATGTCTTAGGTCTGATAATGGTTCTGAGTTTATGGCCTTGTCTCAGTTTTTCTTATCAAAGGGCATTATCCATCAAACCACTTGTGTTGAAAAACCTCAACAAAATGGGGTGGTTGAAAGGAAACATCAGCACATTCTTAATGTTGCTAGGTCCTTATATTTTCACTCTAACATCCCTCTCACCATGTGGAATTTTTCAGTTCAACATGCCATCCATGTTATCAATAGACTTCCTTCACCTCTTTTAAAATCTAAAACTCCATATGAATTACTGTCCTCTCAGCCTCCTTCTTTAATCCACTTAAAAGTTTTTGGTTGTCTTAGCTATGCTACCACTCTCCAAGCCCATCAAACAAAATTCTCACCTAGGGCCAGGAAATCTGTTTTCATCGGTTTTAAAGATGGTACTAAAGGATACATCCTTTATGATTTACAAAACCATAATGTGTTTGTGTCAAGAAATGTTATCTTTTATGAACATCAATTCCCTTTCAAACACACTTTACAGCCACATACCTCAGTTAATACTAATGACAACACTGCTCCTTTTTCACATTATGATGACACACCTGTTACAGTTTCTCCAAGTAGTACAACTGACTTGTCTGTTTCATTCATAAATGATTCTTCTGATAGCCCACATTCTGTCCCTATCCAACCTTTATCTCCTACTTTACATAGCCCTATCAGTCCTACTACTCCTTCTTCTCCTTTAACCATTGGATCCTTATCCATTCCCTTACCTACCAATAATTCTTCACATCAAAACCCTGCCTTATCCAACAGATCTTCCTCTATTCCTATATCTTCTAATTCACCTAATACCTCATCTGATTCTATTACGCAACATATACCTTCTGCCCCCTCTTTACCTTTAAGACACTCCACCAGGATTACTCATCCTCCTAGTTACTTAGCAGACTGTCATTGCTATCTTGCATCTCATGATACACTTGCATCTCAATCTCATGAACATAATATTGCTCATCCTTTATCATCTGTTATTTCATATGACAAATGTTCTCCATCATATAAACATTTATGTTGCTCCATCTCCTCTAACATTGAACCAAAGACCTATACCCAAGCCATAAAGCATGATTGTTGGAAGCATGCCATGGAGACTGAGTTACAGGCTCTTGCTGAGAACAATACATGGCAAGTTGTTGACCTTCCTCATGGCAAAAATCCTATTGGTTGTAGATGGGTTTATAAAGTTAAATATAGGGATGATGGAACCATTGAGAGGCATAAGGCTCGTTTGGTAGCAAAAGGGTATACTCAATTAGAAGGGATAGACTACTTTGACACTTTCTCCCCTGTAGCTAATCTTGCTACTGTCAGGATCCTTCTTTCTTTAGCAGCCATCAAGGGTTGGCATTTGGAGCAACTAGATGTGAACAATGCCTTCCTTCACGGAGATCTTCATGAGGAGGTATACATGACTCTCCCTCCTGGCTTCCCTTCTTCTAATCCCTCTAAAGTTTGTAGATTGCATAAGTCCCTTTATGGTCTAAAACAGGCCAGCAGGCAATGGTATTCCAAACTTTCTTCATTCCTTATCACCATAGGCTATCAACAATCCAAGGCTGATCACTCTCTTTATGTTAAAGTTATATCATCTGATTTTACTGCTTTGTTGGTCTATGTAGATGATATTGTCTTGGCAGGTACATCTACATCAGAAATTTCTCATGTCAAGCAGTTACTTCATCGGTCTTTCAAAATCAAAGATCTTGGTCAGTTAAGGTTCTTTCTTGGTTTTGAGATTGCTAGAACCACTGATGGTATTTTTCTTAATCAGAGGAAGTACACCTTGGAGCTTCTTGAGGATAGTGGCTTGCTAGCTTCTAAGCCATCTTCAGTTCCATTTGATCCTACAATCAAACTCTCAATCACTGAAGGACAACCATTAGAGGATCCCTCCATCTACAGAAGATTAATTGGCAGATTAATCTATCTTACCAACTCCAGGCCTGACATATCCTATGCAGTTCAACATCTCAGTCAGTATGTTTCCAATCCTCTTATGCCTCATTACCAGGCTGCAATTAGAATCCTCATATATCTCAAGTCAGTACCAGCCAAGGGTCTTTTTTACTCTGCTTCAAGTGCTCTCAAAATTTCTGCTTTTGCTGACTCTGATTGGGCCAGATGCCCAGACACAAGAAGATCAGTCACAGGTTTTTGTATCCTCATTGGTTCTTCTCTTGTTTGTTGGAAGTCCAAGAAACAGAAAACTGTTTCCAAGTCTTCTACTGAGCCTGAATATAGATCATTGGCCTCTTTGTCATGTGAACTGCAATGGTTACAATACATATTGCAAGATTTTCAAATTCAACTTCCACAGCCAGCTGCAGTATTCTGTGATAGTAAATCTGCCATTTACTTGGCACATAATTCAGCTTTTCATGAAAGAAGCAAACATATAGAACTGGACTGTCATGTAATCAGAGAGAAAATTCAGTCTAAGCTACTTCATCTCTTTCCTATCTCCACTTCACATCAACTAGCAGACATGTTTACAAAACCTCTGCATTTTCCTGCTCTCTCTAGGATCTTGATCAAGTTAGGGCTCTGTAGTATCCACAACCCAACTTGAGGGGGGATATTAGCTCACTATATTTTATCTACACTATTGCTTTCTATGTAGCTTAGATGACTGCCACTTGTACAACTTAGATTAGTTGTTAGAATACATTATATAAACTCTTGTATCATTGTTTTGTATTCAATACAGTGAATAATAATCTTGGCCTTTACTATTGCAAGTTTGTTATGCATAACTGTTTTCAGTTAGATCTTCATCCTCTCCCTCTTGCTTCTTCAATGGAAGCAAGCTTGTTTCACTGTAACTTCAATATTCCTCAATACATCTTAGAATCTGAGATTGAAGCTTACGCATGGATCTCAATGTAGCATACTTTGTACTTAGACTACATTAATATCTGATATATCTGTTTCTGAAAGAATTGCAGCAGAACTTTCGCTGCTACTTCAACCAAAAAACAGAAGGTATTTTCTTATCTCATATCCGAGTGGAATTTGAACCATATTTCTTATCACTGTGCATAATTCTTTTTGACGACCATTTGCATTTTAGAAGCATGATTGTTGCATGACTTTGTCCATTTAAGAAACCTATGTTTTTCTTTTGTTGTTAACGACCGTTTACAAGTTTGAAGTTGGTTTATCCAATGAAGATTGTCGTTATGTGCATCTAATGACCCAAAAAGTGGGGTTTTAATCTAAAAGTCAAGGGTGAGTGAGTGCTAAGGACAACAAAATTCTTCAATGGAATAATTGGTAATGGAAGAATGTGTTTGGTTCATTTTTACATGTTGTGTTGTTGATATTGAACATTACCTTTTTTTATAGGAATGAGAAGGAAATGAGATTGTCGATTCCAAAAGTCACTAAGAAGAATAAGAAATGAGATTTTATTGATCCCTCTAATTTTGTCTATACGACACCCTTATTAATAATATGACACGACTATACTAATTTTACCTTAGACAAACACATAGTATAGAGAGTTAGTGTAACAATGATTTGTCATTAATAAGTACGCCACATATCTAAAATTATAGGAGATTAATAAAATCTCAAATAAAATAAAGTTTATGAATCAAAAAGTTAATTCTTAAAATGAAGAATCTAAAACTTAAAAAACTTAAAAATAAGAAGAATAAAAATGTGTTTAAACCAAAAAAAATATTTATCGTTTTATTATATTGTATACATTATATTATGTTTGTTAGATATTTATATCTAAAACTTTACCTAATTTACATATCTATGTAAATTTTTGTTTAAATTAGAAAACAAGCTTTGTCATTTTGGTATATTTTACAAATGTTATGTTTGTTATATATTTATCTAAAAAATAAGGAAAAATTAAATGTATATTACACATGATAACCAATCTCATTTTTATTTTTAAAATATTAAAATAATATTTTAAATATAAATTTTTTGATTAATTATATATATAAAATTATTTTACACTAACCGCACACTATCTTTAAATTCCTAAAAAAAATTTATACTTCATAAAACTTATATGTTTAAATCTATACATCAAGGAAGAAATGACATGATCATCACATGATTCATAATTTTAAAGTCAAAAAAATATTTCCTTTCTACATTATTGTTAAATTGATTGTGACAAATAATTAAAAAAAATGAATATTATTATTTATTTTAACCTTTAATCTCTTATACTATTTTACTAATTTTTTAAGCAACTATTTATATATTGTAAACATCATATTTAATTATCTCAAGGGTTAAAGATTCCTCTTTCTCATTTCATTCTTCTCCAAATCTGCGAAACAAAACAAAATAAAAAAAATGGGTTTTGTGTTAAAGCTCGTAGATGCGATCTTGTTCCTATTCTTCGTGTTGATAGCAATCGTTGCACCATTATTAGATGCACAAACATGTCTTCCTCTCTCTTACTTCCCTGATTTTCTTGTCGATGTTAAAGCATGGTACGCTAATGAATTTGGTGATTATCTTGTTGCTGAACAACCACATTTCTTCGTTGGTCTTGTTTGGCTTGAGCTTCTCTTTCAATGGCCCCTTTCTATCATCAATATCTTTGCTATGTTGTATTCCAAGCCTTGGTTTAATACCACTTGCTTGATCTATGGTGTTTCTCTCTCCACTTCCATGGTAATTCCTTTTTCTTATGCAAGTTATTACCTTTCAATCTGTTATAAATAACCCATTACGTTTTTCTTTGAAAAAAACTATGTGGGTTATTCTATATGTTGTTGGAGAGTAGAAAAAAAATGAAAATTTTGATGATTTTGATGATGGGTTTTATGTAAAAATTCAAACTTTTTAATGTTACAAATAACCCATTACGTTTTTTTTGAAAAAAACCTATGTGGGTCATTCTATATGTTGTTGGAGAATAGAGAAAATGAAAATTTTTGATGATTTTTCTGATGGGTTTTAGGTAAAAATACAAGCTTTTTAATGGAAGGTGATTATTGTTCATGCATTTGCCATCATTACTTTTGTTTGTAGGAATATGTTGCTTGTGATTAGATTCATTCTCCTTATGGTTTTGTTGTATTGGCATTTTGGTTTGAAAATATAAGCTTTGTTATTGGATTGTACTAGGATTAAAATGGCCTTTTTTTAAGGTTGTTGTGTTTGCAGATGAAGTTGTTAGATCCTGTTTAAATGGTTATCAAGTTTGTTTGATCTCTTAATTTGATACAAAATTTAATTGGGGTTATGCAAAATTGTAGATTGGATTAGATTTAAAGTTTAATTAGAACCTATTAGCAGGTTTATTTATTACATGGATTTCTTAGACTATTCTTCTGATCTGTAACCTCTCTGCATTGGCTTTGTAAAGTGCATTTGATTGTTTGTGGTTTATGGATTGCAGGTTGCTGTACTATCAGAAATGATGGGATCGAAGAAAGCATCTGAAAAACTATTGACAATGTATTTCCCTTTCATGTGTTTGGGTATTTTAGCTACTCTAAGAGGCTTGCTGACAAGTTCCTCCAAATCGTCATCTGCTTTTGGTAAGAGACCTGCAACGGCGAGGAATAAACGCGCTTGAAACAGTTGTTATTCGATCAGTTTTGAGAGAATGGAAAGAGGAGAAGAATTGTAGGTGTGAAGGGATCGATGTAGGAGGGGATCGGATCGATGGAAATATCCCCTCCTCTATTTGCCTTTTGGTATTTTTTAGTGTTGAGTTTGTATTTTTAATGAGTAGTCATTCAAATTGTAAAGGATAGACTTGAGATTCAATTCAATTTATATTCCATAAGTTGCTGAATTTTGCATCAAATCTCTATGCAACTTCTTAGTATGTGTTTGGTTTCACATTTAACTCTCTCATTTAACATACTTGAATCACACTTTCAACTTGTTTGGTTATTAGTTATGAATGTGATTTTTTTGTTTCAGAACCGATTTATAGTATACTCCCTTATTTCTAAATGTCTTTTTGTGCCACCAATCACACATATTGTTTTCTGGTTTTGTTGGGTAGTACACATATGAAGAAGAAAAAACAACTAAGTTTATGAAAATGATAAATTCTCCCAACACTTTAAATAAACTTGATAGTTTTTTTTTAAAAATGAAAAATCAAACAAAAATTATTATATTCATCAAGGGTTATTTTCATCTTCATCATTTTTTTCTTTAAAAAAAATTTTAATTTGAAAAACTGCAAAATTTAAATCCTTCAACTTATCCATTCATTCTCCGGTACTTTCACTGATTTCATTAAAAAAAACCAGAAAACCAAAGTGAACAAATCCCAAAAAAATAAATTAGAAGAACCCATTTTAATCAATAGAAATAATATTCATCAGATTAATAAACAAAACTATTTCGGCAAAGCATAAAAAAAGAAATAGAGCGAGAACTTTTCATCACTATCACGGTCACCGGCTTATGATCGTCAGAAAGGGACTCACACCTAACCCATCTATCCACCATTGCATGACGTCGTCGTTGCTGTCATGTCTTGAGACCGTTGCATAACTGATGTGCACACGTTGTTTTCTTTAGCGTGACGTCGTCGTCGTTGCCATGTCTTGAAACTGCTGCATAACCGATGTGCACACGTTATTCTCTTTAGCGATGTCTCCTTCGGTGTTTAGCCACCGTACCTCAATAAATACGACCTCCCAATGATACGTGCAGTGAAACTTTCAACTATAAATTTATAACAACGCTGACGTGGCGAAAATTATGTGTTCCTGTAAAACACGTTTAGATAACTTCCCGAAAGTTAATCCAGTGAGACTGCAACTGTTTAGTGTATTTATGCGTTGCATCTTGCTGATACGTGATGTATGCTTGTCCTTCATTTCAGGGAGGATCACTTTTATACTCATGTCCTTGTGACCTGCTCTCATTTAAGAGGTGATTTCTCACATTCCCTCATAAATGACAAAGTCTTAACTCTGTCGCCGTAATCATGAGGCATAACGCCTCATGTAACGTTCATGCGACCCCTTCAGACTTCTGTTAGATCTAGATGATATCCCAGCCATCCGGCCTAGTATGTCCTCAACTCCTCTGACTTATACGTCTAGTCTTTCGGGTGGGGACCTCCTTGACGTGGTCCGATCTCACATCACGGCTTATACAAATGCACATCGATTATCTTAATCCATAGCCCGTTCATAACACCCGATTTTCAGGTTGGCTCAAGGATTTTTAACATGTACATAATCCTCCTGATCTCAAGGCACAGCAGGTCGAAGTGTTTGGAAAAGAAGGCTATTAAATTTCTTTAGGCGACTTGGGTAGTCAGTTATGCGACAATCCAATGATCAAACAGAGGCTAGCGTGTATTAGTGGATTTTCAAACGCCATGATGGGCGCAAGTCCCATCGAGTCTTTTCACCATACCGCGTAATGATGGCTTTTATGGGAAAGACATTATCATCATGACATCCCTTCAGCTACTCTTCTAGCCTTTAATAGGATTTTATTAAAACCTCATATCTTCTTCTTGTTTCTACTTCTCGAAAGCTTTCTCTTGGAGTATGAGTTTCCTTCCTCAACTACTTACTCTCGTCTTCCTCAATCCCAAATAATTCTATTTTCCCTTTCCTTTCGTCTTATTTTATTTTCTAGATCATGATGCTTATATGAGAGTGTGACGATTTGGGGAGTACATGTTCTCCAAAATTCCCTAGAGAGAAGTGAGTTGTAGGCGCAATGCATGAGAGATTGCAAGCATCATTTGGAATGAGCCGAATTTGACCAAATCATTAGGGAGGTTTATGGAGACATTTATTCGTCTTATATTGATTCTGACTCAGAATCTGATTCATCAGGTTCTGTAGAAGTTCTAATGGAGACGAACAACTCTTATGTTGACTTGAAATTTTTGGACTATAAGCATAACTTAGTTGATTATAGTGACATTAGAAAGCTTAATTCTAGCATGAGTCTTTCATCTACTGGAAATGAAGAAGATGTAATTTTAGAAACTTGTGAGGGGAGTTAGGGTGTTTGACTTTATCGTTCCAGAGGCGCAGACGAGAATACTTCTATTTTTACATTGGGTTACTCGAGAACTTAAAAATCCAAATCCCCTTCTCTGATTTCGAGGCTGGTCTACCCACTACTTTGAATGTGGCTCTAGTTCAACTATGTTCTAATGGTAGGGTTTTATCAAGGCTTTTGAGATTATATGTGAAGTGCTGAATAATGAATCCACTCTAGGACTATTTTTTTTCCTTTTTTCGAGTTGAGAGGTGTAGTAGATAAGGGTAGTTGGATCTCTATCAAGGGTCACCTGGTAGAAGTTTCCTTCGGGCCTTTACTTCAAATTAAAAAGGCTTTATGGATAGATTTATCTGCATTATGGGCAGAAATTGTGCCCTAGGGTTATGTACGCGATGTATGGAACTCGACGCTTTCCATTTTACTGGACATACCACCTAACACCAACGATTAGTTTTGATTATGACAATTTAAAAACAGAGGAGGTCCAAGCTCTAGCAATTTTATATTCCTTTAAAATGTTGAAGGTTAAATACATATGAACAAGGCCCGTGACTAAAAGCAAATCTTGAAATATTTGGGTAAGGCTTATAAGCCCTATATCGTATGCAATTATTTTGTTTTATAAACCTATGAGGATAGTGAGGATGTTTTCCTTTATCGTTTCCGAGGCGTGAACGATGAATACTTCTATTTTTGTATCGGGGTACTCGATGAATTCAAGATCCAGATCCCCTTCTATGATTTCAAGGCCGATCTACTCACCGCTTTAAATGTGGCTCCAATTCAGCTACGCCCTAATGGCCGGGGGTTTTATAAAGGCTTTTGAGATTATATGCGAATTGTTGAATATTGAACCCACTTTGGGACAAACAACTCTTGTGTATACAACAATAGTAATAACACAATAACGAGCAAAAACTCTTGTGTTATGGTGAGTAGAAGTTAACACAAATATGAGCAATAACTCTTTGTGTTTTTAATTTCACTTGAATATTTTCTCTCTTGAATTTCTTTGAACATTAGCTTTTCTTGTTTCAATATTTTTTCTGTTTTTGTTTCTGTTCGTTCTAGTTCATTATTTTTACTCAATGAGCTAGATTCTTTTATATAGGATAGGAAAGTAGACCGTTGGATAGTACAAAACATCATTTTCATTAGCCAACTACTACAACAGTGGCATCAAATTATAGAGACAAATTTCTTTGGTCGTACAACGTAGCCTTCACCATTATGAAATAGGTACAGTAATTTTATACTATATTCTTCTTGTGCAAGTTTCTGATCTTTTCTTCTTCTAATTAGATACTTCTGATCTGAAGTAGTGAATAGAGTGTAGAAGAGATCACATTTTTGTTCTTAATCTTAGGATGGAGTATTTCTTGATAAGGAATGATAAATAATGCAGAAGACGTTTCATTGTAATGTTCCCAAAAGTATCAGAGTCTTCAGAATCAGAACCTTGTCTTCAAACTTGGAGCAACGACTTATCTGACAAACAAATCTTAATTTCTGAGCTATAAGCAAAAGATTTTCTGAGAAGCACAATATCTTGATTTTTGATCTTTGATATATGAGCTTTATTTCTGATCTTTGTAGCATTAGCATGGTTTCCAATCTTGGCTTGTTATTTGACCAGCATTAGGAGATTCTTTTCTAGCGAACATTCAACATTCTTCAGAACTGCTGATGTTTCTTTTAGAAGTGGATATATAGTACTATATGAGACGTTTTAGAAGAGATTCTAATGATCTTATCCAGACCTAAATAGAGTATTAATATATGCACACTCAAGAAATCATTAGATAACAAAATTGTTACATGAAAAATATATGTATTGTTATCATCAAAACTAGAGATTATACGCAAAACCAAATATTGTTCTAACAATCTCCCCCTTTTTGATGATGACAAAACCATGTGTTTTGATGAAACAATTATACAAGGTAATACCATACAAAGTATCAGAGTGAGTTTCGAAAAACTCCCCATGAGATAAACAAGCCCCCCTGAGTTAAAGTCTTAACAAAATTTAGAAGTGTAAGGGATATCTGAGCATTATTATCTTAACTGAGCCGGATTAAAGCATAAGATTATCTTTATTACTTATCAGAGCTTGATTTATTAGAAACTTCTAATCGTTAGAAGTTCTATTTCTGGGCTAGATTTGTAACACCCCGAAAATTATAATTTATTATTTGATTAGTTGGTTGTGATATTTGCGAGTCTTTGTGATTTATATGATTCATTAGGTGGTTTAATGATATTATGTATGGGGTAGAGTTGGATTAAAATAATAATGATAATTATTTTTTAATTTAAATAATTTAGTTGGAACTATTTGGATTTAAGAATAATTGTTTAGAATTTTATTAATAATTAAGTGGGATAATATATATAGAAATATAGAGGGCACAATGATAATTTTCATGAGGTTTAGTTAGGGTAAGGAATGAATAACATAATATGGGTCTAAGGGCTAATTAGTAAATGGAAGGAAGTTAGAGCCGAATCATATTTGGAACGATCGCATTTTGAGAGAAGTAGAAGCAAGAAGGTGAGAAAGGACTAGGGAAAGAGGAATCCATTGTAGAAGCTTGGGAACCATCAACCTTAGGTAAGGGTGGAGTTCAAAATTTCTAAGGGTATTGTATAATGATGAGTATGTTAGAGATTATGATTGTCATATTGTTGTGCGTTCTTGTTCATGAAATTGCTCTTTTGTGTGGTTGAATCAATTTGATAAATTATTGACATGTTTGTGGTTAAATTGATGTAATTGATATTATAGAATGAGTAGTAATGTTGTGTAATATTTACGTATGAATTATGGAATTGAGAAACATGTTGTTGACTTCAAATTGGGGGTTTTGGGTTAAGAAAAAGTGACTTTCGTGTGAAAAAGTTGCAAGAAAAGTGTTTCTGGTGGTGAGGTAACTGGTTAGATGGTGAGGTAACCGGTTACATTGAAAACATGTTTTTTGGGAATTTTGGGTGAGGTAACTAATTACATGGTGAGGTAACCAGTTACATCGAATAAAATTGGGTTTTTTCAGCTTCGGGTACTGAGGTAACCGGTTACACGGTGAGGTAACCTGTTACCTTGTTGTGTCAGAAAATTTTGTAAAACTTCGAAAATTCATAACTTGAGTTTCGGGTATCTGTTTGACGCGTCGTTTGAACCCGGTGAAAGAAATAAAATGTACCTTCTTATAAAAATGGTTTTATATTCTAGAAATAAATTTAATTTGTGTGTAATGAGGTTTTGTGGTGTCAATGTATGATGCCGATGTTTGCATTTTTTGAAAAACTTTAAAAATTCATAACTCGAGCTGTGAGTGTCCGGTTGATACATGGTTTGGATTGTTGGAAATATGGTTTAACATAATTTATCTTAAAAATATTTATAGTAGCAAAAGTTCAACTATTTGATGCATGGGCGGGTGTTTCGTAGTGTCGAGTTATGTCATTTTATGAAATGTATGCAATTGCCTTGTATAATTAATAATTAGAGATGTTCTATCTCTAATGATGTATATGATGTTGTTGTGGAATTATTTATGGTGATTATTATGTTGAAGTGATGTGATAGATGCTGTTTATGATGATGTTTAATGACTTTCATGATGACTATATGTATACATGCTATGTGATGATAATTATGTGATGTTGTGTTATTGTTATTGATTATAACACGATGAGTTGATAACATGTTTGGTGAATTGTGATACTGTGATACGGTGGCCAGAACCGAGACTTGTTTCCCTTTTTTTTAGTAATTGTTAATTTGCGTTTTGCGTTTGTATTCGCAAAATGTCGCGGTAAGCAAGAGTCACCACCGACTTTTATTTTATCCAACAAGGAACGGAAAAAAGCACAGAAAAATTCCTTTTTCGAGATATTTCTGAGTACGGGGGGTAGATTATAGAAAGGGAAGGTATTAGCACCCTTTCTATCTGTGGTTTTCCACGGGCTCTTAGGTACTTGCTCATCATTTTCAAAATTGTTTTCTTTGTGTTTGTGTGATTTGAAAAGCTTTTGTTTTGACTTCGATTTAACTCTTGCTTCTGTCTTCAAGAGTGTAATGAAGTGTTTTTGAAAACTTTGTTTGAAATGAGTGTAAATGTGAAAAAGTTTGTTTGGATTGAGCAAGTACTTAAGAACTAATCTACCTACTCGAAAAAATAATCGTTCTATGTTCATTTCCTTTAGACAGCGCTATCCCAATATTAGTGAGTAGGTAGCACCGTCGTTGGAGTTTTGAGGGTCAATTCGAAAGGGACGTACGGTCACTAAAGCAATGTTAGGACGTCTTAGTAATAACCCTAATGTCTTAGATCAATTATTCGAGGAAACAATATTCGAGGCAACCAATTCTGAGGCAACTTTTCCGAATCGGGACTTTGATCTTTGTTTAGACAAAAGGACGACCACTAAAGTATCCTATACTCAATGACCATTTACCGAAGGCAACCAAGGGAGAGTGTACCCTAGGAGTGCGCATGTGCAAATGATTCAATTTCAGATTATTTATCTTTGCATATTTTAGGGTTATCTAACTGTTTTAAAGTTAATCATACATTCTTGTCATGCATCCCTATTATCATACATCTAACAATTTAATATTTTGCGGAAATTAAAGTGCGGAAATTAAACTAAGCTATTACAAGGCTTCAGGTATTTACATAGCCAAAAACAAACCCTTAATAAATAAAGTAATAAATGAAAATAAAATACCTAATTAAACTATTACAACTTGTAGGCAGTTACATCAATATGGGAAAAATAATAAAACAATAAAGCGCGCGCGATGAAATTAGAACGATGAGAAAAATTAGGGTTTTGACCCTTCTTAACCTAATTAAAAGAAAATGTTTTTGTTTTTTTAAATATTTTTTAAGAAAAAAGGAATTAAGTTTTTAAATTAAATACAATTAATTAGTTAAATAAATTAATTAATGAAAATAAATAAATGACCTATTTTTGATGTTTTCGTTATTTTTAAGAAAAGAAAATATAATTAAATTAGAAACAAAACCCTAATTATTCTAATTGATTTTAAATTATTTGCAAAAAGAAATTAAAGTTTACCTAAAATTAAAATCTAATTTAATTAATTAATTTTTTGATAAAAAAATAAAATCTAAAACCTAATTGGGTGAAAAAATATTTTTATGATTTTTTTGATAAAAAGAAAATAATTAATTTTGTGTTAGTAAATAAAATAAAATAAATTAAATAAAACAAATGTAAAAAGAAAAAGAATAAGAAACTTGGGCCTGCAAGCAAATTGAGGGGGTGTGAGAAGCAATCTGGGCCCAAGAAGAATGAGGTCCACGTTGACCTTCCATGATCTCCTGCCATGCGTTGACTGGGCATATTATGGTCCTTCAGATGATGGCCATCAGATTTGGCCATCTGGCCACTTGGCAGATTGGATGGTGAGGTCTATGGTAGTCCCTTGGCTTGTGTATGCGTTGGATCCTGAAAAGGCAAAATATATGAAAGAAGGGGGGACCTGGGATTCGAACCCAGGTCCTGAAGCAATTACCATACACTCCACTACCACTGCGCCACTTGTTTTTGTTTGTACATAAAATAACAACATAAAATAATATATGATAAAGAGAGTTAGTGGGAAAAACAAGCACCAGAATTCAAATGACCCAATAGAAGGGCGCCACGCAGTCATCTTCTTCCCTTCTCCGTGGGTAAAAGTCCCAGACTTTTACCTACGGACGTTCGTCCATAGCTACAGGTCCTGTAAATCTCAAAACTTAACACAAGCGTGATAAATAAAAACGAAGGCCATGGATAGCTTCGTCTGGCCTTGCTGAACACAATGGTGGTCCTTTCATGGCCCAATTTTGCCTGTAAACGAAAATCCCAAATCAAAGCAAGAAACCCTAATAATGGTGAAATCTTATACATGCCATGAAAATGAAATTAAACAATACAGAAAGCTTGCATATGTGATGGTGAACAAGACTATATCATTAATTCATGCTATCAATGTCTAAATCATGCAAACCGATTTCAAAAATACATGGATGTCGTGGATGACTTACAGCGCGTTTGGGTACTGGAAAAGGCTTGTTCTTGATTGGTATATGTTGCTTATGATCCCAGGAAACGATTGGAATGATCAGGAAGCTTTGAAATTCCTTGGAACAATGAATTCGAGTTTGCACTTTTTTGGTGTTTTTTCCAATTTGGTTCTCCTTACTGCGCCTCTCTCTCTATCCTCTTTTGGTCTGCACATCATCCTTATGTATTGAGGAATGAATTAGGGTTGAAAGAATGATCACAATCTTCTTCCATTAATGCATTTGATTTTGATTTGATACACTTGAATAACCTTCCAAAAATAGGCCTAATTCAATCTTTTTGTGCCCCTCATGACTTTACACGAATTTGATCTTATGCTAGCTGGACATTAAGACCCGAAACATGTAAAAAATCTTGAGTTTTCAATATTTTGGATTTTCTATGATTTGTTTTGATTTAAAATGATTTAATTCAAATCAAAATCAAAATAAATAATAAAAACAAGATAATGACAAGTGGCAAAGGCTAAGGCTCGTGGACCATGTTGCCAACTCAAAACAAGTGAAAAAGATTGGGCTCATTTGGCAAAAATTGAAGTTTTAGGCATATTTGACTTTTGACCATTTTGCAAAAAGGGTCAACTTCACCAATGCATAACTTCCTCAATTTTGACTCTTTGAAGGTGTTCTTTGACTTTTTAGAAAGCTTAAGATGTCCTCTAAGAAACCCTTTTGGTATCATCTCAATTTGATATTCCATGCTCATGTATGAAGCTTTGACAAAAAAGGTGTTTTTGTTGACTTTTCAAAAAGACCTATAATGTCCAAATTCATAACTTCTTGTGAGTGCATATTTTGAACTTGGGAGATGAAGATGGATTTTATAGAATGGCATCCTATTCAAAATGAGCTTTGGATGGATCATTTCTCATAAAGTATGAGAAAGTTATGCTTGGTCAAAGTTGAGTTGACTTTTTCTACAAAACCCTAATTTAGCAACTTTTGGTTCTTGATGAATTGTGAACAATCCTTGATGAATCATGATCAACCCTTGATAAAATTATGAAATATACCTCAAAATGAGGATGTTGACCAAAAATCTTGAAGTTTGACTGTATGTAGGCCACAATTGACTTTTGCCCTAGCATAGTCGATTTTCAGGTCCTTTGAGCAATTGACTGAGCAAACTTTCTCTGTAGGGCTTGAAACTTGACATGGATGATCTTGAGAACATATTAAGACATTGGTGAGAATTCGGGATCCCTTGGACTCAATTATCTTGATGCAATATGAAAACCCTAATTTGAGGTAGACTGCCTTAGGAGAGAGCTTGTCTGGAAAACCCTTGGACTTCCTTGAGCAACTTCAGGATCTTTCTTGAAATGTTTTGAGAAATATGGGAAGGAAACTTTTGGGAAACAACAGCTGCCCCTGTTCAATCTTCTTAAACTTGAGGATGTAAATTGGCTTTCGTGCCTTTCGTGATTCGAAGGTGGAAGAGGATTGAACACTAGAGTGCCCAGAAATTTGCACTCGCATGAAGTCGTGTCCGTCTTGAAATGTCGGGAATGGGCTTACAGATGCCATTTGGGAATTGCTGACGGGGGATGGGCTTAAAGATGCCATCTGAAGGAGTGTCGATCACATAAGAGATTCCTTAGCGAGAGCCTGTATACCTGTTGTTGAGGAAGATTTCGCTGGGGAATGCTGATCTCTGTCTTGCAAGAAATAGAAATTTAGGAGCTTCGATCATCCGTTATTCTACTGGGAAATCGTCTCTGTTTTGAGAAAGGTTGAATTTTAGGAACTTCAGTCGCCCGTTATTCTTGTTGAGGAATCGTCTCTTCGTCGAAGAGGTGAAAATGAACTACTATCTGGTCGTGATCCAGGCTTCATAGTAATAAGACCGACTGCTATCTGGTCGTAATCTAGGCTTTACAGTGATTTACTGGGGAGATGAGATTAAACTGGCTATCCGGTCGTGATCTGGGCTTCGCAATTTCTCGATTCTTATCTGGTCGTAATCTAGGCTTCAGAAGGAAATGAGTTATTATCCGGTCGCATCCGGGCTTCAACTTGAACTTAGGGCACACTAATATCCGGTCGACTCCGGGATTCTTAGTAACTGTCCAGGTAAACTGCTATTTGGTTGAAATCTAAGCTTCGCAGTGTCTTGTACTGTCATCTGGTCGTAATCCAGGCTTCAGTCCTTTTATCGTTATCCGATTGTAATCCAGGCTTCACGATTCTTTATACCATTATCTGGTCGAATCCATGCTTCATGGTGTTCTGTACTGCTATCTGGTCGTAATCCAGGCTTCACAATACTTTACTTCTTATCCGGTTGTAATCCAGGCTTCATAAGAGATCAAATGGTTATACGGTCGTAATCCGGGCTTCCCTTTGGCTTTGGGCCTACTAATATCCGGTCGTAATCCGAGCTTCATAATATCTGGCCGGGTGAACTGCTATTTGGTCGTAATCCAAGCTTCACAATGTCCCTTACTGTTATTTGGTCGTAATCCAGGCTTCACAGTGTCTTTTACCGCTATCTGGTCGTAATCCAGGCTTCGCGATGTCTCATACCACTATCTGGTCGAAATCCAGGCTTCATGGTGTTCAGAGGAAATCAAGATACTCTTGTCGTCTGACTTTCTTGTTAAATGCCTTGATCATCCGTTTTTGATACGTCTGACCATGACAAATGGCAGTAAGTCTCTTTTCGTCGATTAAGTTCAGCTGATCAAGCCGGGTTTGGATCCAGTCGTCCTCGCTCAAACCTGCATCCTTCATAATCCTAAGAGAGGGTATCTGAACTTCAATAGGTAAGACTGCTTCCATGCCATACACCAAAGAGTAGGGTGTTTCCCCTGTTGAAGTCCGCGCTGAGGTACGGTACCCATGAAGAGCAAACGGTAACATCTCATGCCAATCTTTGTATGTCACCGCCATCTTCTGCACAATCTTCTTGATGTTTCTTATTAGCCGCTTCAACAGCCCCATTCATCTTCGGCCGGTAAGGAGAAGAGTTGTGATGCTGTATCTTAAACTATTTGCAGAGTTTGGTGATCATCGTATTATTGAGATTTGTACTGTTGTCCATAATGATCCTCTCGGGTATACTATATCGACAGATCAAATTGTGCCGAATAAACCGTGCCATGACATTTTTGGTCACTGTAGCAAAGGAAGCTGCTTCAACCCACTTTGTAAAGTAATCAATCGCTACCAGGATGAAACGATGCCCGTTGGACGCAGTAGGTCTGATCTCACCAATCATATCGATACCCCACATTGCAAAAGTCCAAGGAGCTGTCAATACGTTCAGAGGAACTGGAGGTATGTACATCTTATCAGCACAGACTTGGCACTTATGACAAATCCGAGAATGCTGATAACAGTCGGCTTCCATGGTAGACCAATAATATCCTGCCCGTAGGATCTTCTTTTCCATGGTATGTCCATTGGAATGAGTTCCGAAAGTACCTTCATGTAACTCTACCATAATCCTTTCTGCCTCGTTCTTATCCACACATCGTAGTAAGGTTGAATCATGGTTATTCTTATAAAGAATACCATTACTGATAAAGAACTTCGCTGCAAACCTCCTCAGAAAATTCTTATCATTAAAAGATGCACCCTCGAGGTATTCCTGAGCCTCAAGATACCTTTTTACCTCGTGAAACCAGGGTTTATCTGCTACCTCTTCAGTCTCAATGTCACAACAATGTGCGGGTTCGTCCATCCTCTCAATGGTAATCTGGGGAGCTTCATTGTCCCATCTGACCTTGAACATAGAAGACATAGTAGCTAGCGCGTCCGCCAACTGATTCTCTTCTCTGGGGAAGTGTTCAAAGGTTATCTCCTCGAAGTGTGGAAGCAACGTCAATACATACTCTTTGTAAGGAATAAGATTTGGGGGCGTCGTATCCCACTCGTCTTTGATCTGACTGATCACGAGAGCGGAATCTACGAATACACTTAAGAACTTAATCCTTAGGTCGATAGCTGCTCGAAGGCCCATGATGTATGCTTCATACTCCGCCATGTTGTTGGTGCAGCTAAAACATAATCGGGCAGTGAATGGAGTATGACAGCCTCCAGGAGATATAATCACGATGCCAATGCCGTTACCTAAAGCGTTTGAAGCTCCATCAAAATACATAGACCATCGGTATCCCTCCTCAGGTCCTTCATCCGGTCTAGGTGTTTCACAGTCAGTCACCAACATGATGTTCTCATCCGGGAATTCGAAGTTCATAGACTGGTAATCATCCATGGCCTGATGCGCCAAATGATCCGCCAACACACTTCCCTTGATTTCCTTTTGGGTCGTGTATTGGATGTCATACTCAGTCAAGATCATCTGCCATCTTGCTATTCTTTCGGACAAGGCAGGATTTTCGAAGATATACTTGATTCGATCCATTTTTGATATCAATAGAGTAGTGTGAGTCAGCATATACTGTCTCAGCCGGCGAGCAGCCCATGCCAAAACACAACAAGTTTTCTCAAGCAGTGAGTATCGGGTCTCACAGTCGGTAAACTTTTTGCTAAGGTAATAAATAACATGCTCTTTTCGGCCAGACTCGTCATGCTGCCCCAACATACACCCTATTGAATTGTCGAGTACTGTCAAGTATAAGATCGAAGGTCTCCCTTCAACTGGAGGTATCAGAATAGGTGGCTCTTGGAGATATTCCTTGATCTTTTCGAAAGCGGTTTGACATTCATCATTCCATCTTACCACTTGATCTTTCTTCAGCAACTTGAAGATTGGTTCACAAGTAGCAGTCAAGTGTGAGATGAATCGGGAAATATAGTTCAGACGTCCCAAAAAGCCTCTGACTTCTTTTTCTGTTCGGGGAGCTGGCATTTCCTATATAGCCTTCACCTTTGCAGGATCCACTTGAATACCTTTATCACTAACGACGAAACCCAGCAGCTCACCAGACCTTACCCCGAAGGTGCACTTGTTCAGGTTTGACCTCAGCTTGTATAATTTCAACCTGTCAAATAGCTTCTGAAGATGGTCAAGATGTTCTTCCTCAGTCTGGGACCTTGCAATCATGTCGTCAACGTATACCTCAATCTCATGATGAATCATGTCGTGGAACAAAGCGACCATGGCGCGCTGATACGTTGCCCCAACATTCTTTAATCCGAACGACATGACCTTGTAGAAAAAGGTACCCTACTACGTAACAAAGGTTGTTTTTTTCCATATCCTCGAGATCCATTTTAATCTGATTGTAACCGGAGAAACCATCCATAAAGGAAAAGACCTTATGATGTGCGGTGTTGTCGGCCAAAACATCGATGTGAGGCCGAGGGAAATCGTCTTTGGGGATTTCCCTGTTCATATCCCTATAATCAATGCACATTCTAACCTTACCATATTTCTTCGGTGCTGGCACTATGTTGGTAACCCACTACGGGTAAGAAGTAACTGCTAGAAAACCGGCATCAAACTGTTTCATAACCTCAGCTTTGATTTTCTCAGACATTTCTGGGCGCATTCGGCGAACTTTCTGTTTCACTGGAGGACAATCTTCTTTAGTGGGCAAGCAGTGAACCACAATATCGGTATCCAACCCAGGCATATCTTCATAAGACCAAGCGAAGATCTCAACATAGTCACGCAACATATGGATCAACCGTTGCTTGATACTAGGCTTCAGATTCGCACCGATCTTAACCTCTTTCTTGTCTTCCTCTGTACCCAGATTTACTGATTCCACTGGCTCTTCATGGGGCTGTATGGCCCTCTCTTCCTGTAGTAACAATCTAGCAATTTCCCCAGGCACTTCGCAATCATCCTCACCTTTGTCCTCGGCTTGGTTGATCGGACTTTCGAAGTCATAACTGGCAGTAGCAGAGTCGTTATCAGTGGGATCCAGAGTGGATGTGGGTCCGTATTATGATATGTGAGTGTGTGTAAGACTATAGCTGTTTTAATAAAATGCAAGATAGAAAAACAAGGAGCGCAAAATTTGTAATGCAAGAGAACGTCCAATGCTTTATTGATGATATATGGAAATGACAAATATTAAGCATTCACAAACAAAGCCATGGTGTCTCGGGCAAGGCACCGGGCCGTAAAGTTTAAAACTATTTGTTACAGATCTCAAATCAAAGGTCTTATTACTATGTAATAAAAGAAACGGGCATGGAATCCTTCGCCGTCCAATTGCTCAAGCCACCGTTGGTATTAGGGTAAATCCAGCTGTCAATATCATACTCTTCATCATCATCCTCAATTGCATTCACTCCCTGATCATGTTTTGACATAGATGCTGTTATGACGTTAGGCTTTTCCGGTGCGTCAAACTCAATTTCTTTAGCTTCAATCAAATCTTGCACCTTATTCCTCAAGGCCCAGCAGTTATTTGTATTGTGCCCTGAGCTATCGGAGTGATAAGCGCAGCGGGCGTTCAGATTATACAACGGTGATGTAGTACTGGCATTCTTTGGAGCTTCCCTCAAAGTCACCAAGTTGGTTTTCAACAGTTGCGGCAGAATTTAAGATAGAGTCATGCTGAGCCGAGTATATTGTCTTTGCGGCCTTTCTACTCTTTGCTGATTGCTGTATTATGGGGCAACAATTGGTCTTGATATTACTACCGCATTAACTGCTTGGCAGCGTTCAGGCCGGTTCTGGCTCCTCGAGCTCTAAACTGCACTAGCTTCTTTTCTAAAAGGCTTCTTTTCTGTACTCGATGAAGCACCTTTCTGTATCTTGCCACTCTTGATACCGACTTCAACTCTCTCCCCAGTCATAATCAATCTAGTGAACCCAGACGATGAACTACCGATCAAATGATTGAAATATGGACCAGACAAAGTCCCAAGAAACATATCCACCAACTCCCTATCAGACAGAGGGGGTTGGACTCTTCCAGCAAGATCTCTCCACTTCTGAGCGTAGTCTTTAAAGCCTTCGCCTGTACCCATAGACATACCCTGAAGTTGAGTACGCATGGGGGCAAGGTCAGCATTATACTGGTATTGCTTGTAAAAAGCAGCAACAAGGTCCTCCCAGTTGCGGACGTTAGCTCCTTCTAGTTGATAAAACCATTCAAGTTGAGTCCCTGACAGACTATCTTGAAAGAAATGAACCCACAGGTTCCTATCAGCAGTATATGGTTGAATCTTTCTGACATACGAGCGGAGGTGTAGCTTCGGGCAGGATACCCCATCGTACTTAGCAAAGACAGGAGCTTTAAACTTGTGCGAGATCACCACCCCTGATGCCAAACCCAAATCTCCGAAGTCCAACCCAGGTATCTTCTGGATCTCCATTGCACTCAGTCGGTCTTCAAGTTGCTTATATCTATCCTTGGTAGGAGGATACTGGTCTTCATCAAAATCAATGTCATTATCAGAGACCACAAGACTAGGCCCCTTTCTTTCCTCTTGATTCTCTCCCCCTTCAGATGAATGGGACAAATCAGTTTCCTGTCGCAAATTGTTCCCGAACCTGCAACCCATATTCAGGAGGACCACCTTCTTCTTCTTCTTCTTATTCTTCTTCTTCTTCTTCTTCTTCTTCTTCTTCTCCTTCAAGATAAGAGACTTAAAATCTTGCTGCCCTTTGGCCAAATTCAAGAACAGCTCCTGGAATTGAGCATTCTAAGCTTGAAGAGCCTTGATGGCTTGATCAGTAGGTGTTTCAGAAGACATGATTGCTGAAATAAACAGCGAAGAAGATAAGAGACCTGTAATGGTACCTGTAATGAGATGCATGGGAATGGAATGCGTATGAAATTATTTTGAAGACTTTGGGAGATTCAAATTTGTAAACCAAAATAAAACACACTTTATTAGATTAAACTGGTAACAATGTTTAACAAATTCCTTTAAGGTGTTACAAAAGAAATACTGAAAAGCAAATCTAAACTAGAAACAATAAAAAACATCAGAAATCCCATGGTCTCTTTCCCTTCGTGCTGACATAGTCGTTGATTGTCCTTTCGTTCTCAAGCTGCCTTGTAAGCCTCAAGATCTTCCTCTCCTGCTCTTGATACTTCTCCCTGTAGGTATCCCTTTCTTCCTTTAGCTGGATCCAAGATATCTTCAATTCCCCAATATTAGTAGGCATGTATGGATGGAGGACCGTATAAGGAACACCTTCTTCATTAGTATGCTCTATAATTACCGGCAAAACAGCTTCATATGGCATCCCCAGCTTTTGAGCACGGGCTCAAACCCACTGGAGATATGGTTGCATCGGGAGAGAAGTCTTAATTCCTAGCTCATGTGGGTCAGACTTGTTCACCAGGCCCCAAGCTCGTTTAAACCTGCGACGATGTCCCTCAACATCCCCCTTGTAGTCAAAGACAATGCCTGTAAGCAGCAGCTCATGGGGACCATCTCTCCGAGCGCGTCCAAACTGTATCAAAGCCAAGCAAGGGTTGTAGGTTATACCTCCTCTAATTCAAAGCAACAGAACATTAGGGTATTCCCCACATCGATCAATGAGAGCTACTCTTTCCATATCTTTAGAACTCCAAAGGATGTCTGTATAAGCAAGGGACATGATTCTGTAAGCCCAACCTACACCTTCCTCATTCTTCAAAATAGACTTGGGGAGGTGCGAAATAAACCACCTCTCCAGCAGCGGCGTACAACACAAGAGGGTCCCCCTTCTTCGCACGGTACGAGTATAGAGAGCATGTAGGATATCACCTAGAGGATTAGGCACTGGGTTACGAGACATGAAGATCTTGACCGTGTTCACATCTATGAAAGAATCTGGATTTGGGAAAAGAACCAAGCCGTAGATGAGGAGAGCCAAGATGTCTTCAAATGCTTGAAAATCCATGTTATCCCAGAACAGTTGAGCTTGATCGATAAAAAACTTAGCCAAGAAACCTTTAACCCCGCTCCGAGTCTCCCAGTTAGATACCACATCAGCCACTTTTAGATGTAGGGCTGAAGCAATATCCTCTGGCCTAGGAGCTATCTCCAAACCTGTAAAGGGTGTCTGCTCGAGGATAGATATACCCAGCAAATCAGAAAATTCCTCCAAAGTAGGGACTAGCTGATAATCCAGGAAGGTGAAACAAGGATGCAATGGATCAAAGAACTGGAATAACACACTCATCATTTGTTCATCCAACTTTGAAGTGACCAAGCTAAGTAGATGACCATGTCTTCTAACAAATGAAGAAGTATCAGGAACCTTTGAGACTAACTCTCTGAGCTGAGCAGGGATTTGCACAAAGTTGATTCAAATGGTATTTCTGCGCATAGAAGCCATGATCTGCAAAACAGAACAAAGATGAATCCCCTCGATCTTTGAAATGGTTATTCTGATGAAATATGCATGTGATATCATGATGCATGATGTCATGATAAGAACACACAACAGGTATCACATATAGCAAACATGGTAAAGGCAAACAAGTCACACAGTAGCCCTTAAATTTCAGGCTGGCATGGAGTTTAGGTACTACCCTCTTGCAGTTTAGTTGGTTCAACCTGTCCTAATAATAGTAACCGGGTTCTAGAGGTTCTCAATATCACTGACCATCCTCCATCGGTCATAATTCCAGTCACGCAATCTTTTCTTGTGGCCGGAACCATCTCGAGAGTATGGTCTCAATGAGTGTAGCACATCACTACTTCCTATGGCCAAGTTGGTCAATTATAGGTCTAAGCTCAGTTGATGCTTAATGATCCATATAGCAGCCCCATACTCTCCTTGTTGCTCCACAAGGGATATCGGTACCAACTAATGTGTCACACCAACATAGCTACTGCTTTAACCGTATCGGTCTACGCCGTACAGTTCCCTCATAGTCTATTGCTATTTACCTAAAAGGTGTCCCCCAGATCCGGGTTAGGATCTATAGTAACTCCGATACAAAGCCCACAAAAATAAAGTAATCAAATCAAACAATAGAAAACAATATGATGAACTAATCCTAAGGTACACCCCACTTATTAAATTCCCCAGCAGAGTCGCCAGTTCTGTGATACGGTGGCCAGAACCGGGACTTGTTTCCCTCTTTTTTAGGAATTGTTGGTTTGTGTTTTGCGTTTGTATTTGCAAAATGTCGCGGTAAGTAAGAGTCGCCACCGACTTTTATTTTATCCAACAAGGAAAGGAAAAAAGCACAGAAAAAATTCCTTTTTTGAGATATTTCTGAGTACGGGGGGTAGATTATAGAAAGGGAAGGTATTAGCACCCTTTCTATCCGTGGTTTTCCACGGGCTCTTAGGTACTTGCTCATCGTTTTCAAAATTGTTTTCTTTGTGTTTGTGTGATTTGAAAAGCTTTTGTTTTGACTTCGATTTAACTCTTGCTTCTGTCTTCAAGAGTGTAATGAAGTGTTTTTGAAAACTTTGTTTGAAAGAAGTGTGAGTGTGAAAAAGTTTGTTTGGATTGAGCAAGTACTTAAGAACTAATCTACCTACTCGAAAAAAGAATCGTTCTATGTTCGTTTCCTTTAGACAGCACTATCCCACTATTAGTGAGTAGGTAGCACCGTCGTTGGAGTTTTAAGGGTCAATTCGAAAGGGGCGTACGGTCATTAAAGCAATGTTAGGACGTCTTAGTAATAACCCTAATGTCTTAGATCAATTATTCGAGGCAACAATATCCGAGGCAACCAATTCTGAGGCAACTTTTCCGAATCAGGACTTTTATCTTTGTTTAGACAAAAGGACGACCACTAAAGCATCCTATACTCAATGACCGTTTACCGAAGGCAACCAAGTGGGAGTGTACCCTAGGAGTGCGTATGTGCGAATGATTCAATTTCAGATTATTTATCTTTGCACATTTTAGGGTTATCTAACTGTTTTAAAGTTAATCATACATTCTTGTCATGCATCCCTATTATCATACATCTAACAGTTTAATATTTTGCGGAAATTAAAGTGCGGAAATTAAACTAAGCTATTACAAGGCTTCGGGTATTTACATAGCCAAAAACAAACCCTTAAGAAATAAAGCGATAAATGAAAATAAAGACCTAATTAAACTATTACAACTTGTAGGCAGTTACATCAATATGGGAAAAATAATAAAACAATAAAGCGCGCGCGATGAAATTAGAACGATAAGAAAAATTAGGGTTTTGACCCTTCTTAACCTAATTAAAAGAAAATGTTTTTGTTGTTTTTAATATTTTTTAAGAAAAAAGGAATTAAGTTTTTAAATTAAATACAATTAATTAGTTAAATAAATTAATTAATGAAAATAAATAAATGGCCTATTTTTGATGTTTTTGTTATTTTTAAGAAAAGAAAATATAATTAAATTAGAAACAAAACCCTAATTATTCTAATTGATTTTAAATTATTTGCAAAAAGAAATTAAAGTTTACCTAAAATTAAAATCTAATTAAATTAATTAATTTTTTGATAAAAAAATAAAATCTAAAACCTAATTGGGTGAAAAAATATTTTTATGATTTTTTTGATAAAAAGAAAATAATTAATTTTGTGTTAGTAAATAAAATAAAATAAATAAAATAAAACAAATTTAAAAAGAAAAAGAATAAGAAACTTGGGCCTGCAAGCAAATTGAGGGGGTGTGAGAAGCAATCTGGGCCCAAGAAGAATGAGGTCCACGTTGACCTTCCATGATCTCCTGCCATGCGTTGACTGGGCATACTATGGTCCTTCAGATGATGGCCATCAGATTTGGCCATCTGGCCACTTGGCAGATTGGATGGTGAGGTCTATGGTAGTCCCTTGGCTTGTGTATGCTAGATCCTGAAAAGGCAAAATATATGAAAGAAAGGGGGACCTGGGATTCGAACCCAGGTCCTGAAGAAATTACCATACACTCCACTACCACTGCGCCACTTGTTTTTGATTGTACATAAAATAAGAACATAAAATAATATATGATAAAGAGAGTTAGTGGGAAAAACAAGCGCCATAATTCAAATGACCCAATAGAAAGGCGCCACACAGTCATCTTCTTCCCTTCTCCGTGGGTAAAAGTCTCAGACTTTTACCTACGGACGTTCGTCCATAGCTACAGGTCCTGTAAATCTCAAAACTCAACACAAGCGTCATAAATAAAAACAAAGGCCATGGATAGCTTCGCCTGGCCTTGCTGAACACAATGGTGGTCCTTTCATGGCCCAATTTTGTCTGTAAACAAAAATCCCAAATCGAAGCAAGAAACCCTAATAATGGTGAAATCTTATACAGGCCATGAAAATGAAATTAAACGATACAGAAAGCTTGCATATGTGATGGTGAACAAGACTATATAATTAATTCTTACTATCAATGTCTAAATCATGCAAACCGATTTCAAAAATACATGGATGTCGTGGATGACTTACAACGCGTTTGGGTACTGGAAAAGGCTTGTTCTTGATTGGTATATGTTGCTTATGATCCCAGGAAACGATTGGAATGACCAGGAAGCTTTGAAATTGCTTGGAACAATGAATTCGAGTTTTCACTTTTTTGGTGTTTTTTCCAATTTGGTTCTCCTTACTGCGCCTCTCTCTCTAGCCTCTTTTGGTCTGCACATCATCCTTATGTATTGAGGAATGAATTAGGGTTGAAAGAATGATCACAATCTTCTTCCATCAATGCATTTGATTTTGATTTGATACACTTGAATAACCTTCCAAAAATAGGCCTAATTCAATCTTTTTATGCCCCTCATGCCTTTACACGAATTTGATCTTATGCTAGCTGGACATTAAGACCTGAAACATGTAAAAAATCTTGAGTTTTCAATATTTTGGATTTTCTATGATTTGTTTTGATTTAAAATGAATTAATTCAAATAAAAATCAAAATAAATAATAAAAACAAGATAATGACAAGTGGCAAAGGTTAAGGCTCGTGGACCATGTTGCCAACTCAAAACAAGTGAAAAAGATTGGGCCCATTTGGCAAAAATTGAAGTTTTAGGCATAGTTGACTTTTGACCATTTTGCAAAAAGGGTCAACTTCACCAATGCATAACTTCCTCAATTTTGACTCTTTGAAGGTGTTATTGGAATTTTTAGAAATATTGAGATGTCCTCTAAGCAACCCTTTTGGTCTCATCTCAATTTGATATTCCATGCTCATGTATGAAGCTTTGACAAAAAATGTGTTTTTGTTGACTTTTCAAAAATGACCTATAATGTCCAAATTCATAACTTCTTGTGAGTGCATATTTTGAACTTGGGAGATGAATATGGATTGTAGATCATGGCATCCGCTTCAAAATGAGATTTGGATGGGTCATTTATCATAAAGTATGAGAAAGTTATGCTTGGTCAAAGTTGAGTTGACTTTTCCTGCAAAACCCTAATTTAGCAACTTTTGGTTCTTGATGAATTGTGAACAATCCTTGATGAGTCATGATCAACCCTTGATAAAATGATGAAATATACTTCAAAATGAGGATGTTTACCAAAAATCTTGAAGTTTGACTGTATGTAGGTCACAGTTGACTTTTGCCATAGCACAATCGATTTTCAGGTCCTTTGAGCAATTGACTGAGCAAACTTTCTCTGTAGGGCTTGAAACTTGACATGGATGATCTTGAGAACATATTAGGACATTGGTGAGAATTTGTTATCCCTTGGACTCAAGTATCTTGATGCAATATGAAAACCCTAATTTGAGGTAGACTGCCTTATGAGAGAGCTTGTCTGGCCAACCCTTGGACTTCCTTGAGCAACTTGAGGATCTTTCTTGAAATGTTTTAAGAAATATGGGAGGGAAAATTTTGGGGTACAACAGATACCATGATGTTGTGTGTGTTGTATGCATAATATGTATAAATAATATGTTGTTTTATGGACTATGTAGAATGCATGGTTATTGCTTGCGGTATCATTGTGTTGTTGTTGTTGCATTTTTGGTAGGTGTTTGGTGTATGGTGGCCGATATCGGCAAAGTGCACTGACTATGGTGAAGGTTAATATGCATATTGTTGTTGTTGTTGTTTATGTCTCATACATTTCATGGTGAGGACTTTAGTCCTGTTGGTTAGATCTGGTCCTATGGTGGGGATCAGGAGCGATGTGAACCTAATTATTCATAATATTGGTGGCTCTGGTCCTAGATGACATGGATCGAAAGTGATGTTAACCTAATTATTCATGATATTGGTGGCTCTGGTCTTAGATGGCGTCGATCGGGAGCGAGTGAACTTAATTATTCATGAATGATACCACATGCTTTGAGTTTGTGAGTCGGTCTCATTGCATAACATTGTCATTAACATAATATTTGAGTTCATGTGGTTGATGTGTATATTACATGATAATTTGATGGTATATGCTGATTATAGATGATTGCATAATTAACATGTAATATGATTATTGTTGGTTGTATGAAGGCGTGAGATATGAAATATGTAACTATGCATGAATATATCTGGTGTCTACTTATTATTATATATTTCTTTATATTGTTATCATATCTCACCCTTCTATTTGAATGATGCTTTATACGACACCATGCAGATAGTCAGGAGTAGTACGAGGTTGCAGAGGTCGGAAGAGGCTACTCTTTGTTTTATTTTAAGTTGGCGTATTTTCTCTGATACATAACACCGAGGGGATGAACACTTAGTTATGTTATTAATTTTAAATGATTTGTTTGGAGTCTTTTGAACTCCTTATTACTTGAATAAATGTTTATTTATGTTTGGATGTTATTAATTTAGTTCCAAGTATGATTCTTTTCCGTTGCTTAATAAAAAGTAAAGTCGAAGACCAAGATTTGTTATTTTGGGTTCATCCATGGTTGTGTTATGTATCCTATACATGCCCTGAGTAGGTTTTGTATGTATATAAAAATGTAGCATCATAATTGTATGTTAAATATTTTTAAAATTACTGATTTTAACTATTATTTTTCGAGGAAAATTAGGGTGTTACATAAGTGGTATTAGAGTAGGTAGGTCCTTCCGGCCAAGTCATTGAGTCAGTATGGTGTGAAAGTTGAATACTTTCGATGTATTACTCCTTAGTACGTGACATGTGTGTGAAGCACAGTCGATGACTTCTTTTTTTTATAATCCCTTGTTTGTAGGAGAGTGATTGAAACAAGTGAGGGAGAAGCTTTTATTTCTCATATACGTTTTAGTGGCAAGATGTGAACAGTTGGTTCAGTGTGCCATGGATTGCAAGAGTGCAAATGTTGGTGAGACTGTGTGGTTTCCCGATTCTGAAGAGAATATGGATTTAAGTATCGTGTATAACGGTCAGGTCGAAGTATCCTTGAGATAGAATGACCAGGTACTTATGTTGTTCGCATCTCTAGGAGTAGAGAGTGATGTTATGGCTAATGATATGGTAGTTTTGTGTGGGTCCTGATGCTTTACTGGGGATTATTGTGACTTGTTGTTAGAGAGGGATGTTGGATTAACTTGATGTTATCCTTGGGGGTGAATGGTTTGGAGTTAAACCAAGTTCTTACCAATTGTTTTGATGTGTCTATGCAGATTCTCATGCCTGAAGATGATACAGATTTAAGGTTCATGTTTGTTGGTCAAGTGGGAACATCTCTGAGGGAGAATGATTGAGTATTGTTGAAGGTTGATTCTAAGGGATAAAAAGCAAATGTGACGGCTAGTGTTATATAAGTGGTGTGTAATTTCCTGATTTTCCATGTAGATATGTGCAAAGCAAGTAGAATAACTCTTAAGAGATGAGGCTCATATGTTTGCATGTCTGTGATAACGATTGTATGAGGTTCTGTATGGATTACCGAAAATTGATTAATGTAATGATTGAGATTGAATATCCACTTCAAAGGATTGGCAATTTGATGGACCAACTGGTAGGCGAGTATGCCTTCTGTATAATCGAATTGAGGTTGGGTTACCTTTAGATTCGTGTGAAGGGTGAGAATAGTTAGAGGACAACTTTTAAAACTCGGTGTAGGCATTACAAATATTTGGATCATTTTGTTGTGGTGTTTATTGTGGATCTTCTGATTCAATCTAAGTCAGAATGTAAGCATGTTGAACATTGCGATTTGAATTTCAATGTCGAAAGGGAGGAAACTTGATGCTAAGTGAGAGTGAAGTGAACTATGTAATGTGTTTGGGCGATGGTGCCTCATCAACGAGATCAAACGGGAAGGAAATTGTGGAAAACATTTATAAACCTCAGAGGGGATTATTGGACCATGGTGCTTTAGGTGACTTTGAGTATAAGTTCTAAAGAAACACTATTATAGTTTAATACTGATGGTTTATGCCCCATCATGGTTGTCGGCTACCTATTGACAAATTGAGGAACTGATCAGCCTTAATCTCTTGTTGATAGTAGACGAGATCGTATTGAATGGGATAGACTTGTATGGCCATCTTGATAGTTTGTAAATTAAATTGACGTTCTATCGAGAGAATAGTTGTTCACCATTTCGTGTGAACCTAATGGAAAAGTGGCTATAATAGAGTTGGAACTTATTGAATAGTTCAGAGACTTGAGTTTGAATGCGAGCTAACACCGCAAAATAGAAGGTTAAGGATATCATAAGTGAACAATGATTTTCTGGTGGATATTTAAGAGGGCCAGAAGCTAGAGGCGAAACTTGTAGATTTGATAGTTGATTGAAATCAAAATAAGGATAGCAAATTTAAAGTAGATGAATCAGAATGGTGCAGCTGAAGCGTGATATGACACAATTTGTTATGCGTGTATGAATTGTTAGGAGTCAAGGTTTAAACATCAGAAACCTGCGGGAATGATACAAATCATTGGACATTCCATAATGGAAGTGATAGGTGAAAGGTTTATATGTTATTTGTGTTACTGCCATGTCATAGATGTATTGATTTACATGTTCGATTGAGGAATTGTAGCATTATGGTACTAATGTTTTATGTCAACGTTGTTGGTATTATGGTTATGTTGACGTTCTAATGACAGTGCTCCAGTGTGATCAAATGATAGAGACAATGTTCATGTCCTGGAACTCTATGTTCTTAAACTGTGTTGTTGCCTCGTTTCCTATGGCAAGGGTTCGAGTTTGAATAGCTCTTTCCTATGAGGGAAAATTATAGAAGCGTTACCTATGGTGATGGTAATTATCTCTTTGTGTTCCTATTCAGGAGTGAACGAGATCGTAAGGTGATAGATCCTGTATCCTAGGGTGATAGGACAAGGAGTGAAATGAACATGTGCGTTAATAACTCAGTAGAATTGCATCTTGTTGGATTATGGGGATAATGATGTGGAATGTTGATTAGTGGTATTCTAAATGTTTCTAGACGTGACAAGGGAATTGGAGAGTAAGATGCAAGAGTCTTACCTGAAATTGTTTGCATCAGGTAATTTTCGAGGACGAAAATATTCTAAGTGGGGGAGAGTTGTAACACCCCGAAAATCATAATTTATTATTTGATTAGTTGTTTGTGATATTTACGAGTCATTGTGATTTATATGATGCATTAAGTGGTTTGATGATAGTATGTATGGAATAGAGTTGGATTAAAATAATCATGAGAATTATTTTTTAATTTAAATAATTTAGTTGGAATTATTTGGATTTAAGAATAATTATTTAGAATTTTATTAATAATTAATTGGGATAATATGTGTATAAATATAGAGGGTGTTGTACCCCAAAAGTTCCCCTCCCATTTTCACACAAGACATACTCCTAGAGGTTCTCAATTGCTCAAGGTTGACCAAGAATTGACCAGACAAATTCTCCTCCTAAGGCAATGAACCTCTAACCAGGGTTTCAATTTTCATAAAGATGGTTGATCTCCAAAGGTCTCAAATGCTTCCCATGGTCCTAGTATGCCTTCAAGATTGTCCATTCCCGAATTCATGCCTTGCACAATAAGTTTGCTCAATCAATTGCTCAAGTATTGGAAAGTCAATTGTGCTAGGTCAAAAGTCAACTGTGGTCCATGTACAGTCAAACTTTAATAATTTTGGTCAACGTCAACATTTTGAAGTGATATACATCATTTGATCAAGGGTTGATCATGATTCCTCAAGAAATACTCCTAATTCATCAAAAGTTAAAAAGGGCAAATTAGGGTTTCTATAGAAAAAGTCAACCAAACTTTGACCAGGCATAACTTTCTCATACTTTATCAGAAATTTTCCTACCAAAGCTCATTTTGAATAGAATCCAATTCCCCACAACTTCTCTTCAAGCCTCAAGATTAATAAATACACCATTTGAAATATATGAGCTCATACATTACAGGTCATTTTCTGAAAGTCAACAAAAGCCACTTTTTGCCAAGACCTTTTACATCAAGATAACATCTTCAAATGCAAAATAGATTAAAATAGGGATTTAAGTAGACATCTTAGGCTTTCCAAAAAGTCAAAGATAATTATCATGAGATAAAAATTGAGCAAGTTATGGCTTTCCCAAGTTGGGAAAATTTTGGAAATTTCAAGAATGGTGCATTGAGCAAATTTGGATTTTTGAGCCAATGGCCTAACTTTTTAAGGTTAAAATATCTTCTAAGGTTATAGAGGACCTCTAATATTATTTTTGCACGGCCTTGCATTTTCTATATATTTTTTACATATTTATTTTAATTTATTCCAAATAAATATAAAATAAATGGTACAAAATAATTAGAAATGAGCTTAGGCATTTGGGATGGTGCTTTGACTTATCTTGAAGCCCAAGGATTCGTGCACAAATGACCAGTTTAACTGAACATAAAAAAATGGCATGAAAGCTTCATTTTGGTAACTTTTCAATTTGGTGATTATGGCTTTAAACTATGGTATTATGGCTTGATATTTTCCATTCAATTGCGTCTCCTCCATCTACACTATAAGTACAACGCTCTAGCAAGCCAAATCCGCGCACATAAAGCTTGGAGAATTGCTGCACATTTTGCACAAAAAACTCAAAAATTGTCAAACTCGATTTTCAAATTCTAGTTGATTTTAGTCCCAAACAAAAGCTCAAAAACATTCTTGGAAGTCCCCTGAAACTCTTCTAATCGTTACCAGGCCCTGAAGTACAACAAAACAACCAATACAGTAGCTCAAGTTTTGTGTTTTCCCCAAACTTGCTTTCTTCGATTTATGTAATATAAACATGTTTTAACTAGGAATTACTGATTATTTCCGTGTTTGCAAGCTATCTGTATGTTTGAATTAGTTTTTTGACGTAGGAATCGAGTGTTACTATATCTAGGGTTTGGACCTTATAATTGGGGATTCCATTGTTAGGAAAAATTAGGCTTGACCACTGATACCATCATGCTCAGGGAGACGAGGCCAGTTGATCCATGGCCTCACAATTTATTTTTGTTGTTTATTCTGCTCGTTTCGAATGCAGGGGTTACTGTGACAGACAAAAAACCGTCACTATAGATCTTGTTTTCTAATACGACTGACGGAGTTGGAAGATGATGCGTGGCAGTCCCCCACTGGACGATTCAAACCTGCACGCGTTTTATTTTTTCGGGTCTCAGATAACACTTTGTTTTATATATAATATGTGGATGTTGTTATATGTATGAATGATCTGGGAAGCTCAGTTGGTAAACAGGCACGTTTGTGAGGGAGAGGAACTGGGTTAGAGTCCCAGGTCCAGCATTTTGTATTTTTTCTAATATTTATTTTGCAGATCCAGCATTTCTCATACTCAGGCGCATACCATACTCCTCAGATTTGTGCCAGCAAATCCATATGGGATCCAGATCTAGCACACAGGAAGTGTAGACCACCATGGACACTCAGAGGCCATCTCCACAGGATCCCAAGATGTCCTGGGCTTGGCTTCATTTGGGCCAAACGGAAATTCAAACAACACCCCCTGATTGTTTATTAAAACCCAGACCCATTTCTTTTTTTTCTTGGTCTTGTTTTAATTCTTTTTTCTGGTTTTCTTTTGTTATTTACTTAATTAGTATAATAGTAATAAAAATCACAAAAAAATAGGATTAGATTTTTCTAAACTAATTTTTGAAATTAAGTATTAATTTAACTTTAACTAATTATTTTAAATTTAAGATAATTTAGAACTTAGGTTTTAATTTATATTCAATCTAATTTATTTTCCTAATAAAAACAATAAATAAGTTCTTAATTAATTTCATTTTCTAATTAGACTTTAGGATAATTAACTTAATTATTTTCTTAAATAAAAAATAACAAAAAAAAGAGCATATTTTTATTTACTAGGTTTTTAGATGTTTCTTTATTTCGCGCGCTTATATTATTATGTATCTGCCTAAGGTTTGTAATTTTATCGCGCGCGCATTTTATTTCCTGACTATGTATCTGCCTATGGATTGTAATAGTCCTAATTAGGATTTTTATTTTCCGCACTTTACATTTTAGTCAGACATAACTGTAACTGTCCCGAAGCCTTGTAATAGCTGTAGGTTTCACTTTCTGCACTATATTGTATGCCTGTATATAAACTGCTAGTAATTAGGAGCGTATGACAAGACTTAAATTAAAACATTAGCTCACCTAACAAAAATAGAAAAAATAACTGAATCTCAACACATACGCACATATGCACCTCTAGGGTATCCTCACTTCGGCTGCCTTCCGTAAAACAATCACGTCCCTCGAGAATGGGGACACTTTAGAAAAGACCCATAAATCAAAAGATCATAGTCCCTCAATGACCCTACGGTGTTGCCTTTCGGTAAATGATCTCGTCCCTTAAAAGAAATTGCTAAAACGTCTTCATATGTTGCCTTTATAAATGTAAAACGTCCCTTCGATTGTCCCCCAACATCCAACGATAAGGCCACCTACTCACTAATAGTAGGATAGCATTGTCTAAAGGAAAAGAGGAAAAGAATGACCCTTTTCGAGTAATAAAGTAGATAGCTGGTAGAAGTTTGCTCAAACATTTTGCACTTACACAAAAAACTACTTTTCAAAAACAATTTCAAAATACTTTGTATACTTTCTCCACTATCTCGAGAAACATTACAAAGTTCACCGTACTAAGGCGTTTTCAAAAACATTTTCAAACACACAAAGCACAAAGTTATTTCAAAACGAGCAAACCTCTAAGAGCCCGTGAAAAACTACTGATGGAAATAGTGCTAACACCTTCCCTTTCCATAATCTACCCCCTTACTCAAAAACATCTCGAAAAGGTATTTTTCTGTTCTTTTCACCATTTCCTTTGTTGGATAAAAGAAAAGTCGACGGCGACTCTTGCTTACCGCACATTTGTAAATACAAAATGCAAACCAGTATTAAACAATCGGTTCTGCCTCCGTATCACAGAACTAGCAACTCTGCTGGGGAACTTTGATAAAAGCGGGGTTTACGTTAGAGTTAGTTCATTTTAAATTGTTTTTTTGTGCTTTGTTTGCTTTACTTTTGAGGGTTTTCTTGGGTTGTTACTATGGATCCTACACCTGGATCTGGGGCACCTTATCAGGTAAGTAGCAATAAATCATGGAGGCTGTACAGCGTCGACCGATACAGACGAAGTGGTGGCTACATTAGCGCGATACTTTGGATTATACTAATGTTCCTTGAGTAAGTTAAGGATAACATTAGGCTTCCTCATAGTGTCACTAAGCACTAACTGACCTTTAGAACCTTTAATTGACTCATCCTAGCCGTTAGGTAGTAGTGAGATAACTGGCTTTGGTTCCGACCGAAGATTGGTTGATACTCGATACTACACTCATTGAGGCTGGACTTTCAGAAGTTTTTGGCTGCAATACTTCGGTGTGGAGCTGAAACAATTTCAAGAGGGTACTTACCTTAAAACCTCATGCAAGCCTTTGAACCTAAGGTCTATTGTGTGATTTTCTTGTGTTTATCTGTGATTTTTAACGTAATCATGACATCATAAATATCATGACATTCATATGTACTAATTATTTCAAGGACCTGTTAGATTTACCTCTTTGCTGTTTTGTAGGATATGAATTCAGATCGCAGAAAAACCATTCGGATTCACTTCGCATAAGTTCCTCCTAAACTCAAGGAATTGGTCTTAAAAGTCCCCGAGGACTCATCATTCCACAAAAGACATGGTCACTTGCTCATTTTGGTTACCACCAGGTTTGAAGAAGGTTTGATGAGTGTCTTATTCCAATTCTTCGACCTTAAGCACCATTGCTCCACATTCCCCGATTATCAACTGGTGCCAACCCTGGAGGAATTCTCTAAGTTACTTGGTTTACCTATATTGGAGCGAGTACCTTTCACTGGTTTATAACAAGACCCAAATTTCGAAGACATTGCCGTAGCTTTACACTTGAAGCCATCTGACATTGAGTCCAATTGGGAAAAAAGAAGTGAAGTTAAGGGTCTCCTTGCAAATTCCCTGATGAAGAAAGCTCAGATTTTTCTGGATTCTATGAGTTATCATGCATTTGAAGATGTATTAGCCTTCTTGATCTATGGGTTGGTCCTGTTTCCTAATTCATATCAACTTATAGATGTGAATGCCATCAACATCTTTCTTGCTCACAATTCGGTTCCTGCATTGCTCGGGGATATCCTACATTCTCTCTATACTCGTACCCTGAAGAAGCGAGGAACTCTCATGTGTTGCACCCCTCTGCTATATAGGTGGTTTATTTCGCACCTTCCTCGGTCAACAATACAAAATGATTTGGGCTTAAGGTGGAGTCAAAGACTAATGTCTCTCTCCCACTCCGACATCCATTGGTGTCCTCGCTCTCAAGAAGACATCTCTTTTATTGATTACTGCGGAGAATTTCCTAATATGCCACTCCTGGGCATTAGTGGAGGAATCACCCACAATCCTTCTTTAGCACTACGTCAGTTTGGCTATGCACGAAGAGATGGTCCCTCGAATATGCTCATCCAGGGTATTATGTTCAACTACTCAGATGATTCGCAAAATTATCGTCAGAGGTTCATCCGCGCTTGGGGCATTGTTAAGAAGACTGATAGTAGGACTTTGGGGCACAAGAACTCCATCCCTTTGGAACCTTACCTTAAATGGGTGTGAGCTCGAGCCCAAAGTATTATGATGCCATATGATTACCTCTTACCGGTGATCTTGGAACCCGTTGTTCAAGGGGGTGAGTCCCGCATTATTCTCCATCCTGATATGCCAACCAACTTCGAAGAGTTGTAAAAGTCTTGGATCCAGCTCAAGGGAGAACATGATACTTTTGAGGCTCAATTCTATGCAAGTGAGAAGAAGGTGCTGGAATTAACAAAACAACTTCATGAAGAGAGGAACCTCAACACCAAGAGGAAGCGCCCATGGGAGACTTAGGAATTTCCTTTCAATGTTTATCCTTGTGTAATCTTTTGTTTCCTTAAAAACTTGCTAATAAAAAGTTTTGTGTCTTGTTTTGTTTGAAAGAGCTTAAATCCAATAAGGTCCTTAGAAACATTGCATAAGCATATCATGCATCTCATTGCATAAGCAAGTCTCAAAGCAGGGTTCTTATCTTCTTCGCTGTTTATTTCAGCAAGTAAAGAAATGGCTCTCAAACAAAACATCAAGGATCTCCAGGCGCAAAACGCCCAGTTCCAACAAATGATTGTGGCCCTGGATAAAGGGAAAGAAGATCTGAAGGCCCTCGTACTGAAAGATAAAAAGAAGAAGCCAAAGAAACCAACTGGGGTAGTGAACTTGGGAAGAAGGATCAGAGGACCAGGCGGCAAGCTTCTGAGCTGGTAACTTCATCAAAGGAAGGAGACAATCAAGAAGAGGAGATGAGAGAGGAAGAATCCAGTCCAAAGGAATCCGAGGATGAATCTTACCATGATGAGGAGCAGTATCCTCCTGCTGATGAAAAATACAAACAGCTGGAGGATCATTTGAATGCAATGGAAATCCAGAAGGTACCGGGTTTAGATTTTGAAGAACTGGGTTTGGTTTCTGGGGTTGTCATCCCGCAGTAGTTCAAGGTTCTGGTGTTTGCATAATATGATGGGGTATCATGTCCCAAAATGCATCTCCGATCTTATGTGAGGAAGATTCAGTCTCACACTGCAGACAAGGACTTATGGGTCCATTTCTTTCAAGACAGTCTATCTGGGACTCAAGTAGAATGGTTCTATCAGGTGGAGGGGACCAACATTCATAATTGGGAAGACCTGGCCGCTGCTTTCTACAAGCAGTATTAGTATAATGCAAACCTTGCTCCCACCCGTACACAACTCCAAAGTATGTCTATGGGTTCGAGGGTGGGTTTTAAAGACTATGCTTAGAAATGAAGGGACTTAGCGGGAAGAGTCCAACCCCCCCTGTCTGATAGGGAGTTGGTGGATATGTTTCTGGGTACCCTATCTGGTCCATTTTTCAATCATCTAATTGGAAGCTCATCAGCTGGCTTTACCGAGTTGATTTTGACAGGAGAAAGAGTGGAAGTTGGGATCAGAAGTGGCAAGATTCAGAAGGATTCCTCTTCAAATGTGGGAAAGATGCCCTTTGTAGGAAAGAAAGAGTTAAATGCTGCTTATATTCCAAGAAATCAGAGCATAACTGAGCACCGCCCAACGGTAGGGGTTGTAATGATATCCAAGCCTGCAGCTACTCAACAACAAAATAATCAACATAGAGCAGAAAGACCTGTAACGCAATTCACCCGGATAAATATGACTTTGTCTTAAGTTTTGCCTCACCCACTCAAATCCGATCTGGTTACCTTGAGGGAAGCTCCCAAGAATCCCAACACCGCATCTCCTCGCTACAACCCAAACACTCACTGTTCCTACCATTCAGAAAGTCCAGGCCATGATACAAACAACCGTTGGGCTTTGAAAAATAAGGTGCAAGACCTTATTAAAGCAAAGGATATTAAATTTGAAGTTCCTGAGATTCCCAATGTTATAACTTCTCCCATTCCCAAGCACGACCGCGGTGATAATGCTGTTGACAGTGATGAATTTTTTACTTCTGTTGAGGAACTTGTTACTCCTCTCATGACCGTTAAGTGGAACTTGTTGAAAGCTGGTTTATTTCTGGGATGTGGCGAAGGTTGCCACTTATGTTTATCTCTACCGACTGGTTGTTATTAGTTGAAGGCGGGTGTTTAGCGCTTGATGGATGATAGATAGATTTTATTTGAAAAGACTCCCATCCCGACTGTTTCTTGTAAGGATGTTTCAATTATAACCATTTCCGCCAATCCTCCCAGGGTCTCCACCAAAAGACCCGTCAGAATTACATCTGCTCTGAAGTTGGCTCCTCTGATCATTATTATGCCAGGGTCAATCCCATACTCCTCGGACAAGGATGTTCCCTATAACTATGGGGCTGACGTCTATTACCATGGCATCAAGCAATACCTGTTGGCTGCTGAAGACCAAATCTCTGAAAATACTGATCCCGACATTGGCAACATCGTTGGGACCAACAAAATAACAAGAAGTGGAAGAGTGTTCTCCCTTGAGGTTTCTCCTCCAAAAGCCATTACTATTCCTGTGATCATTCCTACTGTTGTTCCTGCTGATACTACCACCGTAATTCCTGTGGTTACCCCTGTTGCCACCCCTATCACTGAGTCATCCGAGACTCAGGGCAAAAACATATTGATTGAGCCTGTCCAGATGAAGGCGCATTTAGAATCTATCCTAGAGGCTTCCAAGAAGGTAATGGAAGAAATATTGAAGATAATAAAGAAGAGAGACTACAATGTGGTCGAACAGCTGGGGCAGACCCCTTCTAAGATTTCAATGTTAGCCCTACTATTGTGCTCAGAAGCTCATGCAAAAGCTTTGGTGAAATTCCTCAAGACCGCCCATGTGGCACAAGAAACCTCTGCTGACCAATTTGAAGATTGTGTGGCCAGTTTGATGACTGATAACGATTTGGGTTTTTCTGATGCTGATTTGACACCCAGGGAAAGAAAACACAATGATGCGCTGCATGTCTCCATCGAATGCAGGGGAACTACTTTGGCCTATGTTCTAGTAGATACTGGTCATTGTTGAACGTGCTGCCCAAGAAGGCTCTGGACAGATTAGACTATGAGGGTTTGGCTCTGAAGCCCAACAACATTGTAGTGAGGGCTTTCAATGGTTCGAAAAGAATGGCGCACAGAGAGGTGGACATCCCCATCAAAGTTGGTTCTCAGACCTTTGACTCCACCTTCTACGTGATGGATATCAGACCATCTTATACTTGTTTGTTGGGTCGCCCTTGGATCCATGGGGTTGGAGCTGTTACTTCCACTCTGCATCAGATGTTGAAGTACCCAGTGAAAGGAAAGATTCTCACGGTGCATGGTGAAGAGGAGTACATGGTAAGTCACCTGAACTCTTTCAGGTACGTGGAAATGGATGGCGAGTTCATCGAGACTCCTTTCCAGAACTTTGAAGAGGTTCCCCAGACCATGGCTCAACTGAGACTGTTACCAACCTACCGAAGATCACCAGACCTCCCTTGAAAATGGCTTCTCTCAAGGACGCCAAAGCAGTTGTTGAAGAAGGTGGGTGTACCATTTGGGGCCAACTCCCTGACATTCCATACAAATCTAATAAGTTGGCTTGGGTTTCTCTTCAGGGGCTCAAAGGGCTGTTCGTCGTGCTCGTGCTGGAAGACCTCCCCTACGCATCAATAATCCTGGGGTCAACACTCTAGAAGACAATGATGGTGACTATGACATGCATAGCTAGATATTTCATACTACCAATGGTGGACCCAGTAACTGGACAACAAAGGACTTTGTACCGATTACTTTTATTCAGAAGTAATTGTCTTTTTTGTTTTCGGATATGTAATAATTAAACAATATAAACTCTATGGCCATGTGTCTTACTCGGGGCACAATGGTTTATTTGTGAGGGTTATCATGTTTTAATCTCATATGTCATTAATAAAGCATTGGACGTTTTGCATACAAATTTTGCGCTCTCTATTTTTTCTTTTCTGCTTTTTTACTTTGTCAATATAGTTATGCTCTTACACACACTCACGTATCAAACTGCAGATCCATATCCACTCTGGATCCCATTGATAACGGTTCTGCTATTGTCGATTATGACTTTGAAAATCTGATCAACCAAGCCGATGACGAAGGTGAGGAAGATTGTGAGGTACCTGGAGAACTTGCCAGACTGTTACAGCAGGAAGAAAGGGCTATACAACCTCATAAAGAGCCAGTTGAGACAGTAAATTTGGGCATAGAAGAGGACAGAAAAGAAGTCAAGATAGGTGAAAATTTGGAGCTTAGTGTCAAACAACGGTTGATACAAATGTTGCATGATTATATTGAGATCTTTTCCTGGTCATATGAAGACATGCCAGGACTAGACACGAATATTGCGGTTCATCGTCTGCCAACTAAAGAAGACTGCCCTCCAGTAAAGCAGAAGGTCCGTCGTATGCGCCCTGAAATGTCAGAGAAGATCAAAGCAGAAGTTATGAAACAGTTTAACATTGGGTTCTTAGTTGTCACCTCCTATCCGCAATGGGTTTCTAATGTAGTCCCGGTTCCTAAAAAGGACGACAAGGTACGGATTTGTGTGGACTATAGAGATTTGAACAGGGCAAGCCCCAAGGATGACTTCCCGCTTCCCCACATCGACGTTCTAGTTGACAACACCACACATTATAAGATCTTTTTCTTCATGGACGGTTTCTCTAGTTACAATCAAATCAAGATGGCACCTGAAGACATGGAGAAGATAACCTTCGTCAAACAATGGGGCACTTTCTGTTACAAAGTAATGCCATTTGGTTTAGAGAACACTGGGGCAACCTATCGGCAAGCTATGGTAGCTTTGTTCCATGATATGATTCACCATAAGATAAAGGTCTATGTTGACGACATGATAGCCAGATCTCAAACGGAAGAAGAGCACCTTGACCACTTGCAAAAGCTGTTTGATAGACTGAAGACATACAAGTTGAGGCTAAATCCGAACAAGTGGACCTTTGGGGTAAGGTCTGGTAAACTCCTAGGTTTCATTTTCAGTGACAAGGGTATTTAAGTAGACCCTACAAAGGTAAAATCTATACAAGAAATTCCGACTCCTCGCACCGAGAAGAAGGTTATAGGTTTCTTGGGACGCCTAAATTACATTTTCAGGTTCATTTCCCATCTAACCGCTACTTGTGAGCCAATCTTTAAACTCCTAAAGAAAGATCAAGTGGTAAAGTGGAATGACGAATGCCAGACCGTCTTCGATAGAATCAAGGAATGCCTTCAAGAGCCTCCAATTCTGATGCCTCCGATTGAAGGAAGACCTTTGATAATGTACTTAACAGTGTTAGATAATTCAATGGGGTGTGTGTCGGGGCAGCATGACAAGTCCGGTCGAAAAGAGCATGCAATGTACTACCTTAGAAAAAAGTTTACTGACTGTGAAATAAGATACTCACTGTCGAGAAAACTTGCTGCGCTTTGTCATGGGCTGCTCGCCGACTAAGAAAATATATGTTAACTCACACAACCTTGTTGATATCTAAGATGGATCTGATCAAGTACATCTTCGAGAAGCCTGCTCTCTCTGGAAGAATAACGAGATGGAAAATGATCCTGACTGAATATGATATTCAATACAGGACCTAGAAAGTAATCAAGGGAAGTGTATTAGCTGATCATTTGGCACATTAGGCTATGGATGACTACCAATCCATGAACTTTGAATTCCCAGATGAGAATATCATGTTAGTAACTGACTGTGAAGAAACTGGACTGGATGAAGGACCTGAGGAAGGATCCCGATGGACTATGGTTTTTATGGAGCCTCCAATGCACTCGGCAATGGCATTGGTGTTGTAATCATATCTCTCGAGGGCTGTCATACTCCTTTCACCGCCAAATTATGTTTCAATTGTACCAACAATATGGAGGAGTATGAGGCATGCATCATGGGTCTCAAAGCTGCTATTGACCTAAGGATCAAGTTCTTGAGTGTTTTCGGAGATTCAGCCTTGGTAATAAGTCAAGTCAAAGGAGAGTAGGACACGAAGCACCCTAATCTCATCCCTTACAAAGAACATGTGCTGATATTACTTCCACGCTTTGAAGAGGTCACCTTTGAACATTTTCCACGAGAAGAGAATCAGTTAGCGGATGCGCTAGCTACTATGTGATCTATGTTCAAGGTTAGATGGGACAATAAGGCTCCTCAGATCACCATTAAGAGATTGGATGAACCGACATACTGCTATGAGATTGACACTGAAGGGGTAACAGACAAACCTTGGTTCCATGAAGTGAAAAGGTATCTCGAGGCTCAATAATATCCCGAGGGAGCATCTGTCAATGATAAGAAGTTTTTGAGAAGTTTCTCTGCAAAGTTCTTCCTCAGTAATGGAATCATCTACAAGCGCAACCATGACTCTACTCTACTTCGGGGTGTAGACAAGAGTGAAGCAGAGAGGATTATTGCAGATTTACATGAAGGTACCTTTGGAACCCATTCTAGTGGACACACCATGGCTAAAAAGATCCTACGGGAAGGATATTACTGGTCCACTATGGAAGCAGAGTGTTATCAGCATTCCCGAACTTGTCATAAATTCCATATCTATGCTTATAAAGTACATGTACCTCCGATCCCCTTGAACATCTTGACGTATTCCTAGCCCTTTGCAATATGGGGTATTCACATGATCGGAGAGATTAGACCTACCGCTTCTAATAGGCATCGCTTCATCCTAGTGGCCATTGATTACTTCACGAAATGGGTTGAGGCTGCCTCTTTTGCTACTGTTACCAAGAATGTTGTGGCGCGGTTCATCAAGCATAACCTTATCTGCCGGTATGGTGTTCTAGAAAGAATCATCACAGATAATGGTACAAATCTCAACAATATAATGATCACTGAACTCTGTAAGCAATTCAAGATCCAACATCATAATTCTTCCCCTTACCGGCCGAAGATGAATGGCGCTGTGGAGGCTGCTAACAAGAACATTAAGAAAATCATACAGAAGATGACGGTGACATACAAAGACTGGCATGAGATGTTACCATTTTCTCTTCATGGTTACCGCACCTCAGCACCTACGTCAACAAGGGAAACACCTTATTCTCTAGTGTATGGTATGGAGGCTGTCCTACCTATTGAGGTCCAGATCCCTTCTTTGAGAATCATGAAGGATGTGGGTTTGAACGAAGATGATTGGATCCATACTCGACTTGACCAACTGAATCTGATTGATGAGAAAAGGCTTGCTTCTATCTGTCATGGTCAGATGTACTAAAAGCAAATGATCAAGGCTTTCAACAAAAAGGTCAGACGTCAGGTATACCAAGTGGGTGATCTAGTAATCAAGCGCATCATGCTGCCACAAGGTGATCCCAGGGGAAAATGGACTCCCACATACTAAGGGCCATTTGTAATCAAAAGCATATTTTCTAGTGGAGCCATGATTCTAACCACCATGGATGGTGACGAACTTCCTCACCCTGTGAATACGAACATAGTGAAAAGATACTACGCCTGAATAAAGACCCGCTAGGTTGACTGACCTAGGCAAAAATAAGGGCATCCCGGCGAACCAAAAGGGTTCAGGCAAAAATTAGGGATAAATATAAAAAAATCTGTACACCCGACAAGTTGAAAACCTGAAAAGGCGGCTTGGGCAAAAAAGAGTATCCCGGTGGACTGAAAACCCGAAGGGGAGGTCCAGGAAAAAGTTAGGGATTTGAAGCGTATAACTATTTCCCCTTGGATCACCTTGCAACCAGACTTCAAATCAATTATCAAGCTCAAACGGTACCAATCAATCCAGTCAGCTTCAGACAAGTAACAAAGTGATGAGACACTCAAGGACATAGTGGCAATAGCAGAATTGAAACTCAATAGGATTATTACACATAGCCGTTTTCTCTTCGTACACTATCTTGTATAGTTTTCATTTTCATGGCGGCGTTCTCCTACTAGAATGTTAGTCTCTTTGTGCAAAAATGCCTGTTATGGACAAACTTCAAAATCAATTCAAATCATTTCTTTGAAAGTACAAAACTATTTGTTTTCTATTTTTCTGTTTTGTTTTGTAAAAACGTCCAATGATTATTCTTGACATATGCATTTGAATATGATTACTGTTTACAAATACTTTCATAAGAAACAGAAAGACCGTTACTGATGACTTTAAGAAATGGAGCAAAGTCTTAAAAAGGCCATTTATAGTCCCGACAGTTACTCTTTCCAGCAGGTACAGGGGCAAAAATGTCTTGAGACAAAGCCACCGCCACATCCTTGGCATACGACCCTGTGATGTCTGGGTTCCCCACGAAGTGGAAACAACCAAAGTTGTGATCTCTTCTTCCCCAAGCAGGAATTATCTCCTCCGATAAAGTTCCTTCAGAGAGGTTAACTCAAAGATCCCCAACTGAGTTTTTATAATCTAGAACAGTTTATAAAGCCTTATCCCTGGTAGAGTTTATTTATCTAAGTTGCAGAAATTTATTCCCCAACAAAGTTTATTTCTCTACATCGATAAAATCTTCCGACAGAGCATCTTTCTCCCCACAGAGTCATTCTCAAGTAGGAGTCAAAGATCCCCGACAGAATACCCTCAAACAGAAAGAGGAAATACCCAAAAAATCGTCTCCACTCATCATCCCCAACGAGAATGATAGAATCACTTTCCTCACCTACCAAATAGCAGTCTGGGATTCAGCTTCCCAGTACTCTCTAGCAGCAATCAGGGATTTACTTTCTCAGACTAGGAAATATCGCAACAACATCCCATATTCATACATCATGGCATGCGCATATATATTGCATACATCATAATCTCATTTACTTTAAGAACATAATTACACGATACATTTCATACGTCATGACATTGCATACGACTAACTCTTTACCTTTTCAGGAAAGATCAAATCAACAAACATCATTGACTACTTATGTAACCTGGTAGTCTTATCAAAAGCTACATCTGTCGAAGGGCTATTTCAGCATATTCCTCTAAAAAGGAAAGCTCAAGACCTTTTTCTGGTTCAGTCAAATCGACACTAAGATTTTTCTGATTTTCGTTCCAGTCAAAGTTAATTCAAGACCTTCTCTGGTTCAGTTAGATCGATACTAAGATCTCTCTGATTTCTATTCCAGTTAAAGATGATCCAAGACTTTTGTCAGGTTCAGTTAAATCGATACTAATATTTTTCTGATTTCCATTCCAGTCAAAGTTAATTCAAGACCTTCTCTAGTTCAGTTATATCGATACTAGGATCTCTCTGATTTCTATTCCATTTGAAGATGATCCAAAACTTTTGTCTGGTTTAGTTAAATCAATACTAAGATTTTTATGATTTCCATTCCATTCAAAGTTAATTCAAGACCTTCTCTGGTTCAGTTAGATTGATACTAAGATCTCTCTGATTTCTGTTCCAGTTGAAGATGACCCAAAACTTTTGTCTGGTTCAGTTAAATTGATACTAAGATTTTTCTGATTTCCATTCCAGTCAAAGTTAATTCAAGACCTTCTCTGGCTCAGTTAGATCAATACTAAGATCTCTCTGATTTCTATTCCAGTTGAAGATGATCCAATACTTTTTTCTGGTTCAGTTAAATCGATACTAAGATTTTTTTGATTCTTATCCAGTCAAAGATAAACCAAGACCTCTGCTGGTTCAGTTAAATCTACCCTAAGATTTTCTGATTCTTATCCAGTTAAAGATACTGTAAAGACTGGAGTCCAACCAGATAACATCTTATTTTCTTCAAACCGCTGAAGCCTGGATACGACCAGATGGCAGTTAATTTCATATTTCCTAGTAAGTCACTATGAATCCTGGATACAACCAGATAGTAGTCAGCCTTATTGTCCTTAACAAGTCACCATGAAGCCTGGATCCCGACCAAATAACATCTCGCTTTTAAGAGATAACTCCCCAATAGAGTAATGGAAAACCGAAACTCCTAGCGGACTCCTCAGACAGTAGGAATAGGAATAGGAATCCACACAAAGAGACTTCTTATGACAGCGGACTCCCCAGCGGATTCCCCAAAAACACTCCCCAGCGGACTCCTCAGACAGTAGGAATAGGAATCCGCACAAAGAGACTTCTTATGAAGTCAACATCTATTTTGGATGGCATCTTTAAGCCCATCTCCGACGACTCTCCGTCATATTCCTTGGATGACATCTTTAAGCCCATCTCCGATAGTCTTCTGTCATCTTTTCCAAATGGCATCTGTAAGCCCATTCCCGATATTATTCACTAACAATATCACTTTAGATGAGTGCAAATTTTTGGGCACTCTAGTGTTCAATCATCTTCCACCTTCACATCACGAAAGGAAGACAAGCCAATATAAATATTCAGGTTTAAGAAGATTGAACAGGGGCAGCTGTTGTACCCCAAAATTTGCCCTCCCATTTTCACACAAGACATACTCCTAGAGGTTCTCAATTGCTCAAGGTTAACCAAGAATTGACCAGACAAATTCTCCTCCTAAGGCAATGAACCTCTAACTAGGGTTTCAATTTTCATCAAGAAGGTTGAGATCAAAAGGTATAAAATACTTCCCATGGTCCTAATATTCCTTCAAGCTTATCCATGCCAGACTTCATGTGTTGCACAATAAGTTTGCTCAGTCAATTGCTCAAGTATTGGAAAGTCAACTATGCTAGGTCAAAAGTCAATTGTGGCCCATGTACAGTCAAACTTCAAGATTTTTGTTTAACATCAACATTTTTAAGTGATATACATCATTTGATCAAGGGTTGATCATGATTCCTAAAGAAATACTCCTAATTTATCAAAAGTTAAAATGGCAAATTAGGGTTTCTATAGGAAAAGTCAACCAAACTTTGACCATGCATAACTTTCTCATACTTTATCATAAAGTTTCCTACCAAAGCTCATTTTGAATAGAATCCAATTCCCCAAAACTTGTCTTCATCCCTCAAGATCAAGAAATAAACCATTTGAAAGATATGAGCTCATACATTACAGGTCATTTTCAGAAAGTTAACAAAAGCCACTTTTTGCCAAGACCTTTTACATCAAGATAACATCTTCAAATGCAAAATTGATCAAAAGAGGGATTAAAGTAGAGATCTTGGGATTTCCAAAAAGTCCAATATCATCATCATGAGATATAAATTGAGCAAGTTATGGCTTTCCCAAGATGGGAAAATTTTGGAAATTTAAAGAATGGTGCATTGAGCAAATTTGGATTTTTGAGTCAATGGCCTAACTTTTTAAGGTTCAAATATCTTCCTAAGGTTATAAGGGACCTCTAATCTTATTTTTGCATGGCCTTGCATTTTATACCTATTTTTTACATATTTATTTTAATTTATTCCAAATAAACATAAAATAAATGGTACAAAATAATTGGAAATGGGCTTAGGCATTTGGACTGGTGCTTTGACTTGTCTTGAAGCCCAAGGATTTGTGCACAAATGACCAGATTCACTGAACATCAAAAAATGGCATGAAAGCTTCATGTTGGTAACTTTTCAAATTGGTGATTATGGCTTTAAACTATGGCATTATGTCTTGATCTTTTCCATTCAATTGTGTCTCCTCTATCTACACTATAAGTACAACACTCTATCAAGCCAAATCCACACACATAAAGCTTGGATAATTTCAGCACATTTTGCACAAAAAACTCAAAAATTGTCAAACTCGAATTTCAAATTCCAACTATTTTTAGTCCCAAAAAAAGGCTCAAAAACATTCTTGGAAGTCCCCTGAAATTCTTTCAATCGTTACCAGGCCCCGAAGAACAATAAAACACCCAATACAGTAGCTCAAGGTTTGCGTTTTTCCCAAAATTGCTTTCTTTGATTTATGTAATATAAACATGTTTTAACCAGGAATTACTGACTATTTTGGTGTTTGCAAGCTATCTGTATGTTTGAATTGGTTTTTTGACATAGGAATAAAGCGTTACCATATCTAGGCTTTGGACCTTATAATTGGGGCTTTCATTGTTAGGAAAAATTAGGCTTGACCACTGATACCATCATGCTCAGGGAGACGAGGCCAGTTGATCCATGGCCTCACAATTTATTTTTGTTGCATATTCTGCTCGTTTCGAACGCAGGGGTTACAGTGACGGATAGAAAATCGTCAATGTAGATCTTGTTGTCTAATACGATGGATGAAGGTGGAAGATGATGCGTGGCAGTCCCCCACTAGACGATTCAAACCTGCGTGCGTTTTATTTTTTTTGGTCACAGATAACATTTTGTTTTATATATAATATATGGATGTTATTATATGTATGAATGATCAAGGCAGCTCAGTTGGTAAACAGGCGCGTTTGTGAGGGAAAGGACCTGGGTTCGAGTCCCAGGTCCAGCATTTTGTATTTTTTCTAATATTTATTCTGCAGATCCAACGTTTCTAATACTCAGGCGCATACCATACTCCTCAGATCCATGCCAGCAAATCCATATGGGATCCAGATCTAGCGCCCAGGATGTGTAGACCACCATGAACACTCAGAGGCCATCTCCATAGGATCCCAAGATGTCCTGGGCTTGGCCTCATTTGGGCCAAACGGAAATTCAAACAACACCCCCCTGATTGCTTATTAAAACCCAGGCCCATTTCTTTTTTTCTTGGTCTTGTTTTAATTATTATTATTTTTGTTTTCTTTTGTTATTTATTTAATTAGTATAATAATAATAAAAATCACAAAAAAATAGGATTAAATTTTTCTAAACTAATTTTCGAAATTAAGTATTAATTCAATTTTAACTAATTATTTTAAATTTAAAATAATTTAGAACTTAGGTTTTAATTTATATTCAATCTAATTTCTTTTCACAATAAAAACAATAAATAAGTTCTTAATTAATTCATTTTCTAATTAGACTTTAGGATAATTAACTTAATTCTTTTCTTATATAAAAAATAACAAAAAAAAAGAGCATATTTTTATTTACTAGGTTTTTAGACGTTTCTTTATTTCATGCGTTTATATTATTATTGTGATGCGGTGGGAGAACTGACTTGAGGTTTTACGTTTGTGTTTGCAAATGTTGCGGTTTAGCAAGAGTCGCCACCGACTTTTATTTTATCCAAAAGGAAACGTAAAAAAGCACAGGAAAGACCTTTGAGATTGTTTTTGGATTCAGGGGGTAGATTATGAAAAGGGAAGGTGCTAACACCCTTTTCATCCATGGTTTTCCATGGGCTCTTAGTTACTTGTTTTAGATCACTTGCTTTTGCTTTTCAATTATTTGAAATGGTGCTTTGTGTGGTTTTAAAAGTATTTTGAAAAGAGGCCTTTGTTTAGGCAATCTTTGTAATGATTCTTGTTTGAATGTATACAAAGATGTTTGTCTTTTGAAAAATGTTTCAATGTTTGAAAGTTGTTTGGAAATTGTTTTGAAATTGTGTTTGTTTGTTTGAAAATAGCAAGGATGGTTTGCAAATTGATCAAGTAACTAGGAGTTGTCTACCCTACTCAAAAGTCTTTCCTACACATTTTTATTCCTTTGACATTGTTGTTTTACCATTGTATTTGGTAAACAACCCTATCTTTGGATGTTAAACGGGACGGGCGTGTGTCATCATATGACCATGATAACAATGGTGCCAAGTATCTTAGCAAGTTTTAGGGACTAAGATCATTTGTTTAGGCAACCAAGATAGCGTCATTGAGGGACTATGATCTTTTGTTTTGTTTGATTTTGCCAAGATACCTAGCATGCATACCATGGCCATTTTAAGGCAACAAAGTGGATGAAACCCTAGGGGTGCTTGTGTGCAATGTGTTGTCATTTTTCATGCATTTTTGTCTTGTATTAAGTCATGCTATTTGTTTAATTTTTGGTCTTTGCATACAAAACCCTAATTTACTATCATGGCATATGAAAGCAATAAATGCGTAAAGTAAATCTAGACTATTACAACAATATTATGGGGAGGGGGATACAAGTTTTGAATAGGGGGATATTGCTCAAAATAAAACCCTAAAACTATTACAACCAAATTGAATTTATTGTACAAATAAATAAATAAGCAAATATTTAAATATGGAATAAAATGTAAATATGCAAAATGCTTTTGTATTTATTTTTTATTTATGTGAAAATAAATTTATTTAATTCTTAGAAATAAGAAAAATAAACTAGTTATTTTTTGAAAGGGTGAAAACCCTAATTTTTGTTTAAAAGAAAATATATTCTATATTATCCATTTTATTCATTTTTTTGTTCAAGAAAAATAATAAAAATATATACAAAATGTTAAAAAATTAAAATATACATGAAAATAATATTTTAAGTATATAATATAATAAAATAAAATATTTAAGTGTTTTAATATTATTTACAAGTTTTATTTAAGAAAATAAAGTATATTATTATTAATAAACTATTTTTATGCAAAAAATAAAATAAAAAAATATGATAAAAATGCAAAAAATAAAGAAAATATTTTTTGTGATTTTAAATGTTCAGAAAAAATAAATAAAGTCAGAAAATATAAATTGTACAAGAAAATATAAAAAAATAAAAGAAATTGATCAGGGGGGTGCAAAAAGTAAAAGGGGGGGGGGGTGTGAAAAGCAGAAACAGCAAGCCCAAGCCCAAGTTCACTTCATCCCTGACCTCCAGACCGAAAACGCGCATGCTGTGTACAAATCCTATTCTTGCTCATGCTTGTATAAAATCAAAAACTTATAACATGAAAAATGTAGCTCATGATCACACGATTCCAATGATATAAAGAACTTGACCTAACTCTTAAAGATCAGAGAGAATTTTAATGGTCCTAATTTCTGACCTAGTTTTTTCAGAAACTTCAACTATCAAATACTCCTAGCTCAGTTAATATAAATGAAATCTATGCATATGTATAACTCAAGTAACTTAAGGACTACATTTTTGCTTCACAAACCTAAGCCTAAGGATGTCTAAATAGAGAGATAGAAACTTGACAAATACCTTGTTCAGTTGAGTTTGGATATGGTAATGTAGCAACTTTGAGTGAGGCCTGAAGGTCGTGTAAGCTTGCTTGAAGTTCCCTCAACCTTTCCCAATGCTTAGCTTGCCTTGAAGTTGCTTGAAACCTCCTATAGAAGTCAACCTGCAAACTCAGAAAATGGAAATGGTGAAGCTCGAAACAGGGATTACAGTTGCTTGACAAAGGCCTGGACAACTTAGGTGTGATGTATGGAATGTGTTTGAAGTGATTCAAAGCAAAACGCACAAGTCAATATTGTTTTGGAAGTGGTTCTGCAGATGATGCCCTGTTTTGGGCAGAAAATGGTGACTTCTGTGTTTAAGGGTGTTTGAGAGGTTGGGCAATCGTGTTTAGGCTTGTAACAAAGTTCTGAGATTGTTTCAAATAATGCTTAGTCTTGGTTTTATCAGATATCCAAGTTATATTGACTTTTGCCAAATTGCTTGTTTTTGAAGAAATGTGAAATGACAATGCCCAAAAGCTTGTACTTGCTAGTTCCTTAGCTGCACATAGATGGTGAAATTTTCATAATATTTGTGGACTTTGTTTGCAGCAAGAGATTAGGTCCATGGCTCAAGATAAACAAAGTTGTAAAAAGCTAGCTTTATGAAAGTAGCAATGTAAACTTTTTGCCATAAATGGAATAAATCAATGTACAATGCTCCAAAGTTCAGAACAAAGCCATTGTCCAATGTGTTTGCATTAAATTAAGGAGTGTAGAAAGGATTAGGACCTGTAAAACCAAGTACAAGCAAGCTTAGGACAGATTTGCAACTTGTACCATTGTGAAAAATGCCTTGGACAAAAGTGATAATTTGCCATTTTCATTTCTTCGATTCTCCATAACCATAAATGATCTTGGAGAGTTCTTGGACATTTTGGAAAGCTTGTAACATGCTCTACAATCCATCTTTGAAATGCATTTTGATATTCCGCTTGGAACTAGGTGAAAAGTTGTCGTGAAGTTAGGTCAAAAATCTGCCTAAACTAGGGCAAAATTTCACTAAGTTAAAAAGTTTATGGACCCTTATTCACAAAATCATAACTTGAGATAGAAGCATATTTTTGGAACACTTTGTGAATCAAAGTTGTATATTTCATGGAGGACCACAACTTTCATGTTGGAAGTTTTGTTTGAATCTAATTGCATCATGGTGAAAAAGTTGGGAAAAGTTAGGAAAAAAATAAGAAATTTTCATAACTTAGAAAAATTCTAAGTTATGAAAATTTTGAAACTTAAACCCTAATTTCAAAATTTAAGTTTCTTGGTGAACAAGTTTCATGTTTTGACACATATTGATGAAATATGACCCTTGGCACTTGATTTTGATCAAAAAGTCAAAGTTTGACTTTTCAGTGTACAGTTGATTTTTTGATCAATTGACTGGAAAATTCATCTGTCAATCCAATGCATTTGAGATCTTTTGAACCTTGTGATTAGGTTAATATGATGCCATTGAGTCCTTGAAACTATGATTGAACCCAATTTGCCATTGGCTAGGTGAAAAATCAGAAATTGCCCTTCCTTAGTCAAAACCCTAAAAATGACCATTTTGTCCTTTTGATGATCTGATTAAATTTCTTGAGGAGTTGTGCTCCAAACTTGATCAAATGGTTCATATGAGTCTATAATGTTTATGTGGATAAATAATTATGAGGTTTGACTGTAAATTGGCTACAGTTGACTTTTTCCTCAATACAACTGATTTTTAGGTCAATTGTCCAATTGATTGGGCAAAAAAGTGATTCAAGGCTTGAAACTTGGTATGAGCAATCTTAGGGGTCCAACATGAAGTATGAAAGTCACATGAGGCATTGGTAGTCCAAAAATACCTATGCAAACTCAAACCCTAATTTCAGGTCCTCAATGCAAGATGAGATCTTGAGCTGAGCATACCCTAATCTGGTCTTGAGTCCAAGAAGTCTTGTGAGGAGAATCTTGATAAAATGAGAGGGAAAATTTTGGGGTACAACAGCTGCCCCTGTTCAATATTCTTGAACCAGAAGAGTTAGATTGGCGAGTTTGCCGTTCGTGACTAGAAGGTAAAAGAGGATTGGACACTAGAGTGCCCGTAAATTTGCACTCGTCAAAATGAAGTTGAGAGAATGGGCTTAAAGATGCCATTTGGAGATGTGACAGAATCTTGTCGGAGATGGGCTTAAATATGCCATCCAAGAATGCTTGTTGTGAATCAGGAGAATGAACATCAAAATGGTATCCGTATCTGGAACGTATCTGAGTTGTATCTGGAGATTTGAATCTAAATAAGTGACAGAATGGCTTCCGTGTCTGGAGTGTATCTGAGCTGGGAAAAAATTCAGAATAAGAGACAGAATGGCGACCGTGTCTGGAGCGTATCTGGACTGAATCTGAATAAGTAGCAGAATGACTTCCATGTCTGGAGCGTATCTGAACTTGAAATTGATAGTTGAATCTGAATGAGAAATAGAATGGCTTCCGTGTCTGGAGCGTATCTAATCTGTATCTGATAGTTGGAATCTGAATAAGGGATCTGAATAAGTGACAAAATGGCTTCTGAGTCTGGAGCGTATCTGGACTGTATCTTGACCTTGAATTCTGAATGAGTAACAAAATGACTTCCGTGTCCGGAGTGTATCTTTACTGTATCTGAAGTTGAAATCTGAATGAGTAACAAAATGAATTTCGTGTCTGGAGTGTATCCGTACTGTATCTGAATAAGAGATCTGAATGAGTAATAGAATGACTTCCACGTCTGAAGTGTATCCGTATTGTATCATGAATAAGAGATCTGAATGAGTAACAGAATGACTTCCACGTCTAGAGTGTATTCGTACTGTATCATGAATAAGAGATCTAAATGAGTAACAAAATGACTTTCGTGTCTGGAGTGTATCCGTACTGTATCTGAATAATAGATCTGAATGAGTAACATACTGACTTCCGCGTCTTGAGTGTATCCGTACTGTATCATGAATAAGAGATCTGAATGAGTAACAGAATGGCTTCTGCGTCTGGAGTGTATCCGTACTGTATCATGAATAAGAGATCTGAATGAGTAACAAAATGACTTTCGTGTCTGGAGTGTATCCGTACTGTATCTGAAATCTTTGAATATTTGTTAAAGATAGCTGTTAATCTTTCCTGAAAAGGGTAAAATGTTAGCTGAAACACAAAATTATGTTGCATGAAATGCATGATGCAATAAAATGTGTTTTATCAATGTTTATGATATATGAGTGTAATGTATGTGCATGTAAGCTGATTCGATGTCTTGCTGAGGAAAATAAATCTTTGACGGCTGGGGATAATAAAATCTTCGACTGCTGATGGGGGGAAATAAATCCTTGACCGCTACTGGAGATTAAAAAAAATCCTTGACAACTTCTATGGGGATATGAGGATCCTTCATGTTTTGAAAGTTGGATCATTGACAAAATATGTTATGAGAGTAATGTCAAACTGCTTGAGACACCTGCTTGGGAAATCCAGAGAACTTTGAAGACTTCTAGTGGGAGTTAAATAATGGGAATCCTTACTCGGCTGGGAATAGAGAAAACTCTGATGATTTATGCGGGGAACCAAGAATGAGAATCTTCGATCTGCAAGGGAATAAAAATTCTGACAGTATCATGCTGGGGAGTAATGAAGACTCTGGCAACTTCACTCGGGGAATCAAGAATGAGAATCTTCATTCTGTTGGGGAGTAAAAACTCTGTGGGAAGAAGGCTTACTGCTGGAGAGTAAGTTCAGGACTCTGGGGGAAAAAAGCTTATTCCTATTTGGAAAAAATCTCAGCAGTTGGGGTTGTATGCCACTCTACTGGGGAATTATCCTAGATTGGGGATAAAAGTTAACTGTTATCTGGTTGATTCTCAGACTTTAAGACAACTTGCTGGGGAATTTGGGGAAAACTGAATGGTCTCCACTGGGGATTGATAGTTGGATATTTGAATCGACTAGGGAAGAAGGTTTCATCTCCACTGTGGGTCTGTAGTTCAAAGTTTTTACTCCGTTGGGGACTGGGAGTTTGACGTTTTAACTCTGATGGGAATTAAGGATTTGAAATTATAACTCCACTGGGTATATGTATTTCAAGGTTTTAGCTCCGCTGGGGATCTAGATGATGTACTGCAGGGGATTTCTCTTGGAATAGTCCAAAGACGTTTTCCTATACTTTCAACCTGTTAGTAATTATTCTTTCCCATTTCGTTTATTTGTAAACAGTGATTATATTCAAATGCATATGCTCATTTAATAAATCATTGGACGTTTTCAAATAAAACACAAGTGTAAAAAAGAAGAAAAGGCAAATAGTTTTCTGCATTTTGAAGTATCTTTGTATTAACTTTGTGTAAGTATTTCGTACAAAGGAGACAAACATCCTAGTAAGAGAACGTTGTCATACAAATGAGAAAAATTTATACAAAGAAAAGATGTCTATGTGTAAAAATTCCATGGGGTTCCCATTATGCTATAGCCTTCGTAACTCTGAATATCTTGTCCATTTGCTTCGTCCGAAGATGATTGAGTTGATCAGAAGCCCGGAGCTTGTCTGTGAAGAGATTATCCTTAAAGTGATCCGACGAGACATAGTCATACGCTTTAATTCCCTAATTTATGCCTGGACCGCCCTTTTGGGTTTTTGATCCACTGGAAAACCCTTTTTTGCCCAAGTCGCCCTTTCAGGTTTTCAACTTGCCGGGTGTACAAATTTTTTTGTTTATCCCTAACTTTTGCCTGAACTGCCCTTTCGGGTTTTCGATTCACCGGGATGCCCTTTTTTTGCCTAGGTGTGTCAACCTAGCGGGTCATTTATACGTAGTATATTTTGACTATGTCTGCGTTCGCAGGGTGCGTCAGGTCGTAGCCGTCCATGGTGGTTAAGATCATTGTCCCACCAGAAAATATGTTCTTGATCATAAATGGTCCTTCGTAGATAGGAGTCCATTTTCCCCTGAGATCACTTTGTGGCAAGATAATGCACTTGATTACAAGATCCCCGACTTGATATACCTGGCGCCTGACTTTATTGTTGAAAGCCTTGATCATTCGCTTTTGATACGTTTGACCATGGCAAACAGAAGTAAGTCGCTTCTCATCAATCAAGTTTAGTTGATCAAGCCGAGTCTGAATCCAATCGTCTTCACTCAAACCTGCATCTTTCATGATTCTCAAGGAAGGAATCTGAACCTCGATAGGTAAAACAGCCTCCATGCCATATACCAAGGAATAGGGTGTTGCCCCAGTTGATGTGCATGCCGTGATACGGTACCCGTGGAGAGCAAACGGTAACATCTCATGCCAGTCCTTGTAGGTGACTGTCATCTTTTGTATGATCTTCTTGATATTTTTGTTTGCAGCTTCGACAACACCGTTCATCTTTGGCCGATAGGGAGATGAATTATGATGTTGAATCTGGAACTGCTCGCATAAGGCGGTGGTTATAATGTTGTTAAGGTTTGTACCGTTGTCAGTGATGATCCTTTCAGGGATACCGTACCGACATATAAGGTTCTGCTTGATGAAGCGGACAATAACATTCTTAGTAACGGATGCGAAGGACGCTGCTTCGACCCACTTGGTGAAGTAATCAATAGCCACCAGGATGAAACGGTGTCCATTGGATGCTGTAGGCTTGATCTCTCCAATCATGTCGATTCCCCATATAACGAATGACCAAGGAGCTGCTAAGACATTGAGAGGAACTGGAGGTATATGTACCTTGTCCGCATAGATTTGACATTTGTGACAAGTCCTGGAATGTTGATAGCAGTCAGCTTCCATGGTAGACCAGTAATAGCCTGCCCGTAGAATCTTCTTAGCCATCGTATGTCCGCTAGAGTGAGTGCCAAAGGTACCCTTGTGCAGTTCAGCCATGATCTGTTCAGCTTCAATCTTGTCCACACAACGGAGCAAAATGTAATCATGATTGCACTTGTACAGGATACCATTGCTCAGGAAGAACTTAGCTGAGAACCTCCTTAAGAACTTTTTGTCGTTGACTGAAGCTCCTTCAGGATATTCTTGAGCTTCGAGATACCTTTTGACTTCATGAAACCAAGGTCGGTCCACTACTTCTTCGGTATTAATCTCGTGACAATGTGCAGGTTCATCCATCTGTTCAATTGTGATTTGGGGAGCCTCATTATCCCAGTTAAGTTTAAACATGGATGACATTGTAGCTAGAGCATCCGCTAGCTGATTCTCTTCTCGCGGGAAGTGCTCGAAGGTAATCTGCTCGAAATGTGGTAACAATGTCAAGACATGTTCTTTGTAAGGGATGAGGTTTGGATGTTTAGTATCCCACTCTCCTTTGATCTGACTGATGACCAAAGCTGAGTCCCCAAACACATCTAAGGATTTGATTCCCAAGTCTATGGCAGCCTTGAGCCCAAAGATGCAAGCCTCATACTCTGCCATGTTGTTCGTATAGTGGAAGCAAAGTCTAGCAGTGAAAGGTGTATGGCAACCTTCTGGAGAGATGAGTATCGCGCTGATACCGTTGCCAAGTGCATTGGAGGCCCCATTAAAGTACAGGGTCCATCGGGATCCTTGTTCAGGTCCGTCATATGGTCTGAAATCTTTAATGTTGTCCAATGTCATAATGTCTTTGTCGGGGAAGTCGAACCTCATGGATTGGTAATCTTCGACAGCTTGATGAGCCAGATGGTCAGTTAGCACACTCCCCTTTATAGCTTTTTGGGTCGTATACTGTATGTCGTACTCTGTGAGGATCATCTTCCATCTAGCTATTCTTCCAGATAGAGCAGGCTTTTTGAAGATGTACTTGATCAGATCCATCTTAGATATCAGCAGAGTGGTATGATTCAACATGTACTGCCTTAGCCGGCGAGCAGCCCATACCAAAGCGCAACAAGTTTTCTCGAGCAGTGAGTATCGGGTCTCACAGTCAGCAAACTTTTTGCTAAGGTAATAAATGGCATGCTCTTTTCGGCCAGACTCATCATGTTGGCCCAGTACGCACCCCATTGAATTCTCTAGGATGGTCAGATACATGATTAGCGGTCTTCCTTCGACGGGTGGCATTAAGTAGGGAGGTTCTAGCAAATACTACTTGATTTTATCGAAAGCAAATTGACAGTCATCATTCCATTTAACTACCTAATCTTTCTTCAACAGCTTGAAGATTGGCTCACAGGTAGATGTTAGGTGAGAAATGAACCTTGTAATGTAGTTTAGGCGTCCCAAGAAACCTCTGACCTCCTTCTCAATGCGAGGAGCAGGCATTTCTTGTATAGCTTTGACTTTGGCAGGATCAACCTCGATGCCTTTGTTACTGACAATGAAACGCAAGAGTTTACCGGACCGGACTCCAAATGTACACTTGTTCGGATTCAGTCTGAGCTTGTATTCCTTCAACCTGACAAACAACTTTTACAAGTGGTTGAGGTGTTCTTCTTCCGTTTGTGATCGGGCTATCATGTCATCTACATAGACCTCTATCTCATGATGTATCATATCATGAAACAAAGCTACCATGGCGCGTTGATAGGTTGCCCCAGCATTCTTCAGTCCGAATGTCATCACTTTATAGCAGAACGTACCCCACTGTGTAACAAAAGTAGTTTTCTCCATGTCCTCAGGTGCCATTTTGATCTGGTTATAGCCTGAGAATCCGTCCATGAAAGAAAATACCTTGTAATGAGCTGTGTTGTCAACCAAGATGTCAATGTGTGGAAGTGGAAAGTCATCTTTAGGGCTGGCCCTGTTTAAGTCTCTGTAATCCATGCACATTCTCACTTTGCCGTCCTTCTTAGGTACCGGCACAATGTTAGAAACCCATTGTGAATAGGAAGTAACAGCAAGAAAACCAGCATTGAACTGCTTCATAACTTCTACTTTGATCTTTTCTGACATGTCGGGCCTCATGCGGAGGATTTTCTGTTTAACTGGTGGACAGTCTTCTCTTGTGGGTAGATGGTGTACCACAATATCTGTATCAAGTCCCGACATGTCTTCGTATGACCAGGCGAAGATCTCAACATATTTATGCAACAACTGGATTAAGCGCTCCTTGACACTCAGCTCTAGGTTGGCACCCACTCCGACTTCTTTTCTGTCTTCCTCAGTACCCAGGTTGATGGTCTCTAACAGCTCCTCATGAGGCATAATTGCTCTTTCTTCCTGTTGTAGCAGTCTAGCCAATTCTCTCGGCACCCCACAATCTTCCTCACCTTCGTATTCGGCATGGTAGACCAGATCTTCAGAGTCACTGAAGGCCATAGCAGAATTGTTACCCATGGAATCCGGGATGGAAGGGTACCTGCATTTGTGAGTGTGGGTGTGTGTAAGGGATAGCCATCTTTAAACAAATAAAATGTAAAAAGAAAGACAATGAACACAAAATTTTATATGTGAAAACGTCCATGATTCATTAAAATGGCATATGAAGATGAAAAATCAAACCCTTACAAATGGACCTATGTGCCTTGGGTAAGGCACAAGGTTAAAAGTGTACGAATTGTTTGAGAATTATTACAAACCAATAGAAATGTTTGAAAGATAAATTACTGCGGTATGAAATAATCGGAACAAAGTCTTTTGCTTCCCAGTTGCAGAGTCCTCCGTCAACAGTAGGGAAAATATAGTCTTCCAAGTTGCTCTCCTCTTCACTATACTCCAAAGCATTGACTCTATGATGGGTGATCTTCACTGGTGGCCCTCCAGCACGGGTGCGGCATACAGCCTTTTGAGCAGAAGAAGTGAATCCCAAGCCGAATTTATCTGATTTGAAAGGAAAGTCGGGAAGCTGCCCCCAAATTGTGCTTCCTCCTTCTTCAATCACAGTCTTTGCATCTTTGAGGGACGACATCCAAGGCGGAGGTCTGGTAATCATGGGTACAGAAGACACTGTCTTGGCTACCGCAATCTCCTGAGCTACCTCTTCAAAATGCTGAAAAGGGGTTTCGATAAATTCGCCATCCAATTCTACATAGCGGAAAGAATTTAGATGGCTTATCATGTATTCCTCTTCGCCGTGAACAGTTATAATTTTCCCCTGGACAGGGTACTTGAGCATTTGATGCAGAGTAGAAGTGACGACTCCAGCATTGTGAATCCAGGGTCTTCCCAACAAGCAAGAATAGGAAGGACGGATGTCCATCACATAGAATGTGGAGTTGAAAGTTTCTGTTCCCACTTTAATCGGGATGTCCACCTCCCCGTGGACCATCCTTTTAGAACCATCAAAAGCTCTGACAATTATATTGCTGGGCTTCAAGGTTAAACCTTCACAATCCTGTCTATCTAAGGCTTTCTTTGGCAAGACATTCAACGATGAACCAGTGTCTACCAGTACGTGTGCTAGAGTAGTCTCTCTGCATTCCACCGAGACATGCAAAGAGTCATTATGTTTTCTCCCTTTGGATGTTAAATCAGCATCGGAGAATCCTAGACCATTGTTAGCTGTTAAGCTAGCTACACATTCCTGGAACTGATCCGCGGAGGTTTCCTGTGGCACATGGGCCGTCTTCAAAAATCTGATCAGAGCTTTAGCACGAGCTTCTGAACAAAGCAGTAGGGCCAACATAGAGATCTTTGAGGGGGTTTGCCCCAGTTGTTCCATAACATCATAATCACTTTTCTTGATTATTTTCAAAACCTCTTCCATTTATTTTTGAGAGGTTTCAGGGATGACCAATGGCTGAGCCCTCGTCCTGACGGGCTCCTCTTGGATCCTCTTCCCTCTATCATCAGCAGCAGCAGAGGGGACAACCACAGGAGTTACAATTTCTTCAATAATTGGAGTTCTCGCAGATATGTTGACCGGTACAGGGGTAACCTTAGGAGCAGCTGAGGGTCCAAAGATTGCCTTTGAAGGGGCAATCTCTGGAGAGAAAATTCTTCCACTGCGGGTGATTTTGCTCGTTCCAGCAATGTTTCCAATGTCGGAAGTCTCTTCATCAAAACTCTCTTAAGTTGATTCAATTTGTTTAATACCGTGGTAGTAGATTTCTCCACCATAGTTCCACGGTACTGATCTGTCGGACTTGTATGGGACGGGCCCGAGCATGGTTATCTTCAAAGGTACAGTCTTCGGAGCGAATGTAATCTTAACAGGTCTTTTGGAGACCTTGGAAAGATTGGCGGATATGGTTATTATTGAAACATCATTGACAGGAGTCGGTGTAACATGAGTCTTTTCAAAAAGGATTTCTTGGTTATCCATTAGTCACTGGATGCCTAACTTCAACAATGGATAGTCGGTTGGTAAGGATGAAGAAAGGCAGCAATCTTCTTCACAACCTGGGAAAATCCCAGCCTTCAGCAAATTCAACTTGATTATCGGTAGCGGAGTTATCAAATCATCAACAGTAGCAATAAAAAGATCTTCTTCAACAGTGTGGTCGGTGGGAACGAGAACTGACTGTTTTTTGAATGCTGGTTCGCGTTTGCGTTTGTTTTCGTAAAGTGTCGCGGTAAGCAAGAGTCGCCACCGTCTTTTATTTTATCCAACAAGGGAAAGGACAAAAGCACGGAAAAATTCCTTTTCGAGATATTTCTCGGGTTCAGGAGGTAGATTATAGAAAGGGAAGGTGTTAGCACCCTTTCTATCCGTGGTTATCCATGGGCTCTTAGGTACTTGCTCACTATGTTTTCAAAAGGTTTGCTTTTCTTTGTGATTGTGGGTTTTGAAAAGAATTTTGTTTTTGAAAAAAGTGTAAGTGCGAAAAGTTTTTGTTTTGTTTTTAAAAGAGAGCAAGTACTTAAGAACCTCTACCTACTCAAAAAGGAATTTAATTGTGCAAATGTCCTTTAGACAGTACTATCCTACAATTGAGGAGTAGGTAGCACCGTCGTTGGAGTTTTCGGGTCAATTCGATTTAAGGGGCGTGTGGTCACTAAAGCAACGTTAGGACGCTTTAGTGGTAATCCTAATGTCTTAGATCATTTTTCTGAGGCAACCGTTTCGAGGAAACTTATGATCTTGAGACAAAAGGACGACCTCTAAAACATCCTATACTTAATGACCACGTTCGAGGCAACCAAGTGAGGTGTACCCTAAGAGTGACATGTGCAAGTGTGTCAATTTTCAGTTATATTATCTTTGTACATGTTATGGTGAGCTACTGTTGATTTTAAGTTAAGAGTTAATCTTGCCATACAATCCTAGTTAGCATACATCTAAGCAGTTAATATATGTACAGGAATTTAAAGTGCGGTAATTGTAAATCCTATTCTATTGCAAAGCTTTCGGGGAGGGGGATTATTTACATGTCCAAAATTGGGGGAATAAAGCAGTAAAGAAGGTCTTAGTTTAAGCTATTACATCCCAGTAAAATAAACGCGCATGAATTAAAAAAAATCCTAAGAATAAGAACTCTTTTTGTTGTTTTATTTTATTTTGGGAAAAATAATCTAAATCTATTTAATTTTAGTTTTTTTGGAAAAATGTTAAGATAATTAAAGGTTAATTAACAAAGTTAATTTAATAGAAAAAGAACTAGCCTAATGTTTTCGTGGTTTTTTGATTTTAATGTTAATTAAAAGGAAGTCTACGAAAACAAAATAAAATACAAGGGGGATCCTTCAATCCAGGAGTTTCGACCCAGGGGGGAATGGCAGCTTCGATCCAGACAGGGTCATGGTCCTTTCGATTGGGCCAAACAGCAAGGCGTGAGTAGCCTTCGATCCAGGGAAGAGGACTGTCTTTTGATCATGGAGGTCATGGCTTTCGATCCAGGAATAAGATGCCTCCTTCGATCCAGCATGCTAATAGGTTTGATCCAGAGAAGGTCTCTCCTTTGATCTGGGATGTTATACCTGCAAAAGCATGTTAGCGAAATAAAATGCAGGGCTTGGGTATTGAATCCCAGGCCCTTCGATCCTGCACTTGTTGGGGTCTCTTCAGGCTAAATCTGCAGCAAGTGTTAGCAAACGAAAAAACATAACCTGGGTGCCAAACCCAGGCCCTTTGATCATGTCTAGGATGGCAAATCGAAAGTAACAACAAGTATGAATGTATTATGCAAATATGAGGTTGGATGGTTTACCCTTTCTTACCAACAGATTGGACTTTTAATTTGGGCGCTTCCTGGATGTAGGAACCTTCGATCTGGGGGCTTCCTGGATGTAGGCACTTTTGATTTGAGGGCTTCTGGGCGTGGACACCTTCGATCTGAGGGACTGCTTTGGCTTGGAAAATTCTGGGCAGCGTCTCTCCAATGTTTTGTTCTCCTGCAGATTTTTTGTGTGTGTATAATTTTCGTTTTATGATTTTCCTTTGATTTTCGTGTTGGTAATGTATGCTGGCCTCTGTATTTATAGGGGTGTGAGGGTGCAGTAATGGCAAGGTACAACCATTAAAACAGGCCTTTAACGCTCTGGACAAAAATCAAACACATTAAATTATTTCCTCTTTTGAAACATTCGTGTCCCTTGAATGAACCTGGACGCTTGGATTTCGAATGCTTTCAGGCCATGCTCTTCGATTAGTCCTGATTTGCCTCTTTCGAATGGACTCCCTGCGTACCTTCGAATGGGCCTGGCCCAAATATCAATCGAAGTATTCCAATTGAAAGGCTCTGCTAACAGGCCAATCAAAAGGTGTTGTTCATGCCAATCAAAGGACATGGTTGACATGCCTGTCGAAATTGCCTTGACATAATTCTAATCGTATGCTTGTCCATAATGCCAATCGAAAGACTCCTTCAGAATGCCAATTGAAGGGTCTTTCAGGATGCCAATCGAAATGCTTGTCCAGAATGTCAATCGAAGTGTCTTTCAGGATGCCAATCGAAAGGTACTTAAAGTACCACTCAAAAATCTTCTTTTTCCTTAGGCAAGAGTTTGTGATCAACCAGGCAGGGGGAAGACTTTGGAAAACATGAGAGGGTAAATTTTGGGGTGCAACAGTTGCCCCTGTTCAATTTTCTTAAACTTGAGGATATAGATTGGCTTTCTAGCCTTTCGCGATCCGAAGGTGGAAGATAATTGAACACTAGAGTGCCCAGAAATTTGCACACGCATGGTGTAGTATCAGCATTGTTACATCGGGAATGGGCTTACAGATGCCATTTGGAGATTGTTGGTAGGAGGATGGGCTTATGGATGCCATCTGGAGGTTGTTGGTAGGAGGATGGGCTTATAGATGCCATCTGGAGGTTGTTGGTAGGAGGATGGGCTTATAGATGCCATCTGCAGGAGTGTCGATCACATAAGAGATTCCTTAGCGAGAACTTGCATACCTGTTGTTGTAGAAGATTCCACTGGGGAAGTCTAACTTTGTTTGAGATTTAGGAACTGACTCGTGCTCACCGGGAGTATGCCGTTGAGGTTATAGTACTCGTCCTGTCTGGTTCCAAGTATTAATCTTCAATCTCTTTGTGTAGATAGTTTTCCTAGCTTGTTACAGGTATTAATCTCTGACCTGAGAAAGAAAGGTCTTCCTGGCTTGTTACAGGTATTAATCTTCAATCTCATCATGTAGATAGTTTTCCTGGCTGGTTTCAGGTATTAATCCACAATCAGTCGTCCACAGATAGTTTTCCTGGCTTGCTACAGGTATTAAACTGGGACTTGAAAAGGTTTTGGAACATCTTCAACTGGATCGGCATCAGAAAAATCTTTAGGAATCAATTTAATTGGACCAGAGAAGGCCTTTTACTGGATCGGCGTCAGAAAAATCTTTAGGAATCGATTTAACTGGACTAGACAAGGTCTTGGAATATCTTCAACTGGATCGGCATCAGAAAAATCTTTAGGAATCGATTTAACTGGACCAGAGAAGGCCTTTAACTGGATCAGCATCAGAAAAATCTTTAGGAATCGATTTGACTGGACCAGACAAGGTCTTGGAATCTTCAACTGGATCTGCATCAAGAAAATCTTTAGGAATCGATTTAACCGGACCAGAGAAGGCCTTTGACTGGATCGACATCAAAAAAATCTTTAGGAATCGATTTAACTGGACCAGGCAAGGTCTTGGAATCTTCAACTGGATCTGCATCAGGAAAATCTTTAGGAATCAATTCAACTGGACCAGAGAAGGCCTTTTACTAGACCGGCATCAGAAAAATCTTTAGGAATCGATTTAACTGGACCAGACAAGGTCTTGGAATCTTCAACTGGATCTTCATCAAGAAAATCTCTAGGAATCGATTTAATCGGACCAGAGAAGGCCTTTGACTGGATCGATATCAGAAAAATCTTTAGGAATCAATTTAACTGGACCAGGCAAGGTCTTGGAATCTTCAACTGGATCTACATCAGGAAAATCTTTAGGAATCGATTCAACTGGACCAGAGAAGGCCTTTGAATGGATCGGCATCAGAAAAATCTTTAGGAATCGATTTAACTGGACCAGGTAAGGTCTTGGAATCTTCAACTGGATCTGCATCATAAAAATCTTTAGGAATCTATTCAACTGGACCAGAGAAGGCCTTTGACTGGATCGGCATCAGAAAAATCTTTAGGAATCGATTTAACTGGACCAGGCAAGGTCTTGGAATCTTTAACTGGATCTGCATCAGGAAAATCTTTAGGAATCGATTCAACTGGACCAGAGAAGGCCTTTGACTGGATCGGCATCAGAAAAATCTTTAGGAATCGATTTAATTGGACCGGGCAAGGTCTTGGAATCTTCAACTGGATCTGCATCAGAAAAATCTTTAGGAATCGATTCAACTGGACCATAGAAGGCCTTTGACTGGATCGACATTAGAAAAATCTTTAGGAATCAATTTAACTGGACCAGGCAAGGTCTTGGAATCTTCAACTGGATCTGCATCAGGAAAATCTTTAGGAATCGATTCAACTGGACCAGAGAAGGCCTTTGACTGGATCGGCATCAGAAAAATCTTTAGGAATCAATTTAACCGGACCAGGCAAGGTCTTGGAATCTTCAACTGGATCTGCATCAGGAAAATCTTTAGGAATCGATTTAACTGGACCAGAGAAGGTCTTGGCGCCTTTGGATGGATCGGCATCAGAAAAATCTTTAGGAATCAATTTAACTGGACCAGACAAGGTCTTGGAATAACTTCAACTGGATCGACATCAGAAAAATCTTTAGGAATCGATTTAACTAGACCAGACAAGGTCTTCCACATAGTTGAGAATTTAACTGGATCTTTCCTGAAAGACAAAGGTCAGTCATATGCAATGCATGATATGGATCAAGCAATGATGTTCTCAACATAAATGAGATTGTATGGTATGATGCGTTTATGCATGTATCATGATGTATGGAAATGTAATGTTTTAGCTGGGGAAAATTAATCCCGGATAGCTTGCTGGAGAATAGAGTTGAATTCTTTGTTTCCGCTGGGGATGACGAACGAAGATGATTGCAAGGATAAACCTGTTAGGAGAAAAGAACTCCGGTGGGGGATAAATAGGATGAAGAGATTACTCCGAGGGGAAATACTCTGTGGGGAAGATACTTTGCGGAGATTTTAACGATGATCTCCGCTGGGGAAGATATACTCTGCTGAGGATTTTAACGATAAAATCCATTGGGGATTCCGTTGATAAGCTCTGTTGGGGATTTTGATGATAAACTCTGCTAGGGATGGATTACCGTTGCTGGTGATATTGAATCTGTTGAGGATAGAAGTCCTGCTTGGGGAAAGAAAGAACTTCTCTAGGGATGATCTTTCAGTTGCAACTTGGAGAGGATAACCTTCTGAAATTGGATGGGGAGACTTATTTGTGCTTCACAGGGGATAAGCTTCCAGAATCTACTGGGGAAAATGATTCAACTCCATTGGGGAAGCTTTTTTAGACTGCGCTGGGGAAATGGCTCCACTGGGGGTATCTTGTATTCCTCCGGGAAACATTCTTATACTCCGTTGAGGAATATTAAGACTACCGGGGATGCTTTTATGTTTGCTGGGGAATGTCTTTATACTCCGCTGGGGGTATCTTGTATTCCTCCGGGAAACATTCTTATACTCTGTTGAGGAATATTAAGACTGCCGGGGATACTCTTACGTTTGCTGGAGAATATCCTTATACTCCGCTGGGGAATATTATGCTCTTCTGGGGATACCAAACCTTTTCGGGGCTGACGGTAGACTAACTCTGCTTGGGGAGAGTATTGCTGATTTGTACATAGCTGCAAGTCTCAGCTGAGAGAGCTATCATTACTGTTTTACTCTGCGGGGAGTGATAGTATCTTAGCCATATTCTTTAGCTGAATATATCTTGGTACCTGGTGGACAGAGCAATTTGTACAGTTCAGACAATTCTTATTTTCCCCTGTTTTTGCGGGACAAGGTGCCTGCGGCGGCCCTGTGGATCTGGTATTATCCCCACCTATGAGGTGCTTGGTAGTTGCCGATTGAAGTGAAAAATCTTCTTCTAGTAGGCAAGTGACTAGATGACGGGACATAGTCGTACGCTTTGATCCCTAATTTTTTCCTGGACCGCCCTTTCGGGTTTTCAGTCCATCGGGATACCCTTTTTTGCCCAAGCCGCCTTTTCAGGTTTTCGACTTGCCGGGTGTACAAATTTTCATTTTCATCCCTTATTTTTTCCCGAACCCTTTTGGTTCGCCGGGAAGCCCTTATTTTTGCATATACCAGTCAACCTAGCGGGTCTTTGATTATGCGTAGTACTTTTTTGACTATGTCCACGCTCTCAGAGTGCAGGGAGGTGTCACTGCCAGTAGTGTCGTGTTTCCATACTACCAGAAGATGTTTGATCATGCAAGATTCGTTGCTGGAATTCATGTCCCATGCCCCAGGTGACGGAGATGGAGACTTGCCCCTGGTTACTCTGCACTTCTTCAGAGATTTCCTGGAATCTTGACTGGACTGCCCCAGGTGTGCCAGATAGTGACATGTCATGCCCCCTTGTTTATAGGAGATTTGCCAATGGAAGCGTCATCCTTTTTGAAGTGATTTTGTTCACTGAGAGGGCTTTCGTTCATCGGATATTCGTTGTGTGAATTTCTCCGCTGTCAAACAAATAGCCAAATGCAAACAGTGATATTCAGATAATGCAAAGTTTATGCTTGTCTCGAAGTTTTTGAAAAATGCGTTTTTTGGTAGAAAACTCTTTATAAGACAAATTCAACACAAGATTTAGGGCAAAGCCTTACAGGAGTCAGAATACCTTTTGTAACAGTATGCTTTCGAACTAACCCATGCTTCAGTTAGGACTTTTGAAGGGTTGTAACGTGGCTTGGTTCACGGTTTAAGAAACAAAGGATAAAGGCTCAAAGTATATTTGTACCCACCCGCTCTTCGTGATGTTCTTCAATCCTAAACTCAGTTAATTGTGCATTTGAACTCCAAATGAGTCTGGAACGACGTTTTTGGTGTTGGTTCACACAAGTTGGATTTTTGAAGGCAATCATCATTTTTTACAACATTTTTCATGTTGTCGAGGATTTGTAATGACCTCGTTCTTTTGATTTGTTATCCCTAATTTTTCCTGACTGTTCCTGTTTTCGAGATTACAGTCAGCGGGATGCCCCGGCTTTCTTAAACCTCCTTTATAGGTTTTGGCTCAGTGGGCTCTTTTTTGTTTGTTTGAGAGATTGACTGCCTATGAGATAAGGAACCACCACTGTCTTTTGATTCTAGAGGAATGCTTTTGATGTCGTTCGTTGTATTATGAACTGAGAGTTTTGCGACTTCAATGCATATCTTTTGAATTAACTGAGAGACTAACCTGCCCTAGGTTTAAATCAAAGGTTTCAATTTGTTTAAAAACAGAAAACTCCTACTTCTTTGGCTCGAAGGGGTTGACTAGGGATTATCTTCCTTATAACTCCAGTGTTTAGGATTTGAAATAAATGCCTGTACATCGTTAGGAAGGTCTGTCCAAAAGCATACTGTATGAGATTATGGCATTGTTTCGTCATCCTCCCTCTAAAGGCTTGTAACTTTTAGCAAGAGTTGAATGTCATAAAGTGAGTAAAAAGCATAGTTTAAATGTAATTAAAGGATGAATTCAATACAAACATATGCAATGCATTAGTGAAACAGAGTTTGACATTAATAGATAAATGTTTGAATAGAAAAGAGATTACAACTTGAAAATTCAAATGAACAAAAGTCTTCTCGTCTCAGTACTGATCACTTCAAATGGTGAACCTTGGAGGGATGGTAGAAAAACTCAACCTGACCATCTTGTGTGAATTCCAATGCTCCTTCATCAATCAGGTTTTGAATTTTGTACCTCAACTTCCAACAGTCGTCAGTATCGTGCCCGGACTGTTAGAATGGTACGCGCACCTTGCATCAGGATTGTAGTTGGGTGAAGAAGTCTTAGGATTCGGATGAGGTCCTACTAACGTCACCAGATTCAGTCTCAACAAATGTTGCAAAGCTTGGGATAGCGGCATGTTGAGCTTGGTAAACAGCCTCTGGTCAACCCGTTGCTTTTGGTGAGGTTGTTGTTGGACCCTTGAGGTAGTAGAAACTTGGAGAGGTCCATTCTTTACCAAGCCAAACCCTTGTCTTCTTGGAGGCTGATCAATGACTTAACCACCAGCCTTGACCGTTTGCTTCATGTTGTTGTATCTGTCTTAATGAAGCTGGTTGATCATGGTTCTCAGCTCTTCTTGTTCCCGAGATAAGCCTTGGATAAGAGCCATCTGCCCCAGCATCTGGGTTATCAATGCATCTACCTTAGCTTGCAGATGTTTCAGCCGTTCGTCCTTATTGTCTTCAGGACTTTTCTTGACCAAGTTCCCCATGAGGAGTGTTCTCAACTCTTCCTGCCCCTTGGATAGGTTTAGGAATATTTCCTTGAACTGAGTCTCTTGAGTATGAAGATCCTGGTTGTCTTGTGGGAAAGCCATTGCTGAAATAAACAGCGAGAACATGAGAGACCTGTATTGGGAGACCTGTTATGCAATGATATGTATGATATATGTATGCAATGTTTTCAAGGATCTCGCGGGGTAAACAAGAAACTGTTAGAATCTGAATCTGGTAGCTTAATTGAAGGAACTTCATGTTGCTGAGAGTCCTTCTTCAAGAGTCAAGCTCACCATATCGAGTGGGTCATAGCCCCTGACTCAAGTTATCATGCTTGGATTTCTAGACAAACTTGGCTAGAGGAAAATAAATCCCCTTTTCCCCTTGCTGGACATTTGATTTACCATAACCTGCATCACAGACCCTTGAGATCCTTGAAATGGTTAAGAAAAAATGCTATGGTATGATGTTATGATGTTATGTACAAGTATGCAAAAGTGTGAGGTGATGTAAGTAAGCCCTGCAATAAGTCCAAATTATTGGATAAGGACTGTAAACAAAACCTGCAAGGAACTCATGTTGTCAGATAACAAGAATGTGCAAGTAGTTCAGATTTGAAGGCACACAAGTCACACAAATAGCCTTAAGTTTAGGCTGGCATGGAGTTTCATAGGTATTTCCCTCTTGAGTTTAGTTGGCTCAAAACCTGTCGTATAAATAGTAACCGGGTTCTAAGGAGCTCAATATCATTGGATTGTTTTCTATGTTTATTGTTTTGGTTTAGCCACTTAACTGGCGACCGAAATATTCCAAGAAAACAACCCTCAATGAGTGTAGTATCGAGTATCTACCAACTTCGGACTGCACCAAAGTCGGTCATCTCACTACCCCTAAAAAAGGCCAAGATGGTCAAGTAAGGTTCTAAGGTCAATTGATGCTTCACGACACCACGCGGCGGCCCCGTACTCTCCTTGACTTAACTCAAGGGTTACCGGTACTCACCAAAGTGCCACATCAACATAGCTACTGTTTCAACCATGTCGGTATACCCTGCACAGTTCCCTCACAGTTTATTGCTACTTACCTAAAAAGGGTACCCCCAGATCCGGGTTAGGATCTATAGAACTCCGATACAAGCCCACAAAATTAAAAGCATACAAAGCAATACAATTGAAAACACAAGTGATCTAATCCCAAGGTATACCTCACTTATTAATTATTCCCCAGCAGAGTCGCCAGTTCTGTGGTCGGTGGGAACGAGAACTGACTGTTTTTTGAATGCTGGTTTGCGTTTGCGTTTGTTTTTGCAAAGTGTCGCGGTAAGCAAAAGTCGCCACCGTCTTTTATTTTATTCAACAAGGGAAAGGACAAAAGCACAGAAAAATTCCTTTTCGAGATGTTTCTCGGGTTCGGGAGGTAGATTATAGAAAGGGAAGGTGTTAGCACCCTTTCTATCCGTGGTTATCCACGGGCTCTTAGGTACTTGCTCACTATGTTTTTAAAAGGTTTGCTTTTCTTTGTGATTGTGGGTTTTGAAAATAATTTTGTTTTTGAAGAAAGTGTAAGTGCGAAAATTTTTTGTTCTGTTTTTAAAAGAGAGCAAGTACTTAAGAACCTCTACCTACTCAAAAAGGAATTTAATTGTGCAAATGTCCTTTAGACAGTACTATCCTACTATTGAGGAGTAGGTAGCACCGTCGTTGGAGTTTTCAGGTCAATTCGATTTAAGGGGCGTGTGGTCACTAAAGCAACGTTAGGACGCTTTAGTGGTAATCCTAATGTCTTAGATCATTTTTCTGAGGCAACCATTTCGAGGCAACTTATGATCTTGGGACAAAAGGACGACCTCTAAAACATCCTATACTTAATGACCACGTTCGAGGCAACCAAGTGAGGTGTACCCTAAGAGTGGCATGTGCAAGTATGTCAATTTTCAGTTATATTATCTTTGTACATGTTATGCTGAGCTACTGTTGATTTTAAGTTAAGAGTTAATCTTGCCATACAATCCTAGTTAGCATACATCTAAGCAATTAATATATGTACATGAATTTAAAGTGCGGGAATTGTAAATCCTACGTTATTACAAAGCTTTCGGGGAAGGGGATTATTTACATGTCCAAAATTGGGGGAATAAAGCAGTAAAGAAGGTCTTAGTTTAAGCTATTACATCCCAGTAAAATAAACGCGCGTGAATTAAAAAAAAATCCTAAGAATAAGAACTCTTTTTGTTGTTTTATTTTATTTTGGGAAAAATAATCTAAATCTATTTAATTTTAGTTTTTTTGGAAAAATGTTAAGATAATTAAAGGTTAATTAACAAAGTTAATTTAATAGAAAAAGAACTAGCCTAATGTTTTCGTGGTTTTTTGATTTTAATGTTAATTAAAAGGAAGTCTATGAAAACAAAATAAAATACAAGGGGGATCCTTCAATCCAGGAGTTTCGACCCAAGGGGGAATGGCAGCTTCGATCCAGACAGGGTCATGGTCCTTTCGATTGGGCCAAACAGCAAGGCGTGAGTAGCCTTCGATCCAGGGAAGAGGACTGTCTTTTGATCATGGAGGTCATGGCTTTCGATCCAGGAATGAGATGCCTCCTTCGATCCAGCATGCTAATAGGTTCGATCCAGAGAAGGGCTCTCCTTCGATCTGGGATGTTATACCTGCAAAAGCATGTTAGCGAAATAAAATACAGGGCCTGGATATTGAATCCCAGGCCCTTCGATCCTGCACTTGTTGGGGTCTCTTCAGGCTAAATCTGCAGCAAGTGTTAGCAAATGAAAAAACATGACCTGGGTGCCAAACCCAGGCCCTTTGATCCTGTCTAGGATGTCAAATCGAAAGTAACAACAAGTATGAATGTATTATGCAAATATGAGGTTGAATGGTTTACCCTTTCTTACCAACATATTGGACTTTTAATTTGGGCGCTTCCTGGATGTAGGAACCGTCGATCTGGGGGCTTCGTAGATGTAGGCACTTTTGATTTGAGGGCTTCTGGGCATGGACACCTTCGATCTGAGGGACTGCTTTGGCTTGGAAAATTCTGGGCAGCGTCTCTCCAATGTTTTGTTCTCCTGCAGATTTTTTGTGTGTGTATAATTTTCGTTCTATGATTTTCCTTTGATTTTCGTGTTGGTAATGTATGCTGGCCTCTGTATTTATAGGGGTGTGAGGGTGCAGTAATGGCAAGGGACAACCATTAAAACAGGCCTTTAACGCTTTGGACAAAAATCAAACACATTAAATTATTTCCTCTTTTGAAACATTCGTGTCCCTTAAATGAACCTGGACGCTTGGATTTCGAATGCTTTCAGGCCATGCTCTTCGATTAGTCCTGATTTGCCTCTTTCGAATGGACTCCCTGCGTACCCTTCGAATGGCCCTAGCCCAAATATCAATCGAAGTATTCCAATCGAAAGGCTCTGCTAACAGGCCAATCAAAAGGTGTTGTTCATGCCAATCGAAGGACATGGTTGACATGCCTGTCGAAATTGCCTTGACATAATTCCAATCGAATGCTTGTCCATAATGCCAATCGAAAGACTCCTTCAGAATGCCAATCGAAGGGTCTTTCAGGATTCCAATCGAAATGCTTCTCCAGAATGTCAATCGAAGTGTCTTTCAGGATGCCAATCGAAAGGTACTTAAAGTACCACTCAAAAATCTTCTTTTTCCTTAGGCAAGAGTTTGTGATCAACCAGGCAGGGGGAAGACTTTGGAAAACATGAGAGGGAAAATTTTGGGGTGCAACAAACAGCATGGGCATTGTGGCCATGCTTTGGCATTGGAGTAGAGATTACATTCTACTTTTCAGGGGCGTCAAATTCAACTTCTTTAGCGTCTATTAAATCCTGAATCTTATTCTTGAGGGCCCAACAATTGTTGGTGTCGTGCCCCAGGCTGTCTGAATGATAAGCACACTTGGCGTTCGAATGGTAATACGGAGAAGCTGTATTTGGATTCTTTGGGGCTTCTTTCAAACTTGCAAGGTTTAACTTCAAGAGATGGGGTAGAACCTGAGAAGGAGTCATGTTGATCCAGGTGAATTGTCGTATAGGCCTTTCCACCCTTGTTTGGTTGGTTCTGGGTTGATTGTTTCTGGGCTGATCAGCTGCAGACTTCTGAATCATTACGGCCCCCACCGCTGGCCGGTGCTCAACTCTTCCTTGACCTCTTTGGGCGTAGACAACTGATACTTCCTTCTTTGGTGGAAAAGTCTTTTTGATGGCAGCGGAAGCAGATGCATCTTTTTGAATATTCCCGCTTTTTATGCCGGCTTCAACTCTCTCACCAGTTAGAATCAACTCGGTGAACCCTGCAGACGAACTTCCAATCAGGTGATTAAAGAAAGGCCCGGACAGAGTTCCCAAGAACATATCTACTAGCACCCTCTCAGATAGAGGGGGTTGTACTCGTCCCGCCAAGTCTCTCCATTTCTAGGCATACTCTTTGAAACCTTCATTTGAGACCATGCCCATACTCTGTAATTGAGTACGGGTTGGTGCTAAGTCCTCATTATATTGATACTGTTTATAGAAGGCGGCCGTCAAATCCTCCTAATTATGCACATCAGACCTCTCCAACTGGTAAAACCAATCCAGATGCGTTCCCGAAAGACTGTCCTGGAAGAAGTGGACCCATAGGTCTTTGTCAGAAGAATGTGGTTGAATTTTCCTGACATAAGATCGTAGGTGCATCTTGGGACAAGACAAACCATCGTACTTAGCAAAAAGAGGCACCTTAAACTTAAGAGGGATTACAATTCCAGATACCAACCCTAACTCTTCAAAGTCCAGCCCAGGCACTCTCTATATCTCCATGGCAGCTAGACGCTCTTCCAAGTTCTTGTATTTGTCATCTGCAGGAGGGTACTGCTGTTCAGAATAGTCCTCATCCTCCCCTTATTCTTCTTCTTCCTCAGAATCAGATGGCACTGCAGTTTCTTTTCCCTTTCTTACCCCTTCATCAGATGTTGAGGGGAAATCCAGGACCCTTCTGGCTTGACCTTCAAACCTTCTGCCCATGGTAGCCACACCAGCTCTCTTCTTCTTCTTTTTCTCTCTTTCCTTTTCTAGTAGAGTCTTGAGCTCCTCCTGCCCCTTGGCCAAGGTCAGAAGTAGCTGTTGAAACTGTGAATTCTGAGCTTGTAAGTCTTTGACCGTTTGTTCAATATCCATCTTGCTGAAATAAATAGCAGAGAGATGAGGAAACTTAGTGTGAATACCTGCTTATGCATATGATGAATGATATGTATTCATGTAATGCATTCAAGGATTCAGAAATTCAAATTTGTTTTAAACAAAAAAGGAATACACGTCATATTAATAAGATAGAATTTGTTAGTACATCAATGCCCCATGGGAAAAATAATACAAAATTCTAAGGTAAAAAGACGTTGCGCATCCTTTTTGGTGCAATGTAGGTGTTGAGAGTCTGCTCTTCGTGAAGTTGACGAGTGAGTTCCAAAACCTTCTTCTCGCTTGCGTAGAATTGGGCTTCAAAAGTATCGCGTTCTCCCTTGAGCTGTATCCAACTCCTTTGTAAATCTTCTAGTGATGTTGGCATGTCATGATGTAGGAGGGTGTATGGAACCTCTCCTTCCATAACAGGCTCTATAATCACAGGGAGAATGTAGGGGTAAGGCATCATAAGACTTTGGGCGCGAGTTCGTACCCACTTGAGGTAAGGCTCAAGAGGGATGGAATTCTTGTGTCCCAAGGTCTTACTGTCCACCTTGTTGGGCATCCTCCAAGCTCGGATAAACCTTTGTTGAAGTCCTTGATCGTCGTTGTCGAAGTCAAAAACTAAGTCTGGAATCTGCATGTCATGTGGGCCATCCCTTCGGGCATAACCAAACTGTCTCAGAGCCAAGCAGGGGTTGTAGGTAATGCCTCCCCTAATGCCAAGTAGAGGGACATTAGGGAATTCCTCACAACGATCAATGATGATAACATTTTCTCTGGATCGAGAACACCAATGAACATCTGAATGTGTAAGAGTCATCAATCGTTGTGACCACCTTAAACCTTGCTCATTCTTCAAAACTGATTGGGGAAGATGAGAAATAAACCATCTTGCCAGTAGAGGAGTGCAACACATGAGAACACCTCTTTTCCTCATTGTTCGAGTGTGAAAAGAGTGGAGGATATCCCTAAGCAATGTAGGCACCGGGTTGCGAGTCATGAAGATCTTGACAGTGTTCACATCTATAAGTTGGTCAGGATTAGGGTCATCCCATAAATGAGAAGAGCTACAATCTCCTCAAAAGCTTGTAAGTCCAAAGAATTCCAGCAGCTTTGAGCTTTCTCAAACAGGAACTTTGCCAAGAAACCCTTGACACCACTTATGGTTTCCCAATGACCAGTGACATCTGATGGTTGCAAGTGCAGGGCTTGAGCAATATCTTCAGGCTTTGGATCTCTTTCCGTACCGTTGAAAGGTAGTTGATGGAGAATAGGAATCCTCAAGAGTTGAGAAAATTCCTCCAAAGTAGGCACAAGTTGGTAGTCAGGAAATGTAAAGCAATGATGCAAAGGGTCAAAGAACTGGAAGAGAACTTTCAACATATCCTCCTCAATGTTGGAAGTGACTAGGTTGAGAAGACGACCATGCCTCTCGGTGAATGGAAAATTCTCAGGAATCCTTGAAGCTAGCTCCTTGATTTGTGGAGGAATTCTTACAAGGTTGACTTAGATAGTTTTCCTGCGAAGTGAATCCATTACCTACAAAACAGGAACAAAGATGAAAATCCAAATCCTTGAAATGGTTAGTGGATGCATATGATGCTTCATGATGTCCATGATGTTATGCACAAGTATATATGTACAAACAAATCACACAAGTTCCTAGTTTAGGCTTGCATGGGGTTTCATAGGTAAGTACCCTCTTGAAGTTTAGTTGGCTCAACCTGTCCTAGAAAATAGTAACCGGGTTCTAAGGAGCTCAATATCACTGGATTATTTTCTGTGTACATTGTTTCAGTTTAGCCACTTTACTGGCGACTGAAATATTCCAAGAAAACAACCCTCAATGAGTGTAGTATCGAGTATCTACCAACTTCGGACTGCACCAAAGCCGGTCATCTCACTACATCCTAAAAGGCCAAGTTGGTCAAGTAAAGGTTCTAAAAGTCCATTAGTGCTTCATGACATCACTCAGCGGCCTCGTATTCTCTCTGATTGACTCAAAGGCTACCGATACCCACAAATATGTCGCACTAATATAGCTATTGCTTCAACCATATCGGTATACCCCGCACAGTTTCCACAACGTATTGCTATTTACCTATGAATGTTTCCCAAATCTGGGTAGAGGATTCAAACCCAAACAATAGAACCAAAGTGTAAAGCATACAAGTCAAGAAAGATAAGCATGTAAAGGTGATCTAAAACCCTAAGGTAACCCCACTTTTTATAATTCAATCCCCAGCATAGTCGCCAGTTCTGTGATGCGATGGGAGAACTGACTTGAGGTTTTGCGTTTGTGTTCACAAATGTTGCGGTTTAGCAAGAGTCGCCACCGACTTTTATTTTATCCAAAAGGAAAGGTAAAAAAGCACAGGAAAGACCTTTGAGATTGTTTTTGGGTTTGGGGGGTAGATTATGAAAAGCGAAGGTGCTAGCATCCTTTTCATCCATGGTTTTCCATGGGCTCTTAGTTACTTGTTTTAGATCACTTGCTTTTTCTTTTCAATTGTTTGAAATGGTTCTTTGTATGGTTTTGAAAGTATTTTGAAAAGAGGCATTTGTTTAGGCAATCTTTGTAATGATTCTATTTTGAATGTATACAAAGATGTTTGTCTTTTGAAAAATGTTTCAATGTTTGAAAGTTGTTTGGAAATTGTTTTGAAATTGTGTGTGTTTGTTTAAAAATAGCAAGGATGGTTTGCAAATTGATCAAGTAACTAGGAGTTGTCTACCCTACTCAAAAGTCTTTCCTACACATTTTTATTCCTTTGACATTGTTGTTTTACCATTGTATTTGGTAAACAACCTTATCTTTGGATGTTAAACGGGACGAGCATGGGTCATCGTATGACCATGATAACAATGGTGCCAAGTATCTTAGCAAGTTTTAGGGACTAAGATCATTTTTTTAGGCAACCAAGATAGCGTCATTGAGGGACTATGATCTTTTGTTTTGTTTGATTTTGCCAAGATACCTAGCATGCACACCATGGCCATTTTAAGGGAACAAAGTGGATGAAACCCTAGGGGTGCTTGTGTGCAATGTTTTGTCATTTTTCATGCATTTTTGTCTTGTATTAAGTCATGCTATTTGTTTGATTTTTGGTCTTTGCATACAAAACCCTAATTTACTATCATGGCATATGAAAGCAATAAATGCGTAAAGTAAATCTAGACTATTACAACAATATTATGGGGAGGGGGATACAAGTTTTGAATAGGGGGATATTGCTCAAAATAAAACCCTAAAACTATTACAACCAAATTGAATTTATTGTACAAATAATTAAATAAGCAAATATTTAAATATGGAATAAAATGTAAATATGAAAAATGATTTTGTATTTATTTTTTATGTATGAGAAAATAAATTTATTTAATTCTTAGAAATAAGAAAAATAAACTAATTATTTTTTGAAAGGGTGAAAACCCTAATTTTTGTTTAAAAGAAAATATATTCTATATTATCCATTTTATTCATTTTTTTGTTCAAGAAAAATAATAAAAATATATACAAAATGTTAAAAAATTAAAATATACATGAAAATAATATTTTAAGTATATAATATAATAAAATAAAATATTTAAGTATTTTAATATTATTTACAAGTTTTATTTAAGAAAATAAAGTATATTATTATTAATGAAAAAATTGTATGCAAAAAATAAAATAAAAAATATGATAAAAATGCAAAAAATAAAGAAAATATTTTTTGTGATTTTAAATGTTCAGAAAAAATAAATAAAGTCAGAAAATATAAATTGTACAAGAAAATATAAAAAAAATAAAAGAAATTGATCAGGGGGTGCAAAAAGTAAAAGGGGGGGTGTGAAAAGCAGAAACAACAAGCCCAAGCCCAAGTTCACTTCATCCCTGACCTCCAGACCAAAAATGCGCACGCTGTGTACAAATCCTGTTCTTGCTCATGCTTGCATTAAATCAAAAACTTATAACATAAAAAATGTAGCTCATGATCACACGATTCCAATCATATAAAGAACTTGACCTAACTCTCAAAGATCAGAGAGAATTTTAATGGCCCTAATTTCAGACCTAGTTTTTTCAGCAACTTCAACTATCAAATACTCCTAGCTCGGTTAATATAAATGGAATCTATGCATATGTACAACTCAAGCAACTTAAGGACTACATTTTTGCTTCACAAACCTAAGCCTAATGATGTCTAAATAGAGAGATAGAAACTTGACAAATACCTTGTTCAGTTGAGTTTGGATATGGCAATGTAGCAACTTTGAGTGAGGCCTGAAGGTCGTGTAAGCTTGCTTGAAGTTCCCTCAATCTTTCCCAATGCTCAGCTTGCCTTGAAGTTGCTTGAAACCTCCTATAGAAGTCAACCTGCAAACTCAGAAAATGGAAATGGTGAAGCTCGAAACAGGGGTTACAGTTGCTTGACAAAGGCCTGGACAACTTAGGTGTGACGTATGGAATGTGTTTGAAGTGATTCAAAGCAAAATGCACGAGCCAATATTGTTTTGGAAGTGGTTCTGTAGATGATGCCCTGTTTTGGGCAGAAAATGGTGATTTATGTGTTTAAGGGTGTTTGAGAGGTTGGGCAATCGTGTTTAGGCTTGTAACAAAGTTCTGAGATTGTTTCAAATAATGCTTAGTCTTGGTTTTATCAGATATCCAAGTTATATTGACTTTTGCCAAATTGCTTGTTTTTGAAGAAAGGTGAAATGACAATGCCCAAAAGCTTGTACTTGCTAGTTCCTTAGCTGCACATAATTGGTGAAATTTGGCTGATATTTGTGGACTTTGTTTGCAGCAAGAGGTTAGGTCCATGGCTCAAGATAAACAAAGTTGTAAAAAGCTAGCTTTATGAAAGTAGCAATGTAATTTTTTTGCCATAAATGGAATAAATCAATGTACAATGCTCCAAAGTTCAGAACAAAGCCATTTTCCAATGTGTTTTCATTAAATTAAGGAGTGTAGAAAGGATTAGGACCTGTAAAACCAAGTACAAGCAAGCTTAGGACAAATTTGCAACTTGCACCATTGTGAAAAATGCCTTGGACAAAAGTGATAATTTTCCATTTTCATTTCTTCGATTCTCCCTAACCATAAATGATCTTGGAGAGTTCTTGGACATTTTGGAAAGCTTGTAACATGCTCTGAAATCCATCTTTGAAATGAATTTTTAGATTCCTCTTGGAACTAGGTGAAAAGTTGCCTTGAATTTAGGTAAAAAATCTGCCTAAACTAGGGCAAAATTTCACTAAGTTAAAAAGTTTATGGACCCTTATTCACAAAATCATAACTTGAGATCCAAGCATATTTTTGGAAAACTTTGTGAATCAAAGTTGTATATTTCATGTAGGACTATAACTTTCATGTTGGAAGTTTTGTTTGAATCCAATTGCATCATGGTGAAAAAGTTGGGAAAAAATAAGAAATTTTCATAACTTAGAAAACTTCTAAGTTATGAAAATTTTCAAACTTAAACCCTAATTTCCAAATTTAAGTTTCTTGGTGAACAAGTTTCATGTTTTGACACATCTTGATGAAATATGACCCTTGGCACTTGATTTTGATCAAAAAGTCAAAGTTTGACTTTTCAGTGTACAGTTGATTTTTTAATCAGTTGACTAGAAAATTCATCTGTCAATCCAATGCATTTGAGATCTTTTGAACCTTGTGATTAGGTCAAGATGATGCCATTGAGTCCTTGAAACCATGCTTGAACCCAATTTTCCATTGGCTAGGTGAAAAATCAGAAATTACCCTTCCTTAGTCAAAACCCTAAAAATGACCATTTTTCCCTTTTGATGATCTGATCAAATTTCTTGGTCCAAACTTGATCAAATGGTTCATATGAGTCTATAATGTTGATGTGGATAAAAAATTATGAGGTTTGACTGTAACTTGGCCACAATTGACTTTTCCCCCAATACAGCTGATTTTTAGGTCAATTGTCCAATTGACTGGGCAAAAAAGTGATTTAAGGCTTGAAACTTGGTATGAGCAATCTTAGGGATCCAACATGAAGTATGAAAGTCACATGAGGCATTGGTAGTCCAAAAATACCTATGCAAACTCAAACCCTAATTTCAGGTCCTCAGTGCAAGATGAGGTCTTGAGCTGAGCAAACCCTAATCTGGTCTTGAGTCCAAGAAGTCTTGTAAGGAGAATCTTGATAAAATGAGAGGGCATATTTTGGGGTACAACAATTTAGTATCTGCCTATGGTTTATAATTTTATCGCGCGCGCATTTTATTTCCTGACTATGTATCTGCCTTTGGATTGTAATAGTCCTAATTAAGATTTTTATTTTTGGAACTTTTCATTTTAGTCAGACATAACTGTAATTGTCTCAAAGCCTTGTAATAGCTGTAGGTTTCACTTTCCACACTATATTGTATGCCTGTATATAAACTGCTAGTAATTATACATGTATGACAAGACTGTAAATTAAAACATTAATTCACCTAACAAAAAGACAAAAAATAACTGAATCTCAACACATACGCACATATGCACCTCTAGGGTATCCCCACTTTGGTTGCCTTTGGTAAAACAGTCACGTCCCTCGAGAATGGGGATGATTTAGCAAAGACCCGTAAATCAAAAGATCATAGTCCCTCGATGACCCTACGGTGTTGCCTTTCGGTAAATGATCTCGTCCCTTAAATGAAATTTCTAAAGCGTCTCCATATATTGCCTTTATAACTGTAAAACGTCCCTTCGATTGTCCCTCAACATCCAACGATAAGGCTACCTACTCACTAATAGTAGGATAACATTGTCTAAAGGAAAAGAGGAAAAGAACGACCCTTTTCGAGTAATAAAGTAGATAGTTGTTAGAAGTTTGCTCAAACATTTTACACTTACACAGAAAACTACTTTTCAAAAACAATTTCAAAACACTTTGTATACTTTCTCCACTATCCCGAGAAACATTACAAAGTTCACCGTGCTAAGGCGTTTTCAAAAACATTTTCAAACACACAAAGCACAAAGGTATTTCAAAACGATCAAACCTCTAAGAGCCCGTGGAAAACCACATATGGAATGAGTTCTAACACCTTCCCTTTCCATAATCTACCCCCTCACTCAGAAAACATCTCGAAAAGGTCTTTTTCTATTCTTTTCACCCTTTCCTTTGTTGGATAAAAGAAAATTCGATGGTGACTCTTGCTTATCGCACATTTGTGAATACAAAATGCAAAACCAGTATAAACAGTCGGTTCTGCCACCGTATCACAGAGGGAAATATGGTAGTTTGTATGAGTTATAGTGAGGGTAAGTAAGGAATAATATAATAGGGGTCTAAGGTCTAAACTAGTAAAAGGAAGGAAGTTAGAGTAGGATCGTATTTAGAATGATCGTATTCTGAAAGAAGTAGAAGCATGAAGGTGATAAAGGACTAGGGCAAGAGGAATCTATTGTTGAAGCTTGGAAAACATCAACCTAAGGTAAGGGTGGGGTTCCTACTTTCTAAGGGTATTGAATAATGATGAGTATGTTAGGGATTATGATTGCCATAGTTGTTTTGTGTTCTTGTTTATGAAATTGCTCTTTTGTATGATTGAATCAATTTGATGAGTTGTTGACATGTTTGTGGTTAAATTGATGTAATTGATGTTATGGAATGAGTAGTAATATTCTGTAATATGTATCTATGAATTATAGAATTGAGAAAAACATGTTGTTGATTTCAAATTGGGGGATTTGGGTTAAGAAAAAGTGATTTCCGTGTCAAAAAGTTGCAGAAAAAATGCTTCAGGTGGTGAGGTAACCGTTTAGATGGTGAGGTAATCGGTTATCTTGAAAACGTGTTTTTTGGGCATTTTAGTGAGGTGACAGGTTACATGGTGAGGTAATCGGTTACATCAAAGAAAATTGAGTTTTTTCAGCTTTTGGGATTGAGGTAACCAGTTACATGGTGAGGTAACTCGTTACCTCGTTGTGTCTGAAAATTTTGTAAAACTTTAAAAAATCATAACTTAAGTTTCGTATGTCCGTTTGACACGTCGTTTAAACCTGGGGAAATATAATACAATGTACCTTCTTGTAAAAATATTTTCATATTCTGAAAATAAATTTAATTTATGTGTAATGATATTTCTGTGGTGTTAGTGTATGACGCCAGTGTTTTCATTTTTTTGAAAAACTTTGAAAATTCACAACTCGAGCTGTGAGTGTCCAATTGACGCGTGGTTTAGGTAGTTGGAAAGATGGTTTAACTTACTTTCTCTTAAAAATATTTTTAGTACCATAAGTACAATTATTTGATGCGTGGACGGGTGTTTCGTACTATCAAGTTATATCATTTTGTGAAATGTATGATCTATCTTTAATGATGAATATGATGTTGTTATGGAATTATTTATGGTGATTATGATGTTGACATGATGTGATAGAATTTGTTTGCGATGATGTTTAATAACTTGCATGATGACTATAAGTATACACACTATGTGATGATAATTATGTGATATTGTGTTATTATTATTGATTATAATATGATGAGTTGATAACATGTTTGGTGAATTGGAATACCCTGATGTTGTATTATTATGACATTGTAATATTATGATGTTGTGTTATTGTAATTGATTATAACATGATGAGATGATAACATGCTTGGTAAATTGTTATACCATGATGTTGAGTGTGTTGTATACATAATATGTAAGCATAATATGTTGTTTTATGGAATGTGCGCAAATGCATGGTTATTGGTTGGAATATCATTGTGTTGCCATTGTTGAATGTTTTGGTAGGTGTTTGGTGTATGGTGGTAGGTATTAGCGAAGTTCACCGACTATGGTGAAGGTCAGCGTGTATATTATTTTTTTTTGCATGTTTATATCGCATACATTTTATGGTGAGGACTTTAGTCCTGTTGCTTGGATCTGGTCCTGTGGCGGGGATCAGGAGCAATGTGAACCTAACTGTTCATGATATTGGTGGCTCTGGTCCTAGATGGCATGGATCGGGAGCGATGCGAACCTAGTTATTCACGACATTAGAGGCTCTGGTCCTTTATGGCGTGTGTAACGCCCGTAACTTAATTAATTATTTAATTAAATTGTTTTTGGAATATTTGTGAAGTTGTGTTGTGATTAGTTAGAATTATTTATTTTATTAAGTGGTGAAATGATATTATGAGAAGGATGATATTATTTTGTTGTGGGCTTGTTTTAAAGGAATAGAAGCAATAAGGGGGGTGTATTAGTTTTAAGCCCATTAAGGAATAAAGATAATAACATTTTATTTTATTATTGTTAGAAATAACAAGAAAGAAGAAGCAGTGAGAAGAATAAGGGTTTGAAAGGAAGAACGTGAAGCTGTTGGGATAAAGGAAAAACGGAAGAACGAGAATTCAACTGGAAACGTTATAGAGCAACCTTCAATCCAAGGTAAGGGTGGGGTTCTGACTCTATAATAGGGTTCATGATAATTGTTATGTAGGGTTAGAGGTGATTTTTGTCTTGTTCATGAATTGAATGTATATGACGTTGTATGATGAAAAATCGATGGATTTTTGATGAATAATGATGTCCCGATGTTGTTTAATTGATGTAGAATTATAGGATAATTGTAAGTGATGATTATATATGATTAGATTATGTTTTAGGGCTTAAGGTATGGAACCCGTAGTGAAAGCACAGAGAAAATCGCAGAAAATATCCTTAGCAGAACAGTATGTGTCGACCCCAAATGATATGTGTCGATACAAGAATGTTGTTAAACTCAGTATGAGTCGACACGAAAGAGTCATGTGTCGATACATGAGGGCTTTCAGACTCAGGATGAGTCGATACGTAGGAGCATGTGTCGATACATGCAGAGTTGCAGACTCAAGATGAGTCGATACAAGGTAGGATGAGTCGACTGATGTTTCGAGTTCAGTTCAGTACGCGTCGACCCAAGGCGTTATGCATCGATCCATGTTGTCTGGTTTTTGGAAGAATCAGTTTGAGAATGCTGTAACTTTAGTTTTTGGACTTCGTTTGAGGTTCCGTTCGAAGCGTTGAATAGCTAACGCGATGAACTTCATTCTTAAGGATTAAAATGAATAATAGGAAGGATAATCCTAGTATCCATGTTAGGAATCAGATTAGTTCCCGTGTTGATCGTTATGTCGGTTTTTATGAAGAATGATGAGGATGAAAGATTTAGAGATTTCTGTGTAGTTGTAACAGTGGGATTAATGATGATGACGGTGTGGTATTACATAATAGTAATATGCAGAGGTTTAGTAATCTAGAAGTAAGCCTTAGTCGACTCACTAATTATAGGCAATATCTTTTTATAGGCCTATGGCCAACGTTGTGAAATTGATGAGTTACTGTTGTATTACTGTACAACTGAGTTGTTGATGAGATGATGTTAATGATAGTTTGTTTTGATGAATTATGATGTATAAATGATGTTTGACGATTTATGATGATAAATGATGTTGATGAATGATGTTGATGAAAAGATGTTGGGATGCTTTTAAGATGTAGGCTTTTGGCCAATGATGATGTTGTATTGATATTTTGTCAATTATGGTGTTGTAATTACATTCATGATTGTGTCTCATACATTGAATTTTGAGATGGAGCTTATGCTTGTTAAGATGGCCTGTATTGGAGAATATTGAGATGAAGGCTTATGCCTTGTTGATGCCTCTATTAATTAGCAATTTTTGAGATGGGAGTTCTACTCCAATGGTACTAGATGCATTTGCATAGTATTGAGTCGCATTATTTGATTGCATAAAGAGGTTGTACATTGAAGTGGTATATGTGTATATTGTTGATATTTTGTTACGATGTTTGCTGTTTGTAATATGAGAAGTGGTGATGTTATGTGATCTAATTTAATATATTAATTATCATACGCTTTATTATATTTTTAGATATCTCACCCCTTCTGGTCGAATGTTGCCCTGATGTTGGTAACGTGCAGGTAATCGAGAGTGAAGGATGTATACCTTCAATAGTTCGAGTCTGTGTCATTACTCTGATGTGTAACACTCGGGGGGATGAACGCTTGTTGCTTTTGATTGTTGATTATTCAGTTGTTGAACTTTAAGTTGATTAATATTAAGTATGTGTTGTTTTGAAGTTGCTGTAACGATGATAAAGATGTTATTAAGAATTCCGCAGCGTAGATGTTTAAATTGTTGAATTTTTTAATTAAAGTATTATGCTGATGGTTCATCCGAAGTTTTAAAGTGTTATATATCCATGATGAATGCAATGAGTTTTTAATGATGAATTTGTGGCATCCTGATTCGTTTGCATGAATAATTTTATAACTCTGATTTATTTATAATTGCCGGGTAGAATTGGGGTGTTACAAAGTTGGTATCAGAGCAAAAGGTTGGTCCGACCTTGTCGTCGAGTCGTAGCTGTCTAACAATCGAGTATTGTTAATTTGAGTTCTAACCGTTGTTTATGTTGTAGTGATAAGTTGAGATGGATGGAAGGAATGATGTTGCACTTGCTGCTACTTTAGAAGTAATGGCTCATGCGATGGAAAATTAGCCGAATGCTAACGGGAATGCTGGATCTCGTAGTTTGGCGACTTTCCAAAGAGAGAATCCGCATACGTTCAAGGGAAAGTATGATCCTGACGGAGCATTGGAGTGGTTGAAAGAGATTGAGAGAATCTTCTGTGTGATGGATTACACTCCAGCGCATAAGGTTTGATATGGTACTCATATGCTAGCAGTCGAGGCTGATAACTGGTGGCTAGAGACTTTTCAGAAGTTGGAAGCTGCATGTGAGAATGTCACTTGGGCTGTGTTCCGTAGGGAATTTCTGAGGAAGTACTTTCCTGAAGATGTTCATGGTAAGAAGGAAATTGAATTCCTTGAGCTGAAGCAAGGGAATATGTCTGTTGTTGAGTATGCTGCCAAGTTTGCCGAGTTGTCGAAGTTTTATCCGCATTACGGTGAAGTGAATGCTGAGTTTTTGAAGTGTATAAAATTTGAGAATGGGTTGCGCCTCAAGATAAAGAAGGCGATTGGATACCAGGAGATCCGTGTCTTTGCATATTTGGTTGATAGTTACAGGATTTATGAAGAAGATAATAATGCTCATTACAAGATTATCAGTGATAAAAGGGGTAAGCACCAACAGAATCGTGGTAAGCCTTATGATACCCCAACTGGTAAAGGTAAATAGAAAGTTGCTCAGGGTCATAGGACTAGTGGGGGAGATGCTCCTAATGGTGTAGTTTGTTTTAAGTGTGGAAAATCTGGGCACAAGAGTAATGTGTTCACTACTGAAGTGAAGAGGTGTTTCCGTTGTGGTAAGAACAGACATGTTGTATCTGAGTGTGAACATAAGGATGTGATTTGTTTCATTTGTAGAGAAGAAGGGCACATTGGTAGCCAGTGTCAGAAACCAAGGAAGGCGCAGGCAAGTGGTAAAGTGTTTGCTTTGGTTGAGGATCAAGCAGCTACTGAGGATAGACTTATCAGAGGTACATGTTTCATTAATAGTACTCCATTAATTACTATTATTGATACCGGTGCTACTCATTGTTTTATTGCTGCTGATTATGTTAAAAGATTGGGTCTTATGTTGTCTTCTTTGAATGGAGAAATTGTCATTGATACTCCAGCCAAGGGGTCGGTGACTACTTCTTTTGTGTGTTTAAAGTGTCCCTTGTCGATCTTCGACAAAGACTTTGCTGTTGATTTAGTCTGTTTACCATTAAGAGGTTTGGATGTGATTTTGGGTATGAACTGGTTAGAGCATAACTATGTTCATATTAACTGTTATGACAAGTCTGTGAGGTTTTCTACTCCTGAAGAAGAGGAGGATAGTCTATTGTCTGCTAGACAATTGAGGAAGTTGATGCAAGAGGAAGCAAAAATGTTCTCGTTGATGGTGTCGCTATCTGTAGAGACTCAAGCTATAATTGAGGATTTGCAGGTGGTATGTGAATTTCCTGAAGTTTTCCCCGATGAAATTCCTGATGTACCACCGGAGAGGGAAGTCGAATTTGCAATTGATCTTGTACCTGGTACCAGATCTGTGTCTATGACACCATACATGATGTTTGCATCTGAATTGTCAGAGTTAAAGAAGCAACTGGAAGAGTTACTTGAGAATAAGTTTTTAAGACCAAGTGTATCGCCGTGGGGTGCTCCAGTGTTGTTAGTAAAGAATAAAGATGGAAGTATGAGGCTTTGTGTTGATTATAGACAGTTGAATAAAGTGATGATTAAGAACAAGTATCCACTTCCAAGAATAGATGACTTGATGGACCAATTGGTGGATGCTCGTGTGTTTAGTAAGAATGATTTGAGGCCGGGTTACCATCAGATTAAAGTGAAGGCTGAAGATATCCAGAAGATGGCTTTCATAACACATTATGGACATTATGAGTATTCGGTGATGCCTTTCAGTGTTACTAATGCACTAGGAGTATTCATGGAATACATGAATCGTATCTTTCATACTTATTTGGATCGGTTTGTAGTGGTGTTCATTGATGATATTTTGATTTACTCTAAGTCAGAAAAAGAACATGCTGAACACTTAAGAGTAGTATTGCAAGTTTTGAAAGAGAAGAAATTGTATGCAAAGCTATCCAAGTGTGAATTCTGATTAAAGGAGGTTAGTTTCCTTGGTCATGTGATCTCAGGTAGTGGCATTGCTATAGATCCATCGAAGGTTGATGATGTGTTGCAATGGGAAACTCTGAAGTCAGCTACTGAGATTAGGAGCTTTTTGGGATTAGCTGGTTACTATAGAAGGTTTATCGAAGGTTTTTCTAAGTTGGCACTTCCGTTGACTAAGTGGACTTGTAAAGGTATAGCTTTTGTGTGGGATGTTCAATTTGAAGAAAGTTTTACAGAATTGAAGAAGAGATTGACGTCGGCTCCGATTTTGATGTTGCCTAACCCAGGAGAGCCTTTTGTGGTGTATTGTGATGCTTCTAAGATGGGTTTAGGAGGCGTGCTTATGCAAAATGGTAAGGTAGTTTCTTATGAGTCAAGGCAGTTAAGGACTCATGAGAAGAACTATCCTACACATGATTTAGAGCTTGCTGTAGTTGTCTTTATGTTGAAGATTTGGAGGTATTATCTTTATGGTTCTAGATTTGAAGTGTTTAGTAACCATAAGAGTTTGAAGTATTTTTTTTATCAGAAGGAGTTGAATATGAGGCAACGAAGATGGTTAGAATTGTTAAAGGATTATGATTTCGGTTTGTATTATCATCTAGGAAAAGCGAATGTGGTAGCTGATGTGTTGAGTAGAAAGACTTTACATATGTCGACAATGATGGTTAAAGAGTTGGAATTAATTGAGCAGTTCAGAGATATGAGCTTAGTTTGCAAGGTGACTCCATAGAGTGTTATGTTGGGTATGTTGAAGATTAATAATGAATTTCTAGATAGTATCAGAGAAGCTCAGAAGTTGGATGTGAAACTGGTAGATTCGATGGTTGGGATCGATCAGTCTGAGAATGGTAATTTTAAGTTAGATGCGCAAGGTGTGTTAGGATTTAGTAACCGGATCTGTATTCCTGATGATGCTGAGATGAAGAAAGTGATACTTGAAGAGAGTCATAGAAGTAAGCTGAGTATTCATCCAGGAGCTACAAAGATGTATCAAGATTTGAAAGGTTTGTTTTGGTGGTCTGGGATGAAGAGTGATGTGGCTCGGTTTGTGTATGCATGTTTGACTTGCCAGAAGTCGAAAGTTGAGCATTAGAAGCCAGCAGGGATGATGCAACCGTTAGAAGTTCCAAAATGGAAATGGGATAGAATTTTAATGGACTTTGTGACAGGGTTACCTAATACTTTAAGAGGGCATGATTCAATTTGGGTGATTGTTGATAGGCTTACGAAGACGGCTTATTTTATTCCTATCAACATCAGTTTTCCAGTGTTGAAGTTGGTTGAGATTTACACTAGTGTGATTGTGAAGCTGCATGGTGTTCCTTTGTGCATTGTGTCAGATAGAGATCCAAGATTTACTTATTATTTTTAGGAGAGTTTGCAAGAAGCGTTGGGCTCTAAGTTGAGGTTGAGTTCAGCAAATCATCCTCAGACAGATGGTCAGACTGAACGGACTATTCAATCGTTGGAAGATTGTTGAGGGCATGTGTTCTTGAGTAGGGAGGTTCGTGGGATACTTATCTTCCGTTGATAGAGTTCACTTATAATAACAATTACCATTCTAGTATTGGGATGGCACCTTTTGAAGCTTTGTATGGTAGAAGATGTAGAACTCCTTTTATGTTGGCATGAATCTGGTGAAAGTGTAGTACTTGGACCTGAACTTGTTCGTGATACTACTAAGAAGGTGAAGTTGATTCGAGAAAAGATGAAAGCTTCCCAAAGTAGACAGAAGAGTTATTATGACAAGAGAAGGAAGGATTTAGAATTTCAAGCGGGTGACCATGTGTTTTTGAGAGTTACACCCGTGACTGGTGTTAGGCGAGCATTGAAGTCTAATAAGCTCACTTCTCGTTTTATTGGACCATATCAGATTTCGTAGAGAGTTGGGAATGTTGCTTATAGAGTGGCTTTACCGCCTAATATTTCAAATTTTCATGATGTGTTTCATGTGTCACAACTCCGGAAGTATATTTCAGATCCATCTCATGTGATTCATATGGACGATGTGCAAGTACGGGATAACCTTACCGTGGAGACGGTGCCTGTACGAATCACGGATCGTGAAATAAAGACTCTGAGGGGCAAAGATATTTCTTTGGTTAAAGTGGTTTGGCTAGGAGCTTCCAGTGAAAGCATGACTTGGGAGTTGGAGAGCAAGATACGGGACTCCTACCCTGAGTTGTTTGGTTAAGGTAAATTTTCGTGGACAAAAATATTCTAAGTAGGGGGAGTTGTAACGCCCGTAATTTAATTAATTATTTAATTAAATTGTTTTTGGAATATTTGTGAAGTTGTGTTGTGATTAGTTGGAATATTTATTTTATTAAGTGGTGAAATTATATTATGAGAAGGATGATATTATTTTGTTGTGGGCTTATTTTAAAGAAATAGAAGCAATACGAGGGTGTATTAGTTTTAAGCCCATTAAGGAATAAAGATAAATAATAGGTTATTTTATTATTGTTAGAAATAACAAGAAAGAAGAAGCAGTAAGAAGAATAAGGGTTTGAAAGGAAGAACGTGAAGCTGTTGGGATAGAGGAAAAACGGCAGAACGGGAATTCAACCGGAAAAGTTATAGAGCAACTTTCAATCCTAGGTAAGGGTCGGGTTCTGAGTCTATAATAGGGTTCATGATAATTGGTATGTGGGGTTAGAGGTGATTGTTGTCTTGTTCATGAATTGAATGTATATGAGGTTGTATGATGAAAAATTGATGAATTTTGGATGAATAATAATGTCCTGGTGTTGTTTATTGATGTAGAATTATAGGATAATTATAAGTGATGATTATCTATGATTATATTATGCTTTAGGGCTTAAGGTATGGAACCCATAGTGAAAACACAAAGAAAATCACAGAAAATATCCTTAGCAGAACAATATGTGTCGACCCCAAATGCTATGTGTCGATACAAGAATGTTGTTAAACTCAATATGAGTCGACACGAAGGAGTCATGTATCAATACATGAGGGCTTTCAGACTCAGGATGAGTCGATACATAGGAGCATGTGTCGATACATGCAGAGTTGCAGACTCAGGATGAGTCGATACAAGGGAGGATGCATCGACTCATGTTTCGAGTTCAATTCAGTACGCGTCGACCCAAGGCGTTATGCATCGATCCATGTTGTTTGGTTTTTGGCAGAATCGGTTTGAGAATGCTGTAACTTGAGTTTTCAGACTCTGTTTGAGGTGCCGTTCGAAGCGTTGAATAGATAACGCGATGAACTTCATTCTTAAGGATTAAAATGAAGAATAGGGAGGATAATCCTAGTATCTAAGTTAGGAATCAGATTACTTCCCGTGTTGATCGTTATGTCGGTTTTTGTGAAGAATGATGAGGTTGAAATGTTTAGAGATTTCTATGTAGTTGTAACAATGGGATTAATGATAATGACGGTGTGGTATTATAGAATAGTAATATGCAGAGGTTTGGTAATCTAGAAGTAAGCCTTAGTCGACTAACTAATTATAGGCAATATCTTGTTATAGGCCTATGGCCAACGTTGTGAAATTGATGAGTCACTGTTGTATTACTGTACGACTGAGTTGTTGATGAGATGATGTTAATGAGAGTTTCTTTTAATGAATTATGATGTATAAATGATGTTTGACGATTTATGATGATAAATGATGTTGATGAATGATGTTGATGAAAATATGTTGGGATGCTTTTAAGATGTAAGCTTTTGGCCAACGATGGTGTTGTATTGAGATGTTGTCAATTATGGTGTTGTCATTACATTCATGATTGTGTCGCATACATTGCATTTTGAGATGGAGCTTATGCTCATTGAGATGGTCTGTATTGGCGAATATTGAGATGAAGGCTTATGCCTGGTTGATGCCTCTATTAATTGGCAATTTTTGAGATGGGAGTTCTGATCCAATGGTACCACATGCATTTGCATAGTATTGAGTCACATTATTTGATTTCATAAAGAGGTTGTGCATTGAAGTGGTATATGTGTATTTTGTTGATATTCTGTTACGATGTTTTCTGTTTGTAATATGAGAAGTGGTGATGTTATGTGATCTAATTTAATATATTAATTATCATACGCTTTATTATATTGTTAGAAATCTCACCCCTTCTGTTTGAATGTTGCCCTGATGTTGGTAACATGCATGTAATCGAGAGTGAAGGCTGTATACCTTCAATAGTTCGAGTCGGTGTCATTGCTCTGATATGTAACACTCGGGGGGATGAATGCTTGTTGCTTTTGATTGTTGATTATTCAGTTGTTGAACTTTAAGTTGATTATTGTTAAGTATGTGTTGTTTTGAAGTTGCTGTAACGATGATAAAGATGTTATTAAGAATTCCGCTGCATAGATGTTTAAATTGTTGAATTATTTAATTAAAGTATTATGCTGATGGTTCATCCGAAGTTTTAAAGTGTTATATATCCACGATGAATGCAATGAGTTTTTAATGATGAATTTGTGGCATCCTGATTCGTTTGCGTGAATGATTTTATAACTCTGATTTATTTATAATTGCCGGGTAGAATTGGGGTGTTACAGCATGGATCAGGAGCGAGTGAACTTCATTGTTCATGAACGATAACACATGCATTGAGTTTGTGAGTCGGTCTCATTGCATTATATTGTCATTAACATGATATTTGACTTCGTGTGGTTGGTGTATGTATTATATGATAATTAGATGATATGTGCTGATGATAGGTGATTGTATAATTAACATGTAATATAATTTTTGTCGGTTGTGTGAAGGCGTGAGATGTGGAATATGTGACTATGCATGAATATATCTGCTGTCTACTTATTATTATACATTTCTTTATATTGTTTTGATATCCCACCCTTCTGTTAAAATGATGCTTTATATGTAATCGTGAAGATAGTCAGGAGTAGTCCGAGGCTGCAGAGGTCGAAAAAGGTTACTCTTTGTTTTATTTCGAGTTGGCGTCTTTTCTCTGATACGTAACACTGGGGGATGAACGCTTAGTTATGTTATTAATTTTAAATGATTTGTTTGGAGTATTTTGAACTCCTTATTACTTGAATAAATTTTTATTTATGTTTGGATGTTATTGATTTGATTTAGTTCCAAGTATGACTCTTTTCCACTGCTTAATAAAAAGTAAAGTCGAAGACCAAGATTTGTTATTTTTGGTTCATCCATAGTTGTGTTATGTATCCTATGCATGTTATGAGCAGGTTTTGTATGCATTTGAAAATATAGCATCCTAATTGTATGTTGAATGTTTTAAAAATTACTCTGATTTTAATTATTGTTCTTCGGGGAAAATTAGGGTGTTACAAGATTCATTTGCTTAACACCATGTTCATGAAACACCATCCTAAACACAATCTTGCATATATATTTTGTTAGAATGTAAGCAATGGGATTTAGATAATTAGATATGTATCAAAATCATCACATTCTTTCTCCCCTTTTTTGTTATAATCAAAAAGTGTTTAAGAAGTTTTAATTGATTTGAAATTCTTAGCACACTTTCTTAATTCATCGAAATAGAAAAAGACACAATATAAAAATAGGAAACTTAGATTAATATTGGGAAGGGTACAATCATGACAAAGAAAATAAAAGAACATGAAACCATAAAAACAACAAAAGAGGAAATGAGAGGCAATTAATTAAACATATGACCGCTGGAAGTTTCACATCTTTCGTCTACCAGAGAAGTATCAGGACCAACTTTAATCCTATGAACAATTCTTGCAATTTTACCCTTGTAGAAAACTTCTGATAAGACTCTTCCATAGGGAATGAAAGATTTATTTTGGTTTCTTGAGATATTCACAAAATCTTTTAAATAGGTAAAGATGGTTTGAGAAAGGTTGATTGGAATGTAGTTAAGACAAAAGATTAAGAATTTATCATCGTGATACAAAAAATTCTTGCTAACTCCACGTAGCCGAAGATCGGTCAACATAAGTCTTTAGAAACGGGCATAAGTTTCTCAGAATTGGTTGGTTTGTTTCTAGAGGAGATATCAAAGACGTCTGAGAGAAGTTCAGTTAGTAGTAACACCCATTGGAGCACATTCAATGCCTCAATAATTGAGGAGGTGGTGATGAGGACGGGAAATAGTGATTGGTGATTATGAGTTCAAGTTCACTTAAAATAGATGTCAAAAGTAAGGTGAAAAGTAGTGGAAATATATTAAGAGTGATTGAGTTGAACTTTGTTCCATTAATTTCTTTAGTGTAGTTATATCCTAATGTTGTGTGATGTCGTGACTGGAAAGGTCAGAGTGATGTTGTGGTATATTTCTACAACATCCAGAACATGCATAAGAGGGCAAGGGAACAAATCTTTAAGCCTCACTTGTAACCCTAATATACGTCTTTTAATTATTCTGAATTCCTTAATCGTTGAAGTTTCTTATTTCTAAGTAAACTAGGTCAAGTGAATATCTCTATCCTACTATTTCAACCATTTTTACTCATGAAGTATACTTTTTATTGGATCTCTCACAACAACAAGTTGTTACCTATTTCTAAGTTGATCATCCAAAGAAACAAGTTTTTAACAAAACAAACACATGGTAAAGCAAGCACTAGCCACACGACATATAACATAAAAACGATTTGATATTAATTTCACGTTGTTCAACTACAAAAGGTTTAGCTCATAGTGAGCTGAGTACAAGCTACAAACATGGTTCTCAAAGGAAACATCTTAAAACAATAAATGAATAAAAGATATAAACCTAAGAGATACTTGGAGGAAGCCTTGAGACTACTAATCTTCAATTGATGAATCCATTCGTTCCACTGGTCATCAACTGGTATAGGATTGGATGAGGAAAGAAGACTCTCTCACACCTCTACTATCCATGAACTATAACTTTTGTAATATTATCTTGGAACAACTTAACTCTCTTTAAATATTCAACACAACTCTATTTATAGACCAAGGATTAGGGTTTGTATGTTGCATTAGATCATGGGCTTGTGTTCAAGAAATCACATCAATCCCACATACAATTAACTCCAACACACAATTGAGAAGCTTAGAAAACAAGGAATCTTCGTACAGGTAGACAATTGTGGGAGACAAGGTGAAGTGTGGAAGACTTCCAAAGCGGGTGCAGGCGACGCGCTCAACCATTTGTAGTGTTTTATTGTACCCATTTTTATCTTCTAGCGCGACTTTCTTCTTTGAATTTGAATAATTTTATCCTCTTTTTCAGTGGAACCAAATTTTCCCTCCAATTAGATCTTCCTTCCACGCTCTCCTCACTAGCCAACAACTTCCATTATTGTTTCCCATTGGTCTAAGTTCCCTCAATTTCTTTTAGCTTGTTCTCCATGCATCAGGCCACTGCAGTCTTGCCTCAGCTCGACCCTGCTAACCTTTGCTAACACAAAACACAAGTAAATAATAAAAAGGGAGCACCTATTATGCTCCAAGCTAAAACAACTTATAGACACTAAAATGCAAGAAATTTTAACTAAAAATAAAAATAAAAAGACTAAATAGACAACTCTAAAGGCATGTATTAACTCACAAAATATGGGTTAACATATTGTCCTTTTTATTGGCTTCATTATCCTCAAAATGTTTGGCATCTTCTTTAGAAGCTTCAAGGGTTATTTCTAGATCTGCAAAATTTTCAACCAACTTTGACTTTTCTAAGTCAAGCTTATCATCAAATATAACATTAATTGATTCCTCCACAATTCGTGTTTCTGTATTGTATACTCTATAGCCCTTAGAACGTTCTGAGTATCCCAACATAATACACTCCTGTGCTTTAGAATCAAACTTGTTAAAATTCTCTTTAGTGTTCAGAATAAAACGACTGCATCCAAAAGGATAGAAATATGGAACATGATGTATTCACATCTTAGAAATATGGAATATTGGGTTCTCTTTAGTGTTCTGAATGTAACATGATGTATTCACATCTTATGTCCAAAAGTGCTTAGCCACATTTGTTTCATTGATCATGTTTCTGGCCATTTCTTGCAATGTCCTATTCTTCCTCTATACAAATCCATTTTTCCGTGGAGTTCTAGGGAAGAAGAAATCATGGGATATGCCATTAGAATCAAATAATTCATCAAATTATTTATTTTCAAATTCGCTACCATGATCACTTCTAACTTTAACAGTTTTAGAATTAAATTCATTTTGCACTTTGGAATAAAACCTAGCGAATTCAAAATGTGACTCATCCTTGTGCCTTATAAATATTACCCATGTCCAACGACTATAGTCATCAACAATGATAAGCCCATATTTTTTACCATTGACTAATGCAGTTTTAACTAGACCAAACAAGTCAATATGTAGGAGCTCCAAAGGCGTGGAGGTAGAAACGACATTTTTAGATTTGAAAGAAGTTTTAGAAAACTTGCCTTTCTGACATGCTTCATGTTGTACCCCAAAATTTTCCCTCTCATTTTATTTCAAGATCTTCTCTTACATGGCTGGTTGCAAACATTTGCTTGAGGAAAGTAAAATTTGAAGATGAATGAAATGTCCTTCGATTGGAACATCAAAGCTTCCTTCGATTGGAACATCATAGCTTCCTTCAATTGGAACGTCAGAGTTTCCTTCGATTGGAAAATCAGAGCTTCCTTCGATTGGGACATCAGAGCTTCCTCCGATTGGAACATCAGAGCTTCCTTCGATTGTAACATCAGAGCTTCCTTCGATTGGAACATCAGATCTTCCTTCAATTGAAACGTCATAGTTTCCTTTGATTGGAACATGAAAGCTTCCTTCGATTGGAATATCAGAGCTTCCTTCAATTGGAACATCAGAGCTTCCTTCGATTGGAACACCAGAGCTTCCTTCGATTAGAACATCAGAGTGTCCTTCAATTGGAACATTAGAGTTTCCTTCGATTAGAACATCAAAATGAAGTGTCCTTCGATTGGCATATCAGAGCAAAGTATCCTTCGAATGGCATATCAATGCAGAGGTGTCTTAATCTAAAATGTCCCGATGAGGAAAGTTCTGAACACTTCGAATCAGAACTTAGAATTATCACAAGAACAAGGGCTGATCGAATGGGCTCTGAAGAGGGAAACTCTGAATATTTTCAAATTTGAACAAGGCGCCAAATTGACATGTCCAAGTTCATTCAGAATCCCAGAATGGCATGAAATATCTCAAAATGGAAATATTTTAATTTGTCTGATTATGTTTTCAAAGCCTTGTTAATGGCTGGTCTTTAATGGCATGTTTCCTTGTCTCCACCACCATCTATAAATACAAGATGTCAAACACAAATCAAGGGGGACTCACACGCATGCATACTACATTACACAGATCACATTGCCACACCACATTTCTAAACAAATCCCAAAAGTGTCCCAATCGAAACACCTTTTGCAAGCACTCTCAGCCCAAACGAATACCAGATTCGTGTTCCTGATCCATCCAGGAGTCCACGCCAACTCCTAAGCAAACATCTCCACACCCAAAGCTGCATATCAAAGCATATCAGCCATATGTATAATTATGAAATTCAATTTCTTAATCCAAGCACATTTATTCATTCTAATGTGTTTGTGCGTGTTTTTAATGAAGTGTTAAACAAGTTACAATCCTCACAGACCTGCCATTGTTAGGGCACGTGAATTTGATTCCTTCGAATCTCAGGATTCTTGGTGTCTTAGGACAAGACGAACCCAGATTCGAATTAAGGAGAGTCTCGAATTAAGGAGAGGTTCGAACTAGGGGGCGTAAGGTCCCCCCTGGATCTCTAACGTTTGTTCATTTTGCAGGAATACCATTTAGGTCTTCGAAGCATCAAGCTTCGAACTGGATGACACTGGAACCTTCTTCCATTTTTATACCCAGATTCAAATCTCAGGATTCTTGGTATTGCAGGATGAAATAACTTCAGATTCGAATTAGAGAGGGAATCGAAGGACCTGGGTTCGACACCCAGGTCATACATTTTGTGTTTTTTCTAACAAACTTGCTTGCAGATCCAATGTCCCAGATCGAAGGATTATATCATGTACCATCATTAGGCACCTTCGATCAACCTTTTTACTTGGATTGAAAGGCAGCCTTAGGCCTTTCGATCCAGGCCTGCATCCTGCAGATTACCCCTTTTCTTTCTACTGCTTGTTCCATTTAGTTTATCTTTTTCATTACTTTGTTTCTTCTAGTTTTTATTCAACATAAAAAATCAAAAAAATCACAAAAAAATAGGTTTTAGTTTTTAATATTAATATTAATTTTGTCAATTAATTAATTAATTATTTTAATATTTTCCTAAAAAAATAAAATTGAATAGACTTAGGATTTTTAATTCAATTTCTTTTCATAACAAAAACAAACAAAAAAAATTCCTTTCACTTAGGATTTTAGACGTATTTTCAATTCATGCGCGTTTATTTACTTTCGCATTTTTTTATTATTGTAACTGCCTACTGGTTTGTAATAATAATTAGGATTTTATTTTCCGCATTTTTATAATGTATCTCTCCCAAAGCCGTGTAATAACTTAGGATTTATTTTTCTGTATTTTATTTTCCGCACATTTATTGCTTTATTATTTTACTATATTACTGTTAGTAAATAGGCTTGTATAGAAAGAATAGAATCAAACGTTAGCTAACCTAACAAAAAGACAAAAAATAAATGAATCTCAACACACTCGCACATGCGCACCTCTAGGATACCCCCACTTCGGTTGCCTTCGGAAACAGTCACAATTATCAAAACATGAGAATTTTTAGTGGCTGTCCTTTAGTTCAAGAGATCACAAGTCCCTCGATGACCCTTTCGACGCCGCCTCGATTAAAAGTGATCTTATAACTTTAGGACAATTACTAAAAGTTCTTTCCCAGTTGCCTTAGTGACCTTAAATGTCCCTTCGATAGTCCTTAAACATCCAATGATAGGGCTACTGTTGCACGATGGCAGAACCGACTGTTTAAAATGCTGTTTTTTTGCGTTTTTTATTCGCAAATGTGCGGTAAGCATGAGTCGCCACCGTCTTTTCTTTTATCCAACAAAGGAAAGGGTGAAAAGAATAGAAAAAGACCTTTTCGAGAGTTTTCTGAGTAAGGGGGGGTAGATTATGGAAAGGGAAGATGTTAGCACCATTTCCATCAGTGGTTTTCCATGAGCTCTTAGAGGTTTGCTCATTTTTAAAATGCTTTTGTGCTTTGTGTGTTTGAAAATGTTTTGAAAAGCCTTAGTGCGACGATTTGCTTTGTGTTTAACTCTTGTATCATTCCTCAAGAGTGTTAACAAAGAAAATGTTTTTGAAACTTGTTTTTGAAAAGTAGTTTTCTGTGTAAGTGCAAAATGTTTGAGCAAACTTCTAACAGCTATCTACTTCATTACTCGAAAAGGGTCGTTCTTTTCCTCTTTTCCTTTAGACAATGCTATCCTACTATTAATGAGTAGGTAGCCTTGTCATTGGATGTCGAGGGACATCGAAGGGACGTTTTTACAGTCATAAAGGTAAGATATGGAGACCCTTTAACAATTTTGTTTAAGGGACGAGATCATTTACCGAAAGGCAACACCGTAGGGTCATCGAGGGACTATGATATTTTTGATTTTTAAGGGTCTTTGCTAAAGCGTCCCCATTCTCCAGGTACGTGACTGTTTTTTCTGAAATGCAACCGAAGAGGGGATACCCTAGAGGTGCATATGTGCATATGTGTTGAGATTCAGTTAATTTTGTCTTTTTTATTAAGTTAGCTAATGTTTTAATTTATAGTCTTTCCATGAAATCTTAATTACTAACAGTAATATTGTACAGGAAATGTAAAGTATGGAAAATAAAAAGAAGAAGCATAAACCCTAAACTATTACAGCATTTTGGGACAGTTACATAAAAATATAGAAGAGACTAAGCGTGCGGAATTTTAAATCTAAAGCTATTACAACTATGAGCAGTTACAAATAAAATAAACGTGCGCTAATTTGAAAATAACGTCTAATAATCATAAGAATAAAATCTTTTTCTGTTTGTTTTTATTCATTTATTTTAAGAAAATGAAGTCTAAGTCTATTTAGTTTTAATTTCTGAAAGATGTTAAAATAATTAAATTAATTAGTTTAACAAAAATAGTTTTAAATAAAAAAACAAACTAGACATAAGTTTTTTTGTGATTTTTGTTTCAATGTTAATGAGAAGGCCAGAAAATAAATGGAACAGGCAAAAAACAAAAATAAGGAAATGAATAGAAGCCTTTTCGATCCATGGGAGGAACGATTTTTCGATCCTGGGCCAGACATGGCCCTTTCGATCCTGGGAAAGACATGGCACTTTCGATCCTGGGCCAGACATGGCTCTTTTGATCCTGGGCAAAATGTGGCACTTTCGATCCTGGGCCAGACATGGCTCTTTCGACCCTGGGGAAGAGAAAGTCCACTTCGATCCAGGGAAGGGAGTTATTCCTTTCGATCTGGGGGAGGAATGGTTTTTCGATCTAAACCTGCAAGGAAAACATTAGCAACAAACATGACCTGAGTGTCTAACCTAGGACCTTAGATCTTGCATACATTGGTTTATTTGGGCCATATCTGCAGTGCTAGAGACAAAAGAAAACCAAAGTGGACCTAGTGTCGAAACCAGGCCTTCAGTTTTGAAACCAAATCGAACAAAGCCACATGATATCCTAGGCGTGAATCAAGCACTAAGCAAACACTAAGACATTATGAAATTATAAATGTGAAATTGAAAATTTGCCAAAAAAAGGGATGCTTCGATCTGGCACTCTGGGGCATGAATTGGAGCGTTGCTGGCGATTCCTTCGATTGGGACCAACTGTGAGGATTTTGATAATATTTGGGGTGGTTTAGGGGGGCAGCGTGTGCGTAGTATCTTCGTGTGTAGTATGTATGTGTCCTCTTATTGCATGGAAAGAAACATCCTTAATCATATCCTTAAAAGCCAACCATAGTCTTCAAGACAAAAATCAGACCAATTTAAAGATTTCCTTTTTTAAAATATTCATGCCTCTTTTGAAATTCTGGATGAACCTGGACACTTGACCCCTTCAGATACCCTCCAACACTTCTCTTCGATTGGCTTTCTGAATGCATCTTTGAATGGGCCTTTTTACTTCCTTCGAACGACTTTCTGAATGCATCTTCAAATAGACTACTGAATGCATCATCGTTTGAATAGACTTCTGAATGCATCTTCGAATGGACTTCTGAATGCATCCTTCAAATGGACTTCTGAATGCATCCTGCGAATAGACTTCTGAATGCATCCTTTGAATAGACTTATGAATGCATCCTTCGAATAAACTTCTGAATGCATCCTTCGAATAGACTTCTGAATTCATCCTTCGAATAGACTTCTGAATGCATCCTTCGAATAAACTTCTGAATGCATCCTTCGAATAGACTTCTGAATGCATCCTTCGAATAGACTTCTGAATGCATCTTTTGAATAAACTTTTGAATGCATCCTTCGAATAGGCCTCTTTGCCAACTTCCAAGTATGTTCTCTTTGATGACTCTGAGTCCTGATTCAAAATGCTCAAAACTTCCATATCCGAACTTCTTAGATTAAGTCAAACTCTGTGTTGATTGCTTGATCTAGGAAGTTCTCAAATCCAATTAAACCTAATTGAACTTAGTTCTTGTACTCTTCGATTTCCTTCAATTTGAAATAATCGAAATGTCACCTTGTTGATATGCCCATCCAAGGACACTTTGTTGTCATGCCATCAAAGTATATTCTGACGTGCCAATTGAAATACTTGGCCATGAGGCCAATCAAAAACTTCCTTCTTCTCTCTTCAATTTCCTTCAGTTGGGACCAATCGAAGTGACGTTAAAATTCCATCGAAGGACATTTTAACCAACTTTAAAAATTGTTATTTTTCTTCAAGCAAGTGTTTGTAACCACCCATGTAAGAGAAGATCTTGTAAAAATGAGAGGGAAAATTTGGGGTACAACAGCTGCCCTTGTTCAATCTTCTTAAACCTGAAGATGTAGATTGGCTTGTCTGCCTTTCGTGATCTGAAGGTGGAAGATGATTAAACACTAGAGTGCCCAGAAATTTGCACTCGTCTGAGATGACACTTGACTGTGTAGATAATATTGGGAATGGGCTTATAGATGCCATTTGGAAAAGATGACAGGAGATCGTCGGAGATGGGCTTAAAGATGCCATCAGAATGTGACGGAGAGTCGTCGAGATGGGCTTAATGATGCCATTTAGAAGACTGTTGATTTCATGAGATATTCCCTTGTGGGAATCCTTATTCCTATTTTTGAGAAGGACTCTGCTGAGGAATGTTGGTCTCTGTCTTGGAGCATAGAGTTTTAGGAGCTTCAGTTGTCTGTTACTCTATTGGGGAGTCATCACTTGATTAAGCAGAGTGATGTGAAATGCTATCTGGTCAGGATCCAGGATTTTGAGTGACTTGCTGAGGATGATGAGGCTGACTGTGTGCTCTAGGTTTCACGGCGACTTACTGGGGAGATGAGATTAAGCTGTTAAGAAATCAACAAATTTGTGGCCGATTCAAACTGAACCAGCGGAGGTCTTGAATTAACTTTGACGAGATAAGAATCAGAAAAATCTCAGGATCGATTTAACTGAACCAGACAAAAGTCTTGGAATGTCTTCAACTGGAATAAGAATCAGGGAGATCTTAGTGTCGATCTGACTGAACTATATAAGTTCTTTGATTAACTTTGACTGGATAAGAATTAGAAAAATCTTAGGATCGATTTAATTGAACCAGGCAAAAGTCTTGGAATGTCTTCAATTAGAATAAGAATCAGGGAGATCTTAGTGTCGATCTGACTGAACCAGAGAAGGTCTTGGATTAACTTTGACTGGATAAGGATCAGAAAAATCTTAGGATCGATTTAACTTAACCATACAAAAGTCTTTGAATATCTTCAACTGGAATAAGAATCAGGGAGATCTTAGTGTCGATCTGAATGAACCAGAGAAGGTCTTGGATTAACTTCGACTGGATAAGAATCAGGAAAATCTTAGGATCAATTTAACTGAACCAGACAAAAGTCTTGGAATGTCTTCAACTGGAATAAGAATCAGGGAGATCTTAGTGTCGATCTGACTGAACGAGAGAAGGTCTTCTGAGAACATCATTCCAAGGAAGATGATGAAATATCCTTTCATCAGGCATAGCTTTTTAGAATACTATCAGGTTACATAAGTAGTCAATGGTGTTTGTTGACTTGATTCTTCCCTGAAAAAGGTAAAGGATTAGTCAGATGCAATGTCATGATGTATGAAATGAATTGCGATGATGCTCCCAAAATAAATGAGATTATGCTGTATGCGATGTGTATGCACATGCCATGATGTATGAATATGGGATGTTATCGCGATTTTAGTCTGGGAAAATAAATCCCGGACCACTATTGCAAAGTATTGGGAAGCTGACTCCTTCATTTCCGCAGGGGATGGTGAATGGAGATGATTTGACGGAGATTTCCTCTTTCTATTTGAGGATAAACTACTGGGGATTGACTCTGCTTGAGAACTGATTCTGTTTGAGAATTGATTCTTCTTGAGAATCAGTCTGTGGAGAGAGATGCTTGTTGGAAGGTTCTTCCGATGTAGAGAAATAAACTCCATTGGGGAATGAACTTCCGCAGTATGAGAAACAAACTCTACTTGGGAGGAGGTTTTATAACCATTTGAAATTATAAAGCTCGATTGGGGGACACCGACTTCAGCTCTCAACTGGAGGAAGTTTGTTAGAGGAGATAATTCCTGCTTGGGGATGAAGGAGTCAAAACTCTGGTTGTTTCTGCTCTATGGGGGAACATAGGTGTCACGGGGTCATATGTAGCGGTGACTTTGCTTCAAACTGTCCCTACCTCTGTACTATGCTGGAAATAGTAACTATCGGGACTACAAATTATCTTTTAGACTTTTCCACGTTTCCTGAAGTTGTCAGCAACTGTCTCTCAGTTTTTTATGCAAATATTTGTAAATAGTAATCATATTCAAATGCATATGTCCAGAATAAGTCATTGGACGTCTTTGCAAAACCAAAACAGAAAAAGAAAAACAAACAATTTTGTATTTTCAAATAAATGATCTGTATTGATTTCTGAAGTTTTCCTATAACAGGTGTTTTGTACAAAGAGACTGACGTTCTAGTAGGAGAACACCGTCGTAAGAAGTGAAAACTATACAAAATAGTGTACAAAGAGAAGAAAAAAGCTATGTGCAATAATCCCATTAGGTTCCAATTCTGCTATTGCCCCTATGTCTTCGAGCGTCTCATCACTTTGCTGCTTGTCGGAAGTTGTCTAGATTGGTTGGTACCATTTGAGCTTGATAGTTGATACTGAAGTCTGGTCACAAGATGATTCAATGGGACATAATGATATGCTTCAAATCCCTAACTTTTTCCTGGACCGCCCTTTCGGGTTTTCAGTCCGCCGGGATACCCTTTTTATGCCCAAGCCGCCTTTTCAGGTTTTCGACTTTCCGAGTGTACAAATTTTTCTTTTTTTATCCCTAACCTCTTCCCGAACCTTTTTGGTTCGTCGGGATGCCCTTATTTTTGCCTAGGCCAATCAACCTAGCGGGTCTTTATTCATGCGTATTATCTTTTCACTATGTCCGCATTAACAGGGTGAGGAAGGTCGTCACCATCCATGGTGGTCAAAATCATGGCTCCACCTGAAAATACACTTTTGATCATAAATGGCCCTTCGTATGTGGGAGTCCATTTACCCCTGGGATCACCTTGCGGCAGTATGATGGGCTTGATCACTAGATCCCCGACTTGATATACTTGGCGTCTGACCTTTTTGTTGAAAACCTTGATCATCCGTTTTTGATACATTTCACCATGACAGACAGCATTAAGCCTTTTCTCATCAATCAAATTCATTTGATCAAGTCGAGTCTGGATCCAATTGTCTTCGTTCAAACCCGCATCCTTCATGATTCTCAGAGAAGGGATATGGACCTCAATAGGCAGGACAACCTCCATACCGTATACCAGAGAATAAGGTGTTACCTCTGTCGATGTTTGTGCGGAGGTGCGGTACCCATGAAGAGCAAATGGTAACATCTCATGCCAGTCCTTGTAGGTCACTGTCATCTTCTGTATGATTTTCTTGATATTTTTGTTAGCAACCTCCACAATGCCATTCATCTTTGAACGGTAAGGGGAAGAATTATGATGCTGGATCTTGAATTGTTCACAGAGTTCGGTGATCATGATATTATTGAGATTCTTACCATTGTCTATGATGATTCTCTCAGGGACACCATACCAACAAATCAGGTTATGTTTGATAAATTGCGCCACAACATTCTTGTTAACAGAAGCAAAAGAGGCATCCTTAACCCACTTCGTGAAGTAATCAATGGCCACCAGGATAAAGCGATGCCCATTGGAAGTGGTAGGCCTAATCTCTCCGATCATGTCAATACCCCCTATTGCAAAGGGCCAAGGATCCGTCAAGACGTTCAAAGGAACCGGGGGTACATGCACCTTATCGGCATAAATATGGTATTTGTGACAAGTTCGGGAATGCTGATAGCAGTCTGCTTCCATAATGGACCAATAGTATCCCGCGTGTAGGATATTTTTAGCCATAGTGTGTCCACTAGAATGAGTGCCAAAGGTACCTTCATGTAGATCTGCAATAATTCTCTTTGCTTCGCTCTTGTCTACGCACCAAAGCAAAGTTGAGTCATGGTTGCATTTATAGAGGACTCCATTACTGAGGAAGAACTTTGCAGCGAACCTCCTTAGGAACTTTTTATCATTGACAGATTCCCCCTCGGGATATTCTTGAGCCTCGAGATACCTTTTCACTTCATGGAACCAAGGTTTGCCGGCTACCTCTTCAGTTTCAATATCATAGCAATATTTCTGTTCATCCAACCTTTCAATAGTGATATGAGGGGCCTCGTTATCCCACCTGACCTTGAACATAGATGACATGGTAGCTAGCGCATCCGCTAACTGATTCTCTTCATGCGGGAAGTGTTCAAAGGTGACCTCTTCAAAGTGTGGGAGTAGTGTCAGCACATGTTCTTTGTAGGGGATGAGATTCTGGTGCTTCGCATCCCATTCACCTTTGATCTGGCTTATTACCAAGGCTGAATCTCCGAAAATGTTCAACAACTTGATCCTCGGGTCAATAGCAGCTTTGAGACCCATGATGCACGCTTCATACTCTGCCATATTGTTGGTACCGTTAAAACATAATCTGGCAGTAAGAGGAGTATGACAGCCCTCAGGAGATATGATTACATCACTGATGCCATTGTCGAGTGCATTAGAGGCTCCTTCAAAAACCATAGCCCATCAGGATCCTTCCTCAGGTCCTTCATCCGGTCCAGGTTCTTCACAGTTAGTCACTAACATAATATTCTCATCCGGAAACTCAAAATTCATGGACTGGTAGTCATCTACAGCTTGATGGGCCAAATGATCGGCTAGTACACTTCCCTTGATTGCTTTTTGGGTTGTGTATTGGATATCAAATTCAGTCAAGATCATTTTCCATCTTGCTATTCTTCCAGAGTGTGCGGGATTCTCGAAGATGTACTTGATTGGATCCATTTTAGATATCAACAAAGTAGTGTGGGTCAACATATACTGACTCAGTCGGCGAGCAGCCCATGCCAAAGCGCAATAAGTTTTCTCGAGCAGTGAGTATCTTGTTTCACAGTCGGTAAACTTTTTGCTAAGGTAGTATATTGCATTCTCTTTTGACCGGACTCGTCATGCTGCCCCAACACACACCCCATTGAGTTATCCAATACAGTTAAGTACATTATTAAAGGTCTTCCTTCAATCAGAGGCATTAGAATTGGTGGTTATTTAAGGTATTCTTTGATTCTCTCGAAGGCAGTCTGACATTCGTAATTCCACTTTACCCCCTGATCTTTCTTCAAGAGTTTGAAGATTGGCTCACAAGTAGCAGTTAAATGGGAAATGAACCTGGCAATGTAATTTAGGTGTCCTAAGAAGCCTCTGACTTCCTTCTCAGTGCAAGGAGCCGACATCTCTTGTATAGAATTCACTTTTGCGGGGTCTACTTGAATACCCTTGTCACTGACAATGAAACCTAGCAGTTTGCCAAACCTTACCCCGAAGGTGCACTTATTCGGATTCAACCTCAGCTTCTACGTCCTCAGCCTATCAAACAGCTTTTGTAGATGATCAAGGTGATCTTCCTCAGTTTCAGACCTGGCTATCATGTCGTCAACATAGACCTCTATTTCATGGTGAATCATGTCATGGAACAAAGCCACCATGGCTCGCTGATAGGTTTCCCCAGCGTTCTTAAATCCAAACAGAATCACTTTGTAGAAAAAAGTGCCTCATTGTATGATGAAGGTTGTCTTCTCCATGTCTTCAGGTTCCATCTTGATTTGATTGTAACCAGAGAAACCATCCATGAAGGAAAAGACCTTGTGTTGCACAGTGTTGTCAACCAGAATGTCAATGTGGGGAAGCAGAAAGTCATCCTTGGGGCTCGCCCTGTTCAAATCTCGGTAGTCCACATACATCCGTACCTTGCCATCTTTTTTAGGCACCGAGACTATGTTAGCAACCCATTGGGCATAAGAGGTGACGACCATCCAGTGTTAAACTGTTTCATAAACTCTGCTTTGATCTTCTCTGGCATTTCATGGCACATGCGACGGACCTTCTGCTTTATCGGAGGGAAATCTTCTTTAGTTGGCAGACGATGAACCACAATATCGGTGTCTAGTCCAGGCATGTCTTCATATGACCAGGCAAAGATCTCTACATAATCATGTAACATATGTATCAACCACTGTTTGGCATTAATCCCTAGATTTGCATCGATCTTGACTTCTTTTATGTCTTCCTCTGTGCCCAAGTTCAGCGTCTCAAATGGCTCTTCATGGGGCTGTATGGCCTTTTCTTCCTGCTGTAACAGTCTAGCAAGTTCTCCGGGCACCTCATAATCTTCCTCACCTTCGTCCTCGGCTTGGTTGATCGTATTTTAAAAGTCATAACCGGCAATAGCAGAACTGTTATCAATGGGATATAGAGTGGATATAGATCTGCAGTTTGATGCGTGAGTGTGTGTAAGAGCATAGTTGTATAGACAAAGTAAAAAAAAGCAGAAAAGAAAAAACAGAGAGTGCAAAATTTGTAGGCATAAGTGTTCAATGCTTTATTAATTCCATATGAAATTGAATTAGATAGCCCTCACAAATAAGCCATTGTGCCCCGGTTAAGACACATGGGCGTAAAGTTTATACTGTTTATTACATATAAAAAAAACAAAAAGACAATTACTTCTGAACAAAAGTAATCAATACAAAGTCTCTTTCATTCCAGTTACTGAGTCCACCGTTGGTAGTAGGGAATATCCAGCTGCCCATGTCATCGTCACCATCACTGTCTTCCAAGGCGTTGACCCCATGATTGCTGATACAGAGGGGAGGTCCTCCAGCACGAGCACGGCGAACAACCCTTTGAGCCCCTGAAGAGAAACCTAAGCCAAACTTGTCATACTTGTATGGTATGTTAGGGAGCTGACCTCATATGGTAGACCCACCTCCTTTAATAACAGCTTTTGCATCCTTGAGAGAAGCCATCTTCAAGGGAGGTCTGGTGATATTTGGCAGATTGGTGACAATTTCAGTTGCAGCCATAGTCTGAGGCACCTCTTCAAAATTCTGACACGGAGTCTCGATGAACTCGCCATCCATTTCTACATACCCGAAGGAGTTCAGGTGACTGGCCATGTATTCTTTCTCACCATATACCGTGACGATCTTTCCTTTTACCGGGTAATTCATCATCTGATGCAGAGTAGATGTGACAGCTCCTGCCCCATGGATCCAAGGGCGACCCAATAAATAAGAATAAGATGATATGATATCCATCACGTAGAAGGTAGAGTCGAAAGTATGAGAACCAAATTTTATGGGGATGTCCACCTCCCCGTGCACCATCCTTTTGATCCATCGAAAGCCCTTACCACTATGTTGTTGGGCTTCAAGGTCAAATCTTCACAATCTAGTCTATCCAGAGGCTTCTTGGGCAGAACATTGAATGATGAACCAGTGTCTACCAGGACATGGGCCAAAGTAGTGCCCCGACATTCGACGGAAACATGTAGCGCATCATTGTGTTTTCTCCCTCTGGGTGTTAAATCAGCATCAGAGAAACCCAAACCGTTATCCACCGTCAGATGGGCCACACAATCTTCAAATTGGTCTGCAGAGGTTTCCTGTGGCACATGGGCCGTCTTAAGGAACTTCACCAAAGCCTTTGCATGGGCTTCAGAGCACAATAGTAAGGCCAAAATAGAAATCTTTGAAGGGGTCTGCCCCAGTTGCTCAACCATATTGTAGTCGCTCTTTTTGATGATCTTCAAAATTTCTCCCATTTCCTTCTTGGAAGCCTCTGGGATAGATATTGACTGTGCCTTCCTCCGGACAGGCTCAACCAATATGTCTTTTCCCCGAGTCTTGGTCGACTCGGTAATAGGGGTGTCAGCAGGGGTAATCATAGGAAATGTAGTAGTAGTAGTATCAGCAGGAACAAAAGCAGGAATAATCAAAGCACCACTAACAACTTTTGGAGGAGAAATCTCATGGGAGAACACTCTTCCACTTCTAGTTATTTTGCTGGTTCCCATAATGTTGCCAATGTCGGGGTCAACCTTCTCAGAAACCAGGTCTTCATCGACCAACTAATCTTGCTTGACGCCGTGGTACTAGACGTCACCCCTATAATTCCAGGGAACAATTTTGTCTGAGGAGTATGGGATTGGCCCTGGCATGGTAATTATCAATGGAGTCACCTTCAGAACAGATGCAATCCTGGCGGGTTAAGAGAGGAGTAACAAGTTCATCAATAGCAGTAACAAACACATCATCTTCGATGACATTAACACCACGGCCGTGCTTGGGCATAGGAGCAGTGTTACCATTTGGAATCTCAGGGGCGTAAAATTCAATTTCCTTTGCCTGGATCAGATCCTGCACCTTGTTTTTCAAATCCCAGCAATTGTTGGTATCATGGCCTGGACTTTCTGAATGATAAGCACAATGAGCCTTAGGGTTGTAGTGAGGAGAGGCGGTGTTGGGATTCTTCGGGGCTTCCTTCAAAGTTACCAGATTGATCTTCAATAACTGTGGCAAGATTTGAGACAGAGTCATGTTTATCTGAGTAAACTGTCTTACCGGCCTTTCTGTTCTCAGTTGATTATTCCTTTGTTAGGTAGGTTCAGACTTAGAGATCATTATAGCCCCTACCACTAGACGGCGTTCAGTTCTGTCCTGACTTCTTTGACGGTACATATCACTAACCTCCTTCTTCCCAGCGAATGGCTTCCTTACAGAACTGGAGGACGCATCGTTTTGCATATTCCCACTCCTAATTCTAGCTTCCACCCGTTCTCCTATCAGAATTAATTCAGTGAAGCCGACTGAAGAGCTTCTAATCAGGTGATTAAAGAACGGACCCGACAGGCTACCTAGAAACATATCCACTAGCTCCCTATCGGACAGGGGAGGCTGGACTCTTCCTGCTAAGTCCCTTCACTTCTGAGCATAGTCCTTAAAGCCCTCACTTGAACCCATAGACATATTTTGGAGCTGAGTACGGGTGGGAGAAAGGTCTGCATTATACTGATACTGCTTGTAGAAAGCAGCAGCTAGGTCATCCCAATTATGAATGTTGGCCCTTTCCAGCTGGTAGAACAATTCTAGTTGAGTTCCGGACAGACTATCCTGAAAGAAGTGGACCCACGAGTCCTTGTCAGCAGTGTGAGGATGTATCTTCCTCACATAAGATCGGAGGTGCATCTTGGGACATGAAACCCCATCATATTTGGCAAACACCGGCACCTTGAACTTCTGTGGGATGACAACCCCAGAGACTAAACCCAACTCTTCAAAGTCCAGACTCGGTACCTTCCGGACCTCCATTGCATTCAAATGATCCTCCAACTGTTTATATTTTTCATTAGCAGGAGGATACTGCTCCTCATTATAGTCGGATTCATAATCAGATTCCTTTGGGATGGAGTCTTCCTCTCTTGTTTGCTCTTCTTGACTGTTTCCTTCTTTTGATAAATCTACCAGTTCAGAAGCTCACCGCGCTGGTCCTTTGATCCTTCTTCCCAAATTCACTAACCCAGTTGGTTTCTTTGGCTTCTTCATTTTATATTTCAGTATGAGGGCTTTCAGATCTTCCTGCCCTTTAGCTGGAGCCACAATCATTTGCCGGAACTGGGCGTTTTACGCCCGGAGATCCTTGATGTTTTGTTCAAGAGCCATTTCTTTTACTTGCCGAAATAAACAGCGAAGAAGATAAGAACCCTGCTTTAAAACCTGCTTATGCAATGTTTTCAAGGACCTTATTGGACTTAAACTCTTTTAAACAAAACAGAAAGCAAAACCTTTTATTAGCAAGTTTTTACAGAAACAAAGATTACACAAGGATAAACATTGAAAAGAAATTCCCAAGTCTCCCATGGGCGCTTCCTCTTGGTGTTGAGGTAGGCGTTGAGGTTCCTCTCTTCATGAAGTTGTTTTGTTAATTCCAGCATCTTCTTCTCACTTGTATAGAATTGAGCCTAAAAAGTATCCCATTCTCCCTTGAGCTGGATCCAAGACTTTTGCAACTCTTTGAAGTTGGTTGGCATGTCAGAATGGAGAATAATACAGGACTCGCTCCCTTGAACAATAGGTTCTAAGATCACCAGTAAGATGGAATCGTATGGCATCATAAGACTTTTGGCTCGAGCTCTCACCCATTTGAGGTAAGGTTCCAAAGGGATGGAGTTATTACGCCCCAAAGTCCTACTATCAGTCTTCTTAACAATGCCCCAAGAGAGGATGAACCTCTGACGATTATTTTGAAAATCATCTGATAGTTGAACATAATAGCCTGGATGAGCATATCTAGTGGACCATATCTTCGTGCATAGCTAAACTGATGTAGTGCTAAAGAAGGATTGTAGGTGATGCCTCCCCTAATGCCCAGGAGTGGCACATTAGGAAATTCCCCACAGCGATCAATAAAAGAAATATCCTCTTGAGAGCGAGGGCACCAATGGATGTTGGAGTGAGAGAGAGAGACATTAGTCTTTGAATCCACCTCAAGCCTAAATCATTTTTCATTATTGACCGAGGAAGGTGCGAAATAAACCACCTATATAGCAGAGGGGTGCAACACATGAGAGTTCCTCGCTTCTTCAGAGTACGAGTATGGAGAGAATGTAGGATATCCCCGAGCAATGTAGGAACTGGATTATGAGCAAGAAATATGTTGATGGCATTCACATCTATAAGTTGATCTAAATTAGGAAACATGACCAACCCATAAATCAAGAGAGCTAATACATCTTCGAAGGCATGATAACTCATAGCATCCAGGAAAATCTGAGCTTTCTTCATCAGGAAATTTGCAAGGAGACCTTTAACTTCACTTCTTTTTTCCTAATTGGACTCAATGTCAGATGGCTTCAAGTGCAAAGCTATGAAAACATCTTCAGAAGTTAGGTTTTATTCTAAACTAGTGAAAGGTACTCGCTCCAATATGGGTAAACCAAGTAACTTAGAGAATTCCTCCAGGGTAGGCACCAATTGATAATCGGGGAATGTGAAGCAATGGTGCTTAGGGTTGAAGAACTGGAATAAGACACTCATCAAACCTTCGTCAAACCCGGTGGTAACCAAACTGAGCAAGTGACCATGTCTTTTATGGAATGAGGAGTCCTCAGGGACTTTCAAGACTAATTCCTTGAGCTTAAGAGAAACTTCGGTGAAGCGAATCCGGATGGTTTTTCTGCGATTGAATTCATATCCTACAAAACAACCAAGAGGTAAATCCAACAGGTCCTTGAAATTATTAGTACATATGAATGTCATGATGTTTATGGTGTCATGATTATGCTAAAAATGACAGATAAACACAAGCAAATCATACAATAGGCCTTAGATTCAAAAGCTTGCATGAGTTTTTAAGGTGTGTACCCTCTTGAATGTTTAGTTGGCTCAACCTGTCCTATTAATAGTAACCGGGTTCTAAGGAGCCTCAATATCACTGACCTTCCCTTCAGAAATTGTTTCAGCTCCACACTGAAGTATCGCGGCTGAAAAATCCTGAAAGTCCAGCCTCAATGAGTGTAGTATCGAGTATCAACCAATCTCCAATCGAAATCAAAGTCGGTTATCTCACTACTTCCTAATGGCTAGGATGAGTCAATTAAAGGTTCTAAAGGTTTGTTAGCACTCAATGACACTATGAGGAAGCCTAATTTTATCCTTAACTTACTCAAGGAATATTAGTACAATCCAAAGCGTCGCGCTAAAGTAACCACCACTTCGTCCGTATCGGTCTACGCCGTACAACCTCCATGGTTTATTGCTACTTACCTAATAAGGTGCCCCGGATCCACGTATAGGATCTTTTAGTAACAACCCAAGCAAACCCTCAAAAGTAAAGCAAACGAGCACAAAAAACAATTTAAAGATGAACTAACTCTAAGGTAAACCCCACTTTTATTTTTCTCCAGCAGAGTCGCCAATTCTGTTGCACGGTGGCAGAACCGACTGTTTAATATGCTGTTTTTTTTGCATTTTTTGTTCGCAAGTATGCGGTAAGCAAGAGTCGCCACCGTCTTTTCTTTTATCCAACAAAGGAAAGGGTGAAAAGAACAAAAAAAGACCTTTTTGAGAGTTTTCTGAGTAAGGGTCTAGATTATGGAAATGGAAGGTGTTAGCACCCTTTCCATCCGTGGTTTTCCATGGTGTGGCGGTGGCAGAACCGACTGTTTTTACTGGTTTGTGTTTTGCGTTTTTTGTTTGCAAAATGTCGCGGTAAGCAAGAGTCACCACCGACTTTTATTTCATCCAATCATGGAAAAGGAAAAAGAATAGAAAAACCTTTTTTCGAGATATTCTGAGTACGGGGGGTAGGTTATAGAAAGGGAAGGTGTTAACAGCCTTTCTATCCATGGTTTTCCATGGGCTCTTAGGTACTTGCTCATTTTTCAAATTGCTTGTGCATGCTTGTTTTGAAAATATTTTACTTCGTGATAACCCTTGTATCAGTCCTCAAGATTGTGACGAAGTTTGTTTTGAAAATTTGTTTTGAAAGGTGTTTGTGTGAAAAGTTTTGTTAAGCAAGTACTTAAGATTCTACCTACTCGAAAAAAGATTGTTTGTTCTCATTTCCTCTAGACAATGCTATCCTACTATTAAGGAGTAGGTAGCCCCGTCGTTGGAGTTTGTAAGGGACGTTCGAAATGGACAAGTGCAATCACTAAAGCAATAGTTAGAAAACTTTAGTAGTAATCCTAGAGTCTTAAGATCTTTCCGTGGCAACATCTCTGAGGCAACATTCGAATGGGACAACTTGATCTTTTCAGACTGGAGGGCAACCACTAAAATCTCCTATGCTTAATGGCTGTTTCACGAAGGCAACCGAAGTGGGGTAAACCCTAGGAGTGAGCATGTGCATATGAATTGTTTCAGTTATTTAATCTTTGCACATTAGGTTATCTACCGTTTTAATTTCAAGATATTCTTGCCATACAATCCTATTAGCATACATCTAGACAGTTAAATATTTGCAGGAATTCAAAATGCGAAAAATAAACCTAGCTATTACAAGGCTTTGACAGTTACATAATTGTCTTGACGGGAAATAAAAGTGTGGAATTTAAAACCCTAATTAAAATTATTACAAACTCGAAACAATTACAATAATAATAAAATCAATTAAAATGCGCGCGACAAATTAAATGCGAGAAAAATTGAAAACCCTAAAAATCAACTTGAAAAAAATATTTAAACTATTTTTGAAAAAAGATTTAATTAGGGTATGTACGACTAAAACCCTAATTCTAATTATTTTTAATTATAAAAAGAAGTTGAGATTAACCTAATCTAAACTAAATTAAATAATTTCAAGAAAATAAAATATTTTACAAAAGAAGATTTTGTGTATTTTTTGTGGTTTTTTATTTGAGAAAAAAATTTATTTAATTACAAAATTTAAACCTTAATTTCTATTTAATTTTAACTGAAACAAAATAATCAAATTAGCCTAGTTTCTAATTAAATTAATTAAATAAATAAGTATTTCATAAGAAAAAAATAATTTTTGTGTTTTTGTGATTTTTGATTTTATATAAAAAATTAATAATTTTTTTGTATTAATTAATTAAAACAAATAAATTAATTAATTAAAAAGAAAATAGAAGAGAAAAGCAAACTGGGCCTGTATGCACTAGCAAATGGGGGATGCAAAATCTGAATTTTTTAGGCCCAAAAATGCTCCAAGCCCAGTCAACGCCTGATCTCTTGTAGCATTAACTTGAGGGTGCATCATGGGCCCTCACTGCTGGAGCGTACATCTGGCTGGGTGATAGATCCACTGGTTGGCTATTGGAAGCGCACGGTAGGTCCTGGGATAAGAATTGCATGCAATCTGTGAACAGGAAATAAGAAAATAGGCGTTGTTGGGACCTGGGATCGAACCCAGGTCATTATGTTTACCAACCACATGCCTTGCCAGCTGCGCTATTATGACTTGTTGTTAATATAATAAAAACAAAATATGGTATAAAGAAAACAAATGGCCAAACCCCACGCGTGCGAATTTTCAAACGGGCAAATGGATGATTGCCACCCCATCATCTTCTCCAGGGAACCATCGCTTTTGACATTAACCCTTTACCTACAGACAAACTCGTCATTATAGGCTATAGTGACGGTTTCTTATGCGTGGCTAAAACCTGCAAAAATCTTAAAACGAAATTCAAGCAATATAAATTCCATTCAAGGGCATGAATCAAATGTACTTCATCCCCTGAACATGAAGAGGCCCTTAATTTGGCCCAGTTTTGCCTCTAGCTAGGGTTCCCCAATTTGGAGCTCACGAACCCTAACCATGGCAAGTAGCTATTCCTACATCAAAACTTAAATCCAGGCTATCAAAAAGCTTCCTAGCATGATCCTAAATATGTATATGCAAACAAATTGGATAAAAAACGTGTAAAGCTTTGAGTTACCCTTTTGCCAAGTCAGGGAGGTTTGCTCCAATCTTCACTCCTTTGGTAGGATCTTCTCCAAGGAGAACGAGTCTAAGTCGCCGTCCGTGCTTGGCCGTGCGTGACTCGAGAGTTCGTCGCAATCTGTAGGGGTTCGAACCTTCGCCTTCGACCATGGGCTCCTTTCCCTTCCTTCTTTGCTCGACAAGATCTTCCTTGGAGAAGCGGATGTCAAGGTCAATGATGTCGACCCTAGATAGTAGCTTGACTTCCTCAGAGTTGGAGGGCAGTGTGGCTCCGGTGGTCATTCGAGGTTGAACGTTGATGGAACTGAGGCCCTTGAATGAAGCTTTAAAACAACTTATTGCTTCTTGGATGACCCCATGGAGGGTGGCGACCAAACCTTCGGTGGTGTAGTACTTTATTTTGAGATGCACGGTGGAGGGAACTGCTATGAGTTCGGTGAGAGTGGGTCTCCCGAAGATGCACTGGTAGAGAGACGGGCAATCCACCACTAGGAATTGGGTCTTAATGGCTCTGGCCGTTACCCCTCTCCCGAAGTGACGATCAGCTCGACGTATCCCCAGGGTTTCATGTTGGCTCCATTGAAGCCCTGAAGATCTGATCCGACGTACAGGGTCAGATGGATTTCATTCAGCTGCAAAGTGGTGAACAATTGGGCGTACATGATGTCCACTGAGCTGCCTTGATTGACCAATATGTGTCACACATTAAAATTCACCATACGAGCTCTCACTAGTAGTGGGATGGTCAAATTTGAAGCTCTTTCCGGCAGTTCCTCCCTGTAAAAGGCGAGGGGGTGAGAGCCTTCTCGAAGTTTGTTCAGCATGGAGTCCATGTTTGAGTTAGCTTCAATGAGCTGGTCGAATCTTCTTTTTACCGAGCCAACCGTGTGTCTGTTGAATCCCCCACCGGAGATTACCATGGATGCGGGGAAAGATTCCCAAGGAATGTGGCAGGAGAAGTATAGGGGGACGTTCTCCATGTCTGGGTAGTAGAAATATTCCGGCCGCGAGATGCTCATGGCGACCGCAATGGCGTCGATGTCGGGGGACTTCTTCCCTTCTTCGACGTTTTTGGTTTCTAGTGCTTCTTCACAGGCACCCTCCTTCTTTCTGTATTGTTTGAGGTGTCTATCTCAAATCAGTATTTCGATTGTGTCCTTGAGATGAATGCAATCCTCGGTGTTATGGCCGTGACTTTTGTGGAACCTGCAATATTTGCTCTTACCAGTTCCCGGTTTGAACGGTATTTGTCGGGAGAAGTGCACCCCAACCCGCTTAAATTCGAAATTAGCGTATTCAGATAGAATATGATCCCTTGAAGTAGTCAGAGGGGTGTAGTCGTGGAAACGACCAGCTGGCCTCTTATAGTCCTTGGAGTCCTGATACTTGTCTTCCCATTTCTTTTCTCCCTGACGGGATGTTGAGGGATCTCCATTCCTCGAGGACTTGGCACTCTCTATGTGCCTCGATTCCTTGATGTTGTTTGCGTCTTCCTTCTCCTTGTATTAGATGTACGCTTGGGCCTTGAGGAGGAGGAAGTCGAGCATGGCCGACGTCTCAATTCCCACAGCTTTGGCAAAGTCGTTGCAGGGACGGAGCCTGCGCTCGAGGAGATATTTCTTCATGTTGTCGGTCGTTGAGACTTGGACTGCTTCCTTATTGAAGCATTCGATGTATGCCCGTAGATATTCCCCTCTGCCCTGGATGATTGCTTCGAGCGAATCCTCCAACTTTTGGTGTCGATAAGAGGTGGTGAAGTGCCTCGAAAATATCCTCCCGAGCTGCTTCCAAGAGGTGATGGATTCGTCTGGGAGACTCTTGTACCAAGACATCGCTCCCTTCTTGAGAGTGGTTGAGAATAATCTACATTAGATGGCCCCTCTGACTCCTCGATATTCGAGGAGAGCGTCAATATTCTCAATATGCTCGTTGGGGTCCATCATTCCATCGTAGATTCCCAATGGAGGTGGCTTCTCCAGGCTAACAGTGAGTGGGGATTTTGCAATTTTCGTTGATAGTGGGCCACGGGGCTCGTCGTCTTCACTATCCATGGGGGACGAAAAAGGGGAGTGATAATTTATAACCCGTCGATCATTGCAATCTCGTCGGGGGGAGGGACTCCTCCGTTTCTGTCTTGGTTCAGGCGAAGGTAATCAAGCACAACCAATTTGGCTGCCATCTTTCCTCTTCTTAGACAGAGGGGGGGTCTTGGTCTTTTGCAAGAGGTGTGTGTTTGCGTTTCTTGAAGAAAGAAATGTCACATTTCTCTTTTCATGGTGGAGGGCCGCGCCTAGGCGGTGATATACTAGAGGAGTCTCGTCGTCGGGCTCTTTGAGGAGGAGACCTCGACCACTTGTTCTCCCAGGCCCCCATCCTTTGGTTTTGTTGTAAGATGAAGGCCTTGGTATGATTGATGTAAGCGAGCAACTCTACAATGGCCGGGTGGCCCTGAGAGGGATGGTGTTGTACCCTAAAATTTGCCCTCCCATTTTCTTCAAAACATTCTTCTAAGGCTCTCAAGTACACAAGGCTACTCAAGGGTTGACCAGTCAATTCCCCTCTTAAGCAATGAGTCCACAACTAGAGTTTTGTGTTTTTCAAGGAAGTTTGTTTTGAAAAGGTCTCAAGTGGTTCCCATGGTTCTTCAAAGGTCTTCAACAATGTTCATGTCAAGTATCAAGTCTTGCATCGCAAGTTTGCTCAGTGAATGGCTCAGATGATTGAAAATCAATTATATTGTGTAAAAAGTTAACTATAGTCAACATACAGTCAAGCTTCAAGATTTTTGGTCAAAATCAACATTTTAAAGTGATATTCATCATTTGATCAAGGGTTGATCATGATTCCTCAAGAAAAGCCCTCAAATCATCAAAAGTCAAAAGTTACCAAATTAGGGTTTCCTTAGGAGAAGTCAGCTGAACTTTGACCAAGCATAACTTTCACATTCTTCATCAACCCTTTCCCAACTAAAGCCCATTTTGAAGGAAATTCAATTCTCTACAACTTTGTTTCTATTCTGAAATCCAAAAAGTGCTTCATTTGAGAGATATGAGCCCATACATTATAGGTCATTTCAAAAGTCAACAAAAACACACTTTTTGTCAAGGCAACTTACATCAAGATAAATCTCCAAATGAAAATTTGATCAAAAGAGGAATTGAAGAAAATTACTTGAACTTTTCAAAAAGTCAAATATCATCTTCAAAAGATGAAAATTTAGAGAGTTATGACAATTGCAAATTGAGAAATTTTGGTAAAATGCATGAAATGCAAAGTGAGCAAACTTGAAATTCTAGACTAATGAGCCTAACTTTTAATGTTAAAACATGTTCAAAATGTGTTAGAATACCTATAAATCCATTCATATATTTTTTATGATTTTTATTTATTTTATTTGAATTTTTATTCATTTAAATGCAAGTAAATCAAAGAAAATATAAAATCATTGGACCAAGGCGCATGAGCTTTTGATTTGAATCACATGGAGGCCCAAGAACACATGACAAACATGCCAAAACCATGAAAACATGTTGGGAACAAGAATCTTCAAGTTTGGAATATTTTTAAAACAATTTTGGAAAGATTTCAATGTGTTTTTTGCAATGAATTGTGACATAATTGTACAGGATTCTTGTCTTGTTCTTATTTAATTTCATTCCTCTATAAATACATGCAATAATCAAGTGCAAAGGACACAAAAGCTGTTCTAAAAAAAACACTTCAAAATTTCCAAAATTCTCAAAACTAGGGCAAGTTGTAAACTCTAGTTGCAGCCACGATCAAAACAAACTAGCCTTTCCATTCACTTCCAGGAGCATTATAGGGTATGTTTGGATCACTTATAATGATTCAAAGAGCATGAAATGAGCATACATGCTACTCCGTTTTTCTTAATTTCGTGCAAATTCATTTTTCTGTTTTCATTTTGTTTTATTGCATACTACCACAACTAATGATCTTCTGAGGTACAACAATACATGATATGTTTTTGATAATATTTCCCAATCTTTGCAGGTTTATCATATAATTATCAAATCCAATTTTCAAACACCAAGCGCGCATGGTTTAGATGACAAAGGATGGAGACTGTAAATAGAAGGGCATGGATTCAAACCCCAGCGCCTGCACCTTTCTTTTCTTCTTTTCAATAATTTTTAACCCTTTTCTATCTTTCCTTTTCATTTTGTCTAATTAATTTAATTTTTCTTTTTAATCATTTTCTTTAATCAATAAAATCACAAAAAATATAATAAAATCAGAACTAGACTTTTAATAGGTTAATTTAATTTCTAGACAATGTTTTTCTTAATTAATTAATTAGACATAGGTTTCTTTTATAATTAATTAAATCTTTAATTTAAGTTTAAAGTTTATTTATTTTATAATTCAAATCAAACCAAAAATGCACAAAACATTTAATTTCTATTCTTTTAGATGTTAAGACTTTTAAAAATAATTTTGCAAATATTTTGTATTTACGTTTGCTATTTATTTTATTAGAAACAAATGCATATGTCGCATATGTTTTCTTGTAATAGTTTAGCATTTAAATTCCCGCAAAGTTGTAAATATTGTAAATCTCCCAAAGCCATGTAATAGCCGTAGGCCTTTACTTTCCCGCATTTTATTTTCTTGCGCCTATATTTTGTATGCCTTGTATGTATATATAACTATTAGCTAAATAGAATTGTATGACAAGATAATAATTAAACGCTAGAAAACTTAATCAAGACAAATTAACTGAAAATAAATCACTTTTCACACACGCACCTCTAGGGTGACTACACTTCTTGCCTTCGGAAAACATTCATGTCCCTCGAACGTAGAGATACCATTAGCAAAGACCCTCAGTTAAAAATCATCATAAAGATCATAGTCCCTCGATGATTCTTTGATGTTGCCTTCGGTAAATGATCTTATCCCTTGATGTTGCCTATGAATACATGATGATAGTCCCTTCAAATTGCTAAAGGTATCCCTATATGTTTCCTTTATGACTGTACGATGACTCACGCCTGTCCCTCAAAACATCCAATGATAGAGCTTCCTACTAACCAATGATAGGATATCACTATCTAAAGGAGGAGGAAAAGAACAAAAGACTTTTGGGTAGGTAGATAGTTCTTAATCGCTTGCTCGCGAACATTTCAAAACATTTTTCACACAATACACTTCTCTTTTGAAATATTTTCAAAACAAACACTTTGTATGCGTTCTCAACTGATACGAGAATCATTACAAAGTTGCCGAACTTAGGCATTTTCAAAATATTTTCAAACTTACACATTCAATAAGCATTTTCAAAAGTGAGCTAGCAATTAAGAGCCAGTAGATAACTACGGATGAAAAGGATGCTAATACCTTACCTTTTCCTAACCTACCCCCCTTACTCAGAAAAATTCTCAAAGGCCTTTCCTGTTCTTTTCACCATTTCTTTTATTGGATAAAAGAAAAGTCAGTGGCAACTCTTGCTATCCGCAACATTTGCGATAAAATGCAAAACCAAAAGTCTGTTCTCCCACTATATTACAGAACTCGCGACTCTGTTGGGGACAACTAAAGTGGGGTTACCTTACAGTTAGATCACATTTAAAATGCTTTACTTGCTTGATTTGTATGCTTTACATTTCAGGGTTTTGCTAGGGTTTATATTTTGTAAAGATCCTATACCCGAATCAGGGGAATTTTAGGTAAGTAGAAATAGATCGTGAAAATTGTACGACGTATAGCGATATGGTTAAAGTGATGGCTACGTTACTGTGAAATATTGGTTGGTTCCGGTGTCCCTTGAGTTAAGTCAAGGAGAATGCTGGGTTGCCGCGTGGTGTCATGAAGCATTAACTGGCCGTAGAACCTTAGTTGACACAAGTTAACCATTAGAAAGTAGTGAGATGTTCGACTTTGGTACAAACTGAATTTGGTTGATACTCAATGCTACACTCATTGAGATCGGACTCTCGGGATATTTCGGTCGCAGATCAGATGCTTGTGCTGAAACAATGCATGGGAGAAACACCAGTGATATTGAGACTCCTAGAACCCAGTTACTTTTCTTAGGACAAGTTGAGCCAACTAAAACTCAAGAGGGTACTTACCTACAAACTTTGTGCAAGCCTTTAAACCTAAGGCTACTTGCGTGACTTGTTTGCATTCATTATCTAATAACTTGAACTCCTTGTAGGGCTTATTTATATCTATTATCTAAGGACGTGAATTCCTTGTAAGACTTGTTTGTATCCATTATCCAATAACTTGGACTTTTTGTAAGACTTACTTGTTTTCATCACCTTACGCTTTTGCTTAGTGCATAACATACACATCATGACATCATGCCATAACATTTTCATTAACCATTTCAAGGATCTCAAAGGCATGTGATGCAGGTTATCATGAACTAGACGCCTAGCAAGGGGCAGGAGGATTTATCTTCCTCTAACCAAATGCCGCAAAAATATCATAAACCGATGTCTAGCAAAGGGAAAAGGAGATTTATTTTTCTCTAACTAGATGCCATCAAAGAACGAAGTATGTTATTTTGAGTCAAAGGCTAAGACTCACTTGACACAGTGAGCTTGATTCTCGTAGAAGGATATTTAATGATACAAAGTTCTTCAATCAAAGCTGCAGTCGGATTCTAACATTTTCTTCTGTTTACCCCGCGAGATCATTGAAAACATTACATTTACATATCATGCATTTAATTACATAACAGGTTTTCTCAAGACAAATTTTCTCATCTTACTGTTTATATCAGCAGAAATGGCTCTCAAACAAACAGTGAAGGATCTTCAGTCTCAGAATGCTCACTTTTAGGAATTGGTTCTAAGCTTATACAAGGGGCAAGAGGAATTAAATGCACTCCTAGCTGAGAACATGACCCAGAAGAATCCTGAAGACAACAAGGATGACCATTTGGAACAACTAAAGACTGAGATGAGAATCCAGATGATTGGTCAAATGGATCTTATCCAAAATTTAGCTCGGGGACAAGAAGAGTTAAGAATCCTCATTAGCGAACTTCATCAGAACGGATATGACCGTATATGACGAACTGCTAGAGTTGGGGATCCGATCATTAACCAGCCTCCAATGAGACAGTAAAATGACTTGGTTGAAAGTAGGATGGGAATAAGAGAGGGAAAGAGACAAGCTGACATTGCTAATCCTTCGGTTAGTGGAAAATGGCCTTTCCAATTTGTTATTACATCTGTTGTACCCAAAAATTTGCCCTCTTTTCATACACGCATATTATTGGTTTTATGGTTATGGAATAAAGGTATATTTATCAAGCTTCTTCAAGTTACAAGTGACGTTTATTTCGTCAATGGATATTCTCAGAGTATTTTCCGTGCTGAAGATCGGTTTGCCGTTTTGCAACGATTCGGGGTTCAAAGATTCACAAGTCCAACCCGGCGCGTCATATTCAGGTGTCTTTTTGGCAAGATATCTCTGATAACGTATTCTAAAATTTAGGTTCGGCTCAAGATTCAATTCTTTAAAGAAGGTATCCGAATGTGTGAGTTTTCTCGAAGAAATATGGTGAAAACGTGTGCTGAAAGTGCAGTTTTTACGCGCTAAAAAATTCATAACTTAAAGACCGTGGCTCGTTTTGAACCCGTTCCGTTGGCCAAAATTTTGTATTGACGTCATCTACATTTTCATCTCTCACGGATGGAAGCCAATTTCGATTAGAAGGTCTTCAAAAATGCGGATTTATCAAGTATTCTCGTACAAAAAATTTGTGACAAGTTTATTTGCGTCATGTTCAGAAAATCATAACTTGGTCGATTTTCATCGTATCGAGCTGGTTCCGGCACCAAAATTTCACAAATTGAGTTGGATAAGTTTTCACAGAAGGTATTGAGTTCGAACGGTATCCAAAAGGCCTTCGTTTTTTGCTAAGAGTGCGTGTGACGCGCCGAAAATCCTGAATGCTGGATATTATTTCATCTGGGTCGAAACTTCGAAAATTCATAACTCGGTCAATTTTTATCGGATCGGGCCCATCTTTTTACACAAGGTCACTGACTCAGAGATCTACAACTTTTCTTCCAAAGTCGAGACCAGATTATGCTCCGATCAATACCAGTTTTTTATTGAAGAACGTGTCAGAGTTGACACTGGAGCCCAAAATAAGTTTGTCTGAGCTGAAACTTCAAAAATTCATAACTAATTCACCGCTTATCCGATTGAGCCCATTTTCGGACAGGAGTTAGTTCTCGATGTCGGCTACATTTTGTTTTCACATTTCAACTTCAAAAATTGCACTTATGCCTCTACGATTTAGCATGGAACGTGACAAACTCAAGTGAACATTGGAGGCCCAATTGCACATTCAAAGCCATTTTTTCTCTCTAATTTCTATTATATAATCTCATTCTTTTCACACAAACAAAAAAGGAGGATACAAAAAAAAAGCCTTTGCCACAACGCTGTCAGAATATCAAATTCTTTCAAGAACCCTAAAACCTTGAAATCCTTATTACAAATCCCCATCTCACTACAAACAAGCCATCCCTGTTACAAACTCACATCTCACTACTTCTCCAGTAAGGGTAAGGCTGGCTTGATCTCCATGATCAAAAGGGCATAAAAGCATTCATCTCACTACTTCTCCAGTAAGAGTAAGGCTGGTTTGATCTCCATGATTAAAAGGGTATAATCATTCATACATGCCATATCGGTTTTAACATTAAATTATTTCATATATTGGCTTTATTTGTATTTAATAATATATAGTAATTTATTTAATGTATTCATGAGAATTAACACTGTAGATTTAGACAGGATCTCATGCAGGTTCATTACAGAACGTTGAGGCTAAAACACAAATGGCCAAAACAGAACAACTAACACATGGCACCAATGCATAACAAGGCAGACATCTTGAGAAGGTTAAGGGCATGGGTTCAACAACCACCCCTATTCGTTTTGGTTTTCTTCCTATATTTATCCTTTTACCTATTTTTATTCTTTCTGTTTAAAATATTTTTTTTAAAACTTAATATTTTTCACAAACCTTTGATTTTTTATAATAAACTCGAATAATTAGTTTTAGGTTTTAATTTAATTTTAGGTAACTTTAATTATTTTGTAAATAAATTAAAATTAATTAGAACAATTAGGATTTTGTTTCTAACTTAATTCTATTTTCTCTTTTTCTTAAAATAACAAAAATAAAAAATAGGCCATTTAATTATTTTTTTAACTAATTTAATTACTAATTAATTTTGTATTTAATTTTAAAAAACCTAATTCTTTTTTCTTAGAAATAATTAAAAACAACAAAAAATAATTTTTCTTTCGATTAGGTTAGACGGGGTCAAAACCCTAATTCTCTCTCGTTCTTTATTCACACGCGCTTTATTTTATTTTACCATATTAATGTAATTGCTCACAAGTTGTAATAGATTAATTAGGACCTTTTTACTTTCATTTATCGTTTTTTAAGGGTTTTTTTTGGCTATGTAAATACCTGAAGCCTTGAAATAGCTTAGCTTATTTTCCGCACTTTAAATTCCGCAAATATTAACAGTTAGATGTATGAATAATTAGGGATGCATGACAAGAATGTATGATTAACTTTAAAACGGTTAGCTAACCCTAAATGTGCAAAGATAATAAACTTGAAATTGAATCACTCGCACATGCGCACTCCTAGGGTACACTCCCACTTCGGTTGCCTTCGGTAAACGATCATTAAGTATAGGATATTTTAATGGTCACTCTCTTGTCTAAATAAAGATCAAAGTCCCGTTCGGAAAAGTTGCCTCGGAATGGTTGTCTCGGATATTGTTGCCTCGAATAATTGATCTAAGACATTACGGTTACTACTAAGACGTCCTAGCATTGCTTTAGTGACCGTACGTCCCTTTCGATAGTCCCTCAAACTCCAACGATGGTGCTACCTAGTCACTAATAGTGGGATAGCGTTGTCTAAAGGAAACGAACATAGAACGATTCTTTTTTCGAGTAGGTAGATTAGTTCTTAAGTACTTGCTCAATCCAAACAAGCTTTTTCACACTTACACTTTTTTTTCAAACAAAGTTTTCAAAAACACTTCGTAACACTCTTAAAGACAGAAGCAAGGGTTAAATCGAAGTAAAACAAAAAACTTTTCAAAACACACAAATACGGAAGCAATTTTTAAAAATGATGACCAAGTACCTAAGAGCCCGTGGAAAACCACGGATAGAAAGGGTGCTAATACCTTCCCTTTCTATAATCTACCCCCCTTACTCAGAAAAATCTCGAAAAAGGATTTTTTCTGTACTTTTTTCCTAATCCTTTGTTGGATAAAATGAAAGTCGGTGGCGACTCTTGCTTACCGCGACATTTTGCGAACAAAAAACACAAAACAGTATTAAACAGTCTGGTTCTTCCACCGTATCACAGAACTGGCGACTCTGTTGGGGAATAATAAGTGGGGTATACCTTAGGATTAGTTCATCATATTGCTTCTATTGTTTGATTTGATTTCTTTATTTTTGTGGGCTTTGTATCGGAGTTACTATAGATCCTAGCCCGGATCTGGAGAACACCTATTAGGTAAGTAGCAATAAACTGTGAGGGAACTGTACGACATAGACTAATACGGTTGAAGCAGTAGCTATGTTGATGTGGCACATTAGTTGGTATCGGTATCCCTTGTGGAGGAACAAGGAGAATACGGGGCTGCTATATGGGTCGTTAAGCATCAACTGACCTTAGAACCTATAATTCACCAACTTGGCCATAGGAAGTAGTGAGATAGCTGGTCTCGGTGTAGAGCTGGGAACTGGTTGATACTCGATGCTACACTCATTGAGACCATACTCTCGAGATAGTTCCGGCTGCAAGAAAACATTGTGTGAGCTGAAACCATGACCGATGGAGGATGGTCAGTGATATTGAGAACCTCTAGAACCCGGTTACTATTATTAGGACAGGTGTGATCGGTGGAAATAGAACTGACTGTTTTTTAATGATGGTTCGCGAAATGTCGCGGTAAGCAAGAGTTGCCACCGTCTTTTATTTTCTCCAACAAGGAAAGGACAAAAGCACAACAAAATTCCTTTTCGAGATGTTTCTCGGTTCGGGAGGTAGATTTATAGAAAGGGAAGGTGTTAGCACCCTTTCTATCCGTGGTTATCCACGGGCTCTTAGGTACTTGCTCACTATGTTTTCAAAAATGTTTGCTTTTCAAGTGTTTGTGGGTTTTGAAAAAAGGTTTCGTTTTGAAAACTTCTAGGTAACTCTTGTATCAGTCCTCAAGAGTGTATGAAGTATTTGTTTGAAAACTTTTTGAAAGTGTAGGTGCGAAAAGATGTTTTTGCTTTTTGAAAGAGCAAGTACCCAGGAGAGATCTACCTACTCTAAGGAATTAGGCTGTGTAAGAGTCCTTTAGACAGTACCATCCCACTATTGAGAAGTAGGTAGCACCGTCGTTGGAGTTATTCGGGTCAATTCGATTATAGGGACATGTGTGGTCACCAAAGCAATAGTAGGACACCATAGTGGTAACCCTAATGTCCTAGATCCTTTTTTATTCGAGGCAACCGTTTCGAGGCAACTGGATCTTTAGACAGGAGGGCGACCTCTAAAACACCCTATACATGATGTCCACGTCGAGGCAACCAAGTGAGGCGTACCCTAGAAGTGGCATGTGCATGTGTGTCCAATTTCATTTAAATTATCTTTGAACATGCATCATTGTGAGCTACGGATTGATTTTATTTTTCAGACAAGTCTTGTCATGTATAATTAACAGTTAATAATTATTCGGAAAATAAAGTGCGGAAAGTAAATCTACGCTATTACAAGGCATCGGGTATTTACATCGCCAAAAACATAACCCTTGAAAATAAATTGCAATAAAATAAAGAAAGCGATAAAAGTCCTAATTATCTATTACATTCTCGGAGCAGATACATAAATATGATCAAAATAATGAATTAAAAATAAATATGCGCGCGAAAGAATTGAATCGGGACGTCCTTAGGGTTTTGACCCTTTTTGAGAAAAGAAAGAAATTTGGTCCTTTTTTGCATTTAATTAAAATTAAACCTAATAATTAATTAATTAATTAATTAAAGAAAAAGTATTTTTTATGTTTTAATGAAAATAAAAATAAAATAAATTAAAATTGTCAAAAGAAAAACCCTAATTCTAGATTGATTTTATTTATTATAAAAAAAAGATTAAAATTGTCCTAGTTAAACAACTAAACTAATTAATTAGAATTTATTTACAAAATAATTAATAGTGAAAATAATAACAATAATAGAAATATTCACATTTTTTTTATTGTCTGAATTTATTATGAAAATAATTTGTTAGTTAATAATAATAATAATAATAATAATTAATAAAAGAATTAAATAGAAATTAACAAAAGAAAATAATAGAGAAACCGGGGGGGGGGGGGGGGGGGTTGATGGCCCAATGTGGAGGTGGATTAGCAAACTGAGGCCCAAGAAGCACACAAGCCTGTTTGACTTTCTGATTTGCCTACGCGTGGGTTGACCAGGAGTATGGTGCGGATCATCTTATGACCACTGGATTGATGCACAAGGCCACTTGGCACACTGATTTGTGAGGTGCATGATAAGACGCTTTGGATAGCCTGCATAGGAATACATGAAGAAAAGAACCAACAAATATTTTGGGGGACAAGGGATTCGAACCCAGGTCCCATCGCTCAATTCCTGTTCTCCCTTGCCACTACACCAATTGCTCTAATTGATATTATACCAAATAGCAATTAATATATTTGTAACTCAACAAATATGCCTGAAACAAAAAAAACAAACGCGCGATTTTTTAAAAGAACAAATGAGAGGGAGACGCGTCAGCGTCTTCTTCCTTGGTCACTGGTTTTTTACCTGCGGATTTCTATCCGCAGGAAACTCCTTAGGTCCTTCCTAAAATTATCCCTAGGCTGCAAAAATTCCATCCAAGCCCATGGTTATGATCGTCCATGTCCCCTGAGTTCATCCATGCTCATGATTTGTTCTAATTTTACCTGGAAACAAAATGCCTAAAAACAACACAAACAAACCCTAGACGCGGGTATCATCATATAAGGCCTAAAAACAAAATTGATTATTGCCATTAGGTTAGAAATCAAATAAGGAACACAAATATGCCAAGGCTTTTGAGAAAAAATGCAAGAATAGAGAGCTTAGGTTTCGTGTTCAGGGGCGAGTTTGTGAGAACTTACAGCGCTGTATAGGTGGTCTTTGGACGTGGTAATGGTCGTCTTAGCTTCAGTGGATAGCAAGGAAGAAGGTCACGTGCTCCTTTTTGTCTGGAAACGCTTGCAACACTGTTCTTGATCTCCCACTTTTTCAAGAACTTTGCAATTTTCTTTGGCCGTTTTTAGCAATCCTTAGGTCGTGAATTCTGTTGGTACTGCTTACTTATGTATATGAGAACAAAATTAGGTCAAAAGTTGGGCCTTAATCCATGTATATGAGAGAATTAGGTTTACACTTTCCTCCATTGACAAACTTTCCAAATTTGAATCAAATCTAAGATTTTGTGTACACATAAGCCCTAGCACGAATTGTTTGGTCAGCACATGATATATGAAAGCTGTATAAATCATAAAGATACTATTCCATTGATTTTTAGATTTTATTTGAATTATTATAGATTTAAAATGAATTAAATCAATAAAAATTAAATAAAATAGAAAAATAAATGTTTGATCCTGAAATTAATCATGGGACACGTGTGTGGCATGACAAGGCTGAGTCAAGTGGAAGAAAGTGGGCCCTTTTGTCAAAAATTGAAGTTTTAAGGATAGTTGACTTTTGCAAATTCACAAAAATTTCCCAACTTCTCCAATGCACATCTTGCTCAATTTTGATCCTATGACCATGTTTTTGGACATTTTGGAAAGGTCTTGAAGTCCTCTAACCAATGCCTTTGGTCCCATGTCATTTGGATTTATCAATCTCAAGTTATGGTCTTTGACTTAAAGTGCATTTTTGTTGACTTTTGAAATTGACCTATAATGTAGAAATTGATAACTTTTTGTGAGAGCATTTCTTGGACTTGGAATGTGAAGATGAGTTGTAGGAAATGTCATCCCCTTCAAAATGAGCATTGGATGGGATTTTTTTGATGAACCATGAAAAAGTTATGCCTTGGTCAAGATACAGTTGACTTTTCTACTGTCCAAAAATAGCAACTTTTTGCATCTTGATGATTTTTGTGCCATGCTTGTGGAATCATGATCAAGACTTGATCAAATGATGATTGTGAGCTCAAAATAAGATGTTGACCAAAATTTTTGACTTTTGACTGTAAAATGACCATGTTGCCCCTGTAGTTGATTGTGAAGCAAATGGGCTTTTTGACTGTGCAATTTTGACATTGTGAGACTTGAGACTTGACATGTAGATGCTTGGTAATGTTTATAGGCATATGAGACTTGATTGGACCATTGAAAACCTCAAATTCTTTGAAAGAACCAAAACCCTAATTTTGACTGGCTTAGGAGGCATTTGGACTGTGCAACCCCTTGAGAAATCTTGAACCATTTGAAGATGATTCTTGATAAATCTTGAAGAATATGGGAGGGAAAATTTTGGGGTACAACAACAGGTTGAAACCAACTGAACTTCAAGAGGGTAGTACCTAGACTCCATGCAAGCCTGAAACTTAAGGGCTCTTGTGTGACTTGTTTGCCTTTATCATGTCTGTTATCTGTTATACCTGTTGTATTCTTTTATCATGACATCATGCATCATAACATAACATGGCATATCATACTAACCATTTCAAGGATCTCAAGGGTCTGTGATGTAGGTCATGGCGAACCAGACATCTAGCAAGGGGATTTATTTTCCTCTAGCCAATGTTGTCAAAGAATCTTGAGTCAGGGGCTATAAGCCACTCGATATGGTGAGCTTGACTCTGGAAGAAGGACTCTCAACGACACGAAGTTTCTTCAATCAAGCTACAATCAAATTCTAACAGTTTCTTGTTTACCCCGCGAGATCCTTGAAAACATTGCATGCATATCATACACATCATTACAGGTACCATTACAGGTTTCTCATCTGCTTCGCTATTTATTTTAGCACGAAATGTCTTCTGAAATACCTACCGATCAGGCCATCAAAGCTCTTCAGGCACAGAATGCCCAATTCCAAGAGATGTTCTTGAACCTGGCTAAAGGGAAAGAAGATTTGAAGACTCTTATCCTGAAGGAGAAGAAGAAGAAGAAGGTGGTTCTTCTGAATATGGGTCACATATTTGGGAATAGGTTACGACAGGAAGCTGATCTGTCTCATTCATCCAAAGGAGGAGAGAATCAAGAGGAAGAAAAGGGTCCTAGCCATGTGGTCTCTGATAATGATACTGATTTTGATAATGAACAATACCCTCCTGCTGAGGATAGGTACAATCAACTTGAGGACCGTCTGAGTGCTATAGAGATTCAAAAGATCCCCGGTTTGGATTTCAGAGATCTGGGACTGGCATCTGGGGTGGTGATCCCTCACAAGTTCAAAGCACCGGTTTTTGCTAAGTATGATGGAGCATCCTGTCCAAAACTCCATCTCCGCTCATACGTCAGAAAAATTCAACCTTACACTGCTGATAGGAATCTATGGGTACATTTCTTTCAAGATAGTCTGTCAGGGACTCAGCTTGAATGGTTTTATCAATTGGAAGGAGCTAATGTCCAAAACTGGGAGGACCTTGCTGCTGCTTTCTACAAGTAGTACCAGTACAACGCCGACCTTGCTCCCACTCATGCTCAGCTTCAGGGTATGTATATGGGTGCAAGCGAAGGTTTTAAGGACTATGCTCAAAAGTGGAGATATTTGGATGGAAGAGTCCAACCCCCGTTGTCTGATAGGGAGTTGGTTGATATGTTTCTAAGGACGCTATCTGGTCCATTCTTTAATCATTTGATCGGCAGCTCGTCAGTGGGTTTCACCGAGCTGATTCTGACTGGAGAAAGAGTAGAAGCTGGGATCCTGAGTGGTAAGATCCAGAAAAATACCTCTTCAAGTATAGATAAGAAGTCATTTGGTGGCAAGAGGGAAGCCAATTCTGTGCACGGCCAGAAGAGGCGTAGCAAGGCAGACTACCACCAATCTGTGGGGGCAGTGTTGATCTCTAATTCGGCACACACACAACGACCATAACAACGAAACAATCAGCCAAGGGTGGAAAGACCTCAAAGGAAGTTCACCCAAATCAACATGCCATTGGCACAAGCATTGCAACACGTGTTCAAGATGAATCTAATTACGGTGATAAACCCTCATCCGAACCGTAAGACTTCATCTCATAACTACAACCTGGATGCAAGGTGTGCTTATCATTCTGGTAGCCCAGGGCACGATACTAACGATTATTGGGCGCTGAAATACAAGATTCATAATATGATTTACGCCAAGGAGATCGAATTCGACCCTCCTGAGACTCCCAATGTGATCACTGCTCCCTTGCCAAAACATGGCTAGGATTGAAAGCATTTTTTTTCATTTGAATTATGAAGTTGTATTTTCTTTGCTTATTCAAACAATTATTGTCATGTCAAACTTTCTTATTTCATTAATGTATTACACGTGTCTGTCTTGAATTAATTATTTCATTATGCTTAAATTGCTTTATATTTCCTTTTCGTGATATTCAACTCTCGACTAAAAAACTGTAAGCCTTTAGAGGGAGGATGACGAAAATGATACCACGATCTCTACAGTATGCTTTTGAACGGACCCCTGCTGACAATGTACAAGCGTTGTTTCAAATCCTAAACAGTGGAGTTATAAGGAAGATAATCCCTAGTCAACCCCTTTGAGCCAAAGAAGTAGGAGTTTTTCTTTTCACACAAATTAAAACCCTTAATCACAACCTGGGGCAGGGTAGTTTTCTCAGTTAATCCAGGTGCACAATGAATGGCTTCAAAGACGTCCTTCCAAAACAAAAGACGGTAATGGTTCCCTATAATCGTCAAGACAGACAATCATTATCTCTCGAAATAAAAGCCCATTAAGTCAAAACCTATGAAGGAGACTTAAGAAAAAACTAGGGCATCCCGCTGACTGTAATCATAAAAGAAACAGTTCAGGCAAAAAACAGGGATAATAAAACAAAAAAAAGAGGTTATCACAAATCCTTGGCAAAAAAAAAGATTACAAAATGACTGCCTTTTTCAAGTAAACTGTCAATATCCGAACCATCACTGGAATATCAGAGCAACGACTCAAACGGATTCTAAATGCACAATTAACTAAGCATGGGATCAAAGAATATCACGAAGAACGGGTGGGTACAAATAAAATTTGAGCCTTTATCCTTAGTTTCTTAAACCGTGAACCAGGCCACGTTATAACCCTTAAAAGTCCTAGCTGAAGCATGAGTTAGTTCGAAAGCATACTGTTACAAAAGGTATCCTGACTCCTGTAGGACTTGCTGTAAATCCTGAGTTGACATCACATTTTACAAAATTTTCCTGTTTTACTGAAAAATGCATTTTCAAAATCTTCAAGATAGACATAAGCTTTACATTCTTAAAATATTATTGTTTGCATATGACTATTTTTTCAACAACATAGAGATTCGCATAAAGAATATCTAGTGAACAAAAAACTTCTCCAACGAAAGTGGTCACCTCAAGTGGAAAAACGCTTCCAACCAAAGGGCATGGCTTGATCATTGTCCATCATTTGGGGCAGTCAAGATTCAAGGAATCTCTCAAAGATGCCAAATAGCCAGGGGAAGATCTCCATATGAATCACTTGGGGGCATTGGGCATGAATTCCAGCAACGAATCCTGTACGATCAAACAAACATCTTCTGGTATTGTGGCAACACAACACCACCGACAGTGACAACTCCCTACACCCTGAGAGCGTGGACATAGTCAAAAAATACTGCGCATGAACAAAGACCCGCTAGGTTGACACACCTAGGCAAAACAAGGGCGTCTCGGCGAACCAAAAGGTTCGGGCAAAAATTAGGGATAAAAACAAAAAAATATTTGTACACCCGGAAAGTCGAAAACCTGAGAAGGCGGCTTGGGCAAAAAAGGGTATCCTGGTGGACTGAAAATCTGAAAAGACAGTCCATGCAAAAGTTAGGGATTAAAGAGTACGACTATGTCCCGTTATGTTGTCACTTTCATATCAATAGAAGACTTATCATTCCGATCGGTAGTTACCAAGCACCTCATAAGTTGGGATGACACTCAATCCACAAGGCTTCCGTAGGCACTTTCTCCAGCAGGTACAGGGGCAGAAAAGTCTTGATGTGAAGTCATTGTCATATCCTCAGCACGCGTCCCAGTAATATCTACACTCCCCGCATAGTAAGAAATATCCAAAAGCAGTGGTGTTAATTCTCCCCAAGCAGAGTTCATCTTTCACCAACAATGGAAGACCATCCCTAGTGGAGTTTATTTCTTCCACAGACAAAATTTTTATCCCTGACAGAGTTCATCATCGCCAGCAACGGTAATTCATCCCCAACCAAGGTTATTGCTCCAAATCAGCGGATCTTCTGACAGAGTATCTCTTCCCCACATAGTCATTTTTTCTCGCCAGTTTATTCTCCAGCGGAATTATTCTCCGGCCAAGTTATTCTCAAATCATCTTCGGTTGTTATCCCCAGCGAGCGAAACTCTTTATTCTCCAACGACATTCAGGGATTTATTTTCCCAAACTCGGACGTGCCACAATAACATTTCATGTTTATATATCATGACGTGCGCATACATATTGCATACAGCATAATCTCATTTATTTTGAGAACATCATCATACAATGCATGTCATGCATCATATACGATTAATCATGTACCTTTTCAGGAAAGATGGTTATCATCAACAACTTCCATCAAGTTCAAGATTAACTCCAGAAACTAAATAGAGTAATTATCTGCATGATCAAATGCAGCTTTACACGGGTTCGTCACGAAGAAATCTTACACGGGTTTATCCTAAATGCAGCTTCACACGGGTTTATCCTGAAAAATCTTACACGGGTCCTTTCTCATATATTTCTGAATGAAGTTTTACACGAACTCATCCCAAAGTAACCTTACCCAGGTTCCTCCTGAAGTTTTACACAAACTTATCTCAAAGTAACCTTACCCCGGTTCATTCTGAAGTTTTACATGAACTTATCACAAAGTAACCTGACCCAAGTTCCTCCTGAAGTTCTACATAAACTTATCTCAAAGTAACCTTACCCTGGTTCATTCTGAAGTTTTACACGAACTTATCACAAAGTAACCTTACCCAGGTTCCTCTTGAAGTTTTACACAGACTTAGCCCAAAGTAACCTTACCCAGGTTCCTGCCAAATTTTTACACGGACTTATCCTGAAGTAACCCTACCCAGGTTCCTCCTAAAGACCTAAACGAACTCATCACGAGCAACCTTATCTAGGTTCCTTCTGAAGTTTCACTCAGACTTATCCTGAAGCAACCTTACCCAGGTTCCTTCTCAGTTCAGATGCAGTTTTACCCAAACTCCTCATAAAGCAACCTTACCCAGGTTCCTTCTCGGTTCAGATGCAGTTTTACCCAAACTCCTTACAAAGCAACCTTACCCAGGTTCCTTCTCGGTTCAGATGCAGTTTTACCCAAACTCCTCGCAAAGCAACCTTACCCAGGTTCCTTCTCGGTTCAGATGCAGTTTTACCCAAACTCCTCACAAAGCAACCTTACCCAGGTTCCTTCTCGGTTCAGATGCAGTTTTACCCAGAATCATCCTGAAGCAACCTTACCCAAGTTCCTTCTCGGTTCAGATGCAGTTTTAGCCAAACTCCTCGCAAAGCAACCTTACCCAGGTTCCTTCTCGGTTCAGATGCAGTTTTACCCAAACTCCTCACAAAGCAACCTTACCCAGGTTCCTTCTTGGTTCAGATGCAGTTTTACCCAAACTCCTCACAAAGAAACCTTACCCAGGTTCCTTCTCGGTTCAGATGCAATTTTATCCAAACTCCTCACAAAGAAACCTTACCCAGGTTCCTTCCCATAAGCCCTACTATCCAGGTTCATTCTCATAACCTTACCATCCAAGTTTCTTTTATCTTATCTCCAGACAGCAGTCCACAACACTGTAAGACCTGGACCTATCAAACACGATCGGTTTCACCTTTCCCTAGTAGGTCGCGATGCAACCTATACACGACTAGATACGCAGTTTACTTTCGCTTCCTCAAGCCAGAGTTAATTCCCCAATAGATTAACGGACAACTGAAGCTCCTAAAATTCTATTTCTCCCAAGACATAGACCAACATTCCTCAGCAGATTCCTCCTCAACGATAGGAACGGTAATTCTCATCAAAGGAATATCTCGGGAAATCAACATCCTCTAGATGGCATCTTTAAGCCCATCTCCGGTGACCTCCCGTCATCTCCTCCAAATGGCATCTGTAAGCCCATTCCCGATACCGCCTACATAGTCAAGCATCATTACAGACAAGTGCAAATTTCTGGGCACTCTAGTGTTCAATCATCTTCCACCTTCAGGTTTATGAAGATTGAACAGGGGCAGCTGTTGTACCCCAAAATTTGCCCTCTTTTCATACACGCATATTATTGGTTTTATGGTTATGGAATAAAGGTATATTTATCAAGCTTCTTCAGGTTACAAGTGACGTTTATTTCGTCAATGGATATTCTCAGAGTATTTTCCGTGTTGAAGATCGGTTCGTCGTTTTGCAATGATTCGGGGTTCAAAGATTCACAAGTCCAACCCGGCGCGTCATATTCAGGTGTCCTTTCGCTAAGATATCTCTAATAACGTATTCTCAAATTCAGGTTCGACTCAAGAGTCAATTCTTTAAAGAAGGTATCCGAATGTGTGAGTTTTCTCGAAGAAATATGGTGAAAAAGTGTGCTAAAAGTGTAGTTTTTACGCGCTAAAAAATTCATAACTTGAATACCGTGGCTCGTTTTGAACTCGTTCCATTGGAAAAAATTCCGTATTGACGTCATCTACATTTTCATCTCTCACAGATGGAAGCCAATTTCGATCAGAAGGTCTTCAAAAATGCGGATTTATCAAGTATTTTCGTACAAAAAATTTGTGACAGAAGTTTATTTGCGTCATGTTCAGAAAATCATAACTTGGTCGATTTTCATCATATCAAGCTGGTTCCGGCACCAAAATTTCACAAATTGAGTTGGCTAAGTTTTCAAAGGAGGTATTGAGTTCGAACGGTATCCAAAAGGCCTTCGTTTTTTGCTAAGAGTGCGTGTGACGCGACGAAAATCCTGAATGCTGAATATTATTTCATCTGGGTCAAAACTTCGAAAATTCATAACTCGGTCAATTTTTATTGGATCGGGCCCATCTTTTTACACAAGGTCACTGACTCAGAGATCTACAACTTTTCTTCCAAAGTCGAGACCGTATTATTCTCCAATCAATACCTGTTGTTTATTGAAGAACGTGTCAGAGTTGACACTGGAGCCCAAAATAAGTTTGTCTAAGCTGAAACTTCAAAAATTCATAACTAATTCAATGTTTATCTGATTGAGCCCAGTTTCAGACAGAAGTTAGTTCTCGATGTCGGCTACATTTTGATTTCACATTTCAACTTCAAAAATTGCAATTAAACCCCTGCGATTTAGCCTAGAACGTGACAAACTCAAGTGAACATTGGAGGCCCAATTGCACATTCAAAGCTCATTTTTTCTCTCTAATTTCTATTATATAATCTCATTCTTTTCACACAAACAAAAAAGGAGGAGACAAAAAAAGCCTTTGCCACAACGCTGTCAGAATATCAAATTCTTTCAAGAACCTTAAAACCTTGAAATCCTTATTACAAATCCCCATCTCACTACAAACAAGCCATCCCTGTTACAAACCCACATCTCACTACTTCTCCAGTAAGAGTAAGGCTGACTTGATCTCCATGATCAAAAGGGCATAAAAGCATTCATCTCACTACTTCTCCAGTAAGGGTAAGGCTGGTTTGATCTCCATGATCAAAAGGGTATAATCATTCATACATGCCATATCGGTTTTAACATTAAATTTTTTCATATATTGGATTTATTTGTATTTCATAATATATAGTAATTTATTTAATGTGTTCATGAGATTCAACACTGCAGATTTAGACAGGATCCCATGCAGGTTCATTATAGAACGTTGAGGCCAAAACACAAATGGCCAAAACAGAACAACTAACACATAACACCAATGCATAACAAGGAAGACATCCTGAGAAGGTTAAGGGCGTGGGTTCAACAACCACCCCTATTGGTTTTGGTTTTCTTCCTATATTTATCCTTTTACCTATTTTTATTCTTTCTATTTAAAATCTTTTTTCATAAAACTTAACATTTTTCACAAACCTTTGATTTTTTATAATAAACTCGAATAATTAATTTTAGGTTTTAATTTAATTTTAGGTAACTTTAATTGTTTTGTAAATAAATTAAAATTAGTTAGAACAATTAGGATTTTGTTTCTAACTTAATTCTATTTTCTTTTTTACTTAAAATAACAAAACACAAAAATAGGCCATTTAATTATTTTTTTAAACTAATTTAATTACTAATTAATTTTGTATTTAATTTTAAAAAACCTAATTCTTTTTTCTTAGAAATAATTAAAAACAACAAAAAATAATTTTTTTCCGATTAGGTTAGACGGGGTCAAAACCCTAATTCTCTCTCGTTCTTTATTCGCACGCGCTTTATTTTATTTTACCATATTAATGTAATTGCTTACAACTTGTAATAGATTAATTAGGACCTTTTTACTTTCATTTATCGTTTTTTTTAAGGGTTTGTTTTTGGCTATAGTAAATACCCGAAGCCTTGTAATAGCTTAGCTTATTTTCCGCACTTTAAATTCCATAAATATTAACTGTTAGATGTATGAATAATTAGGGATGCATGACAAGAATGTATGATTAACTTTAAAACGGTTAGCTAACCCTAAATGTGCAAAGATAATAAACTTGAAATTGAATCACTCGCACATGCGCACTCCTAGGGTACACTCCCACTTCGGTTGCCTTCGGTAAACGATCATTGAGTATAGGATATTTTAGTGGTCGCTATCTTGTCTAAATAAAGATCAAAGTCCCGTTCGGAAAAGTTGCCTCGGAATGGTTTCCTCAGATATCGTTGCCTCGAATAATTGATCTAAGACATTAGGGTTACTACTAAGACGTCCTAGCATTGCCTTAGTGACTGTACGTCCCTTTCGATAGTCCCTCAAACTCCAACGATGGTGCTACCTACTCACTAATAGTGGGATAGCGCTGTCTAAAGGAAACAAACATATAACGATTATTTTTTCGAGTAGGTAGATTAGTTCTTAAGTACTTGCTCAATTCAAACAAGCTTTTTCACACTTACACTTTTTTTTCAAACAAAGTTTTCAAAAACACTTCTTAACACTCTTGAAGACATAAGCAAGGGTTAAATCGAAGTAGAACAAAAAAACTTTTCAAAACACACAAACACGGAAGCAATTTTAAAAAATGATGAGCAAGTACCTAAGAGCCTGTAGAAAACCACGGATAGAAAGGGTGCTAATACCTTCCCTTTCTATAATCTACCCCCTGTACTCAGAAACATCTCGAAAAATGATTTTTTCTGTACTTTTTTCCTTTCCAATTGGATGAAATAAAAGTCGGTGGCGACTCTTGCTTACCGCGACATTTTGCAAACACAAACTCAAAACGCAAACTAGTATTAACAGCCGGTTCTGCCACCGTATCACAACATTGTTAGCTCAACAACGACCTCGCCAACAACAACAACAAGGTAATTAGCGTAAGCATGATACACCCAAAATACAATTTGCCAAAATCAACATGTCGATGTCACAAGCTCTACAACACATGTTGAAAATGAATTTGGTCACATTGAAGGATCCTCCTCGGAATCCCAATACTTCCGCTCCTAGCTACAATCCTAATGTAAGTTGTGCATATCACTCCAACAGTCCTGGACATGACACTAACAACTGTTGCACGTTGAAATATAAGATTCAGGACCTGATTAATGAAGGAGTTTAAGAATTCACACAAGATGGTCTAATTGAGTTTTTATATCATCCCTCAAATATCGAAATTGCAAGGCACACCATTCTGAAGTGACAAGTTCGGGCGAAGAAGCTTTAAAATCATTTGAATTTTTAATTATAATTTCTTTTGTTTGTTCGAACACTTATCTTTTTGTCAAACTTTGTTTTTTTTCATTAATGCATTGCATATGTTTGTCTTGAATTAATCCATTCAATTTTCACTATATTTAAACTGTGCTCTATGCTTCCTTTTTGTGATATCCAACTTTCGATTAAAAGCTATAAGCCTTTAGAGGGAGGATGACGAAAAAAATACCATAATCTCTACAACATGCTTTTGAACAGACCTTGTTGACGATGTACATGCGTTGTTTCAAATCCTAAATAGTGGAGTTATAAGGAAGATAATCCCTAGTCAACCCCTTTGAGTCTAAGAAGTAGGAGTTTCTTTTTACACAAATTGAAACCTTTAATCATAACCTGGGGCAGGGTAGTTTCTCAGTTAATTCAAATGCACATGATGTCACAAGCTTTTACTTTGTACACAGTGAATAGTATCAAAGACATCCTTACAAATAAAAAGACGGTGATGGTTCCCCCGTAAAGCAGGCAGTCATTATCTCTCAAAAGAAAAATCCACTAAGTCAAAACCTATGAAGGAGACTTAACAAAAAACTAGGGCATCCCTCTGACTGTAATCATAGAAGAAACAGTTCAGGAAAAAGGTAGGGATGATAAAATCAAAAAGAGGTCGCTACAAATACTCGACAATACAAAAATGTTACAAAAAATGTCTGCCTTCTCAAATAAACTTCCAGTATCTGAACCATCATCAAAATGTCAATCCAGACTCAATTGGAATCTAAACGCACAATTAACTGAGTATAGAGCTGAAGAACATCATGGAGAACGGGTTGGGTACAAATAAATTTTGAGCCTTTATCATTTGTTTCTTAAACCGTGAACCAGACCACGTTACAACCCTTAAAAGTCCTAATTGAACCATAAGTTAGTTCGAAAGCATACTGTTACAAAAAGTATTCTGACTCCTATAAGTCTTACTTTAAATCCTGAGTTGAATTCATATTCTTACAAAATTATGTTTCTTTACTAAAAATTCATTTTCAAAACTTCAAGACAGACATAAGGTTTTTATTTTTAATACCATTGTTTGCATATAACTAATTGTTCGACAACAGAGAAATTCACACGACGAATATACAATGAACGAAAATCCTCTCAATGAATAGAATCACTTCAAATGGAAAGACACTTCCAATAACAAACCTTCCATAATCAAGGGGTATGACATGTTATTATTCAACTCATCTGTGGCAGTCGAGTCAAGATTCAAAGAATCTCTTAAAAGTGATGAATAGCCAGGGGCAGATCTTCATCTGAATCACTTGGGGAATTAAACATGAATTCCAGCAAAGGGTCATGCACGATTAAGCAAACATTTTCTGAAAGTGTTATAACACTTAGTACTATGGACAATGACAATTCTTTGCACCCCGTGAACACAGACATAGTCGGAAAATACTACACATGAAAAAAGACCCGCTAGGTTGACTGGCCTAGGCAAAAATAAGGGCATCCCGGCGAACTAAAGAGTTCGGGAAAAATTAGGGATATATAAATAAAATTGTACACTCGGCAAGTCGAAAACCTGAAAAGGCGTCTTGGGCAAAAAAATGTATCCCGGTGGACTGAAAATCTGAAAAGACGGTCCAGGAAAAAGTTAAGGATTAAAGTGTACGACTATGTCCCGTTATCTCTTATCTATCAGTAGAAGACTCATGACCTTGATCAGCATTTACCGAGAGCTCTAGAAGTTGAGATAATGTTCAAGTCATCCATAAAGTCACACAGAGCAGTTCCAAAGAATTATCCCCATAGAGCTACCTTCAGAAGCTCACCTTCAACAAGAGATACATTCCCCGCAAGTCTAATATGCCTTCACAACAGAAAGTAGGGCATCTTCCAACTGTTAACATAATCGTACTCACCAGTAGATCCCCCTAACGGATAAACGAGTGTGATCTTCTCTCCAGTAATGTCGCCAACTTATGGAGTCCCAACCCTCATCAGAGATTAGGTTATCAACATAATTCATATGAATTATCTTCACCAGTTGAGTTTATTTCTCCAACACTATAAAATTCTCCGCAGAATTCTCTCCTCCAGCAAGACTCATCTCCTCAGCAAAAGTATTCCTCAGCAAAGTGTTTCTATATCAGGGTTTATTTCCCCAATAGAATTCAGCCTCCCCATCCTGAGTCTATTCCTTTAGCTTCTGCAAATCACCGAAAAAACTCCTCTCCCCATCAAAGGAAAGTCCAGGTTACTATCCCTAGAGGGTTACTACCAAATCTGAAATCGGACCAGGTAACATTGAACCTTATCCTCTCCAGACGGGTCGGCATCCATATCGGAAATCCGTTCAGGCAGCACCTCAGAAGGTTATCCATCTCTCTTATCCCCAGTTAAGGTCTATAGGAATTAAATTCCCCAATAGAGTGATGAACGACCAACGTTCCTGAGCTCTTCTCCCCAAGCAGAAATCAATATTCCCCAGTGGAGTTTCCTTAAACAGAAAGCCAGAATCCTCAATGGAGGCTTTCTATGACAAGATTAAAGATCACACATATTCTTCATCCCCAGTAGCAATCATGGATTTATTTTCTGATAAAAAATATTATACGAAGCTACCGATACACTTCAACAACATCTCACATTCATAAATCATTTATCATAGCATATGCATATAAACGCATATAACGTTCTCATTTATTATGAGAGTATCATCATCCAATGGATTACATACGTCATGACATTGCATAAAGATATTTTTTTCTTTTCAGGTAAAGTTCGCAAACAGACGAATATCATCAACAACTTTAAAACAGGTCATAAATTATTTCCTGAAATAAGACGGGGCAACTACCTATATGACCAAACGACATGAATTCCTGAAAGAGGACAAAGAAGCTTTACACAGGTTACTTCTAAAAACTTCCAGATGCAGCTTCACACGGGCTCATCCTGAAGCAGCCCTACCCAGGCTCCTTCTCAAAAATTCCAAATGCAACTTTACATGGGCTCATCCTGGAGTAGACCTACCCAGGCTCCTTCTCATATATTTCCAGATGCAGCTTCACACGAGCACATCCTGAAGCAGCCCTACCCAGGCTCATTCTCATATATTTCCAGATGCAGCTTCACACGGGCTCATCTTGAAGCAATCTTACACGAGTTTCTTATAATATATTTTCAAATGCAGCTTCACGCGGGCTCATCCTGAAGGATCCCTACCCAGACTCGTTCTAATATATTTCCAGATGAAGTTTAACACAGGCTCATCCTGAAGCATCTTTACACGGGTTCCTTCTAAAAACTTCCAAATGCAGCTTCACATGGGCTCATCCTGAAGCAGCCCTACCCAGGATCTTTCTAAATATATTTCCAGATGCAGCTTCACACGGGCTCATCCTGAACCAGCCCTACCCAGGCTCCTTCTCATATATTTCTAGATGCAGCTTCACACGGGCTCATCCTGAAGCAATCTTACACGGGCTTCTTCTAATATATTTCCAAATGCAGCTTCACACGAGTTTATCCTGAAGCAACCCTACCCAGACTCCTTCTAATATATTACCAGATGAAGTTTAACATGGGCTCATCCAGAAGCAGCTTTACATGGGTTACTTCTAAAATCTTCCAAATTTAGCTTCACACGGGCTCATCCTGAAGCAGCCCTACCCAAGCTCCTTCTAAATATATTTCCAGATGCAACTTCATACGGGCTAATCCTGAAGAAGCCCTACCCAGGATCCTTCTCATATATTTCCAGATGCAGCTTCACACGGGCTCATCCTGAAGCAATCTTACACATGTTTCTTCTAATACATTTCCAAATGCAGCTTCACATGGGCTCATCCTGAAGCAGCCTTACCCATGCTCCTTATAAATATATTTCCAAATTTAGTTTAACACATGCTCATCCTAAAGAAGCCTTACACTGTTTCCTTCTAATACATTTCCAGACGCAGCTTGACACGGGCTCACTCCAGCATATCATTCAGATGAAGTCATGCGTAAATTTCCTTCTAATACTCTTTTTGGAAAAGGTCAGGCATAAACTCTTTCAGGTGCATCTTCTAGTTGAAGTCGGACATAGACATCTTCTAGTTTGATGAAATTAAGCGTAGATCTCTTTCTAATACTCTTTTTGGAAAAGATCAGACGTAAACTCTTTCCGGTACCTCTTCTAGTTGAATTCGGGCGTAGACATCTTCTAGTTTGGATGAAATCAAGTATAGATTTATTTCTAATACTCTTTTTGGAAAAAGGTTAGGCATAGACTCTTTCTGGTACCTCTTCTAGTTGAAGTCGGGCATATACATCTTCTAGTTTGGATGAAATCGAGCGTAGATTTCTTTATAATACTCTTTTTGGAAAAGTTCAGGCGTAGACTCTTTCCGGTACTTCTTCTAGTTGAAGTCGGGCGTATACATCTTCTAGTTTAGATGAAATAAAGCGTAGATTTATTTCTGATACTCTTTTTGGAAAATTCAGACGTAGACTCTTTTCGGTTCCTCTTCTAGTTGAAGTCGGGCGTAGACATCTTCTAGTTCGGATGAAATCAGGCGTAGATTTCTTTATAATGCTCTTTTTTGGAAAAGTCAAGCATAGACTCTTTCTAATACCTTTTCTAGTTGAAGTCGAACATAGACATCTTTTAGTTTGGATGAAATCAGGCATAGATTTCTTTTTGATGCTCTTTCTTGGAAAAGTCAGGCGTAAATTCTTTACGGTACCTTTTCTAGTTGAAGTCAGGCGTAGACATCTTCTAGTTCAGATGAAATTAGTCGTATATTTCTTTCTGATGCTCTTTCTTGGAAAATTCAGGCATAGACTCTTTCCAATACCTTTCCTAGTTGAAGTCGGGCGTAGACATCTTCTACTTCGGATGAAATCAAGTGTAGATTTCTTTCTGATACTCTTTTTGGAAAAAGTCATACATGTACTCTTTCCGATACCTTTATTAGTTGAAGTCGGGCGTAGAAATCTTCTAGTTCGGAGGAAATCAAGCATAGATTTCTTTTTGATGCTCTTTTTGGAAAATTAAGGCGTAAACTCTTTCCGGTACCTTTTCCAGTTGAAGTCGGGCGTAGACAACTTCTAGTTCGAATGAAATCATACGTAGATTTCTTTCTGGTGCCCTTTTTGGAAAAAGTCAGACATATAATCTTTTTGGTACCTTTCCTAGTTGAATTCGGGTGTAGACATCTTCTGGTTCAGATAAAATCGAGCATAGATTTATTCTAATTATTCTTTTGGACAAAGTCGAACATAGACTCGTTCCAAATTCATCTTCGAAGACAAAGTCAGGCTAGACTTAGTCTGATTTTCTTATTAACAGTTATCCTGGATAACATCTATAATCCCATCTCTGTCACCTCTCCAAATGGCATCTTTAAGCCCATTCCCAGTATAATCAACCAACAGTGTTACAGTGTTACTTAAGTGTTCAATCATCTTCTACCTTTAAGTCACGAATGGTGGACATGCCAATCTAACTCTTCAGGTTTAAGAAGATTGAACAGGGGAAGCTGTTGTACCCCAAAAATTTCCCTCCTATTTTCGTCAAAACATTCTTCTAAGGCTCTCAAGTACTCAAGGCTACTCAAGCGTTTACCAGTCAATTCCCCTCCTATGAAATGGGTCCACAACTAGGGTTTTGTGTTTTTCAAGGAAGTTTGGTTTGAAAAGGTCTCAAGTGATTTCCATGGTTCTCCATAGGTCTTCAACAATGTTCATGTCAAGTTTCAAGTCTTTCATCACAAGTTTGCTCAATCAATGACTCAGATGATTGGAAATCAATTGTATTGGGTAAAAAGTCAACTATGGTTAACATACAGTTAAACTTTAAGATTTTTGGTCAAAATCAACATTTTGATGTGATATTCATCATTTGATCAAGGGTTGATCATGATTCCTCAAGGAAATCCCTCAAATCATCAAAAATCAAAAGTTGCCAAATTAGGGTTTCCTTAGGAGAAGTCAATTGAATATTGACCAAGCATAACTTTCACATGCTTCATCAATGTTTCCCCAACCAAAGCCTATTTTGAAGGAAACCTAATTCTCTACAACTTCGTATATATATGCTCAAATCCAAAAAGTGCTTCATTTGAGAGATATGAGCCCATACATTATAGGTCATTTCAAAAGTCAACAAAAATACACTTTTTGTCAAGGCAACTTACATCAAGATAAATTCTCCAAATACAAAATTGATCAAAAGAGAAATTGAATAAGACATCTTGAGATTTTCAAAAATTCAAATATCATCTTCAAAAGATGAAAACTGAGAGAGTTATGACCATTGGAAATTGGGAAATTTTGGTAAAATGCATGAAATGTAAAGTGAGCAAACTTAAAATTCTAGACTAATGGGCCTAACTTTTGATGTTCAAACATGTTCACAATGTGTTAGAATACCTATAAATCCATTCATATATTTATTATTTTTTTATTTTTTTATTTGAATTTATATTCATTTAAATGCAAGTAAATCAAATAAAATATAAAATCATTAGGTCAGGGCGCATGTGCTTTTGATTTCAATCACATGGAGGCCCAAGAACACATGACAAACATTCCAAAACCGTGAAAACATGTTGGGAACAAGAATCTTCAAGTTTGGAATATTTTTAAAACAATTTTGAAAAGATTTCAATGTGTTTTTTGCAATGAATTGTGACATAATGGTACAAGATTCTTGTCTTGTTCTTGTTCCATTTCATTCCTCTATAAATACATGCAATACTCAAGTGCAAAGGACACAAAAGCTGCTCCAAAAAAAAAAACTCAAAAATTTCCAAATTTCTCAAAACTAGGGCAAGCTATAAACTCTAGTTACAGCCACAATCAAAACAAACACGCCTTTCCATTCACTTTCAGGAGCATTATAGGGGAAGTTTGGATTATTTGTAATGATCCAAAGAGCATGAAATGAGCATACATGCTACGCTATTTTTCTTAATTTATTGCAAATTCATTTTTCTGTTTTCATTTTGTTTTGTTGCATAATACCACCACTAATGATCTTCTGAGGTACAACAATACAGGATATATTTTTGCTATTATTTTCCAATCATTGTAGGTTTATCATATAATGATCAAATCCCTTTTTTCAAACACCAAGCACGTATGGTTCAGATGGCAAAGGATGGAGACTGTAAATAGAAGGGCGTGAGTTCAAACCCCAGCGCATGCACCTTTCTTTTCTTCTTTTCAATAATTTTTAAAACTTTTCTATTTTTATTTTCATTTTGTCTAATTAATTTAATTTTTCTTTTTAATTATTTTCTTTAATCAATAAAATCACAAAAAAATATAATAAAATCAGAACTAGACTTTTAATAGGTTAATTTAATTTCTAGATAATATTTTTCTTAGTTAATTACTTGGACATAGGTTTCTTTTATAATTAATTAAATATTTAATTTAGGTTTAAAGTCTATTTATTTTATAATTCAAATCAAACCAAAAATGCACAAAAAATTTAATTTTTAATCTTTTAGATGTTAAGATAATTAAAAATGATTTTGCAAATATTTTGTATATACTTTTGCTATTTATTTTATTAGAAACAAATGTATAGGTCGCATACTTTTTCTTTTAATAGTTTAGCGTTTAAATTCCCCCAAAGTTGTAAATATTTTAAATATCCCAAAGTCATGTAATAGCCGTAGGTCTTTACTTTCTTGCATTTTATTTTCTTGCGCCTATATTTTGTATGCCTTGTGTGTATATATAAATGTTAGCTAAATAGGATTGTATGGAAAGATAATAATCAAACGCTAAAAAACCTAATCAAGACAAATTAACTGAAAACAAATCACTTTTCACACACGCAACTCTAGGGTGACTCCACTTTTTGCCTTCGGAAAACATTCATGTCCCTCGAACGTAGGGATACCATTAGCAAAGACCCTCAATCAAAAATCACCATAAAGATCATAGTCCCTCGATGAGTCTTCTATGCTTCCTTCGGTAAATGATCTTATCTCTCAATGTTGCCTATAAATAAATGATGATAGTCCCTTCTAATTTCTAAAGGTATCCTTATATGTTTCCTTTATGACTGTACGATGACCCGCGCCTGTCCCTCAAAACATCCAACGATAGGGCTTCCTACTAACCAATGATTGGATAACAATATATAAAGGAGGAGGAAAAGAACAAAATAATTTTGAGTAGGTAGATAGTTCTTAATCGCTTGCTCGCGAACATTTCAAAACATTTTTCACACAATACACTTATCTTCTGAAATATTTTCAAAACAAACACTTTGTATGCATTCTCAACTAATACGAGAATCATTACAAAGTTGCTGAACTTAGGAATTTTCAAAATATTTTCAAAATTACACATTCACTAAGCATTTTCAAAAGTGAGATAACGATTAAGAGCCTGTAGATAACTACGGATGAAAAGGGTGCTAATACCTTCCCTTTTCATAACCTACCCCCCCTTTACTCAGAAAAATTCTCAAAGGTCTTTCCTGTTCTTTTCATCCTTTCCTTTATTGGATAAAATAAAAGTCGGTGGCGACTCTTTCTATCTGCAACATTTGCAATAAAACACAAGACCAAAAGTCATTTCTCCCACCATATTACAGATGGGAACTGGTTGCAGTATTTCTGGAAGTTCCTTGGTGGGATTCTTGGGGCGTCCCTTTTCCAAGAATTGGTCGTCACCGCGTCGGGCGTCAGTTGAATCTGGAGACGCAGTCTGACCGTCTTGGAAACCCAGGTTGTCCTCGAGGTGAGGATGTTCCTGACTTCCATTGGTTTTATGAGCAGGGGAAATGATATCCTTTCTGAACAGATGGAGATCATCATGGTCAGCCATGATTTGTGAAAGGAATCATGAAAATTTTCTTTGATCTTTGAGTTTCGAGGAAAGGAATATGGAGAGAGAAGTTTCCAACAGATGGTGCCACTGATATTACCGGTTGATCAGAACCTGCAAGGTGGCCGGATGATGATGTGTAGTCTGGCTGTGATATCGAGGAGGAGAAAAGGGGGTTGTACCTTCAAGGCACTCCGACGATCAAGTAAGAGTGAGAATAAGGAGATACAAGCAAAGTGTTAAGGTATTGGTGGTGAATAGTGAATATTCGATACCTGAGCCTCACATGTGTGAGGGCTTATATAATTCCCCTAGCGCATGGCCATTGGTTCCTGTTTTTGCGCCTTGACTTGGTCAAACTGGGTAGATGTGCCCGTAAATAGCCGTTGGTTCCAAGGAGGAGGCAAGTTACGGGCATCTCTCTGGACGGTTCCTAGTTGTCTGCACGACTTGATGTCGGGAAGACTGAGAGGTCCTCATCGATCACCTTAGGTCAGTGCCTGCTTAGAAGGGAAAAGGGTTAATATTTCCCGATGGAGAGCGGGGCAGTTCGGGCCATAGATGTGCAGGCCGTACCGAAAGAAAGGGTTAGACTTGGACCATTCTAGTTGTCAGACCAGTCCAGAACAATATCAATGGCTAAAAACTTCACTTCTTCGTAGTGGTTAAAAGGTAATTGATCCATGCTAAATGCCACCGGTCTTAAGGTTATGTAGTGCTCCATATTTGGCATGAACTTTACTTTTACATAGTATTTTCCAATCTTATTAATAGAATGTGTTACAAGTTAAATTTTCAATGCAATGAAAGATAGCTTGACACCTCAAACTCAGGAATTTGTTGGTGAAAATTGGTCAAAGACCTTGACTGCAATGGACCATTGTTTCATATATGCTAAAAAGGTGCTAAAGCGCATAATCTTTGCAAGTGGAGATGGTACGGGAGTAACCAGTTAGAGGGAATTATTTTTCATATAGTCTGTGGTCGAAGTTCACCATGTTTACATTGTTGTAATTTTGGCTAAGCACTTGGAAAAAGTGGTTAAGGTCTCAAAAAGGGGCATAACAATAAGGGGATTTAATAGCTCAATTGTTGAATACTCCATCCATGAGATGGCCATTGAGGAATTGAACTAAATCCTAGTAAATACCTGAATGGACCTGGAAGCTTACATTACCATGAAAATAATCGCCCAATCAGACGATTATTATAAGCTTTTAATATGAGGTGAAGAGTCGATATCTTTACCCAATCCAAAAAGAACATCAATATGCAACCTCAGCAATTGGAAATACACCTTCTCAACTTTGATTTATGAAGAGATATTTGAAGATGACCTAACTCTAATACCTCCTCTTATAGAAGAATTAACACTCATACATGAGATAGACTACGAGTAGTAGGAAAGGATGGAGGTTGTACCATATTCAACTACCATGTTTCACATGGAAACTTATTTTTGCATCCATAATTACTAAGTAAGGTAACCCCCACCCAGTTATTCTTCCTAAAAGTCAGTTGAATCTTAATGTCTACTAAAAATTAAGGAAGATCAAACAGAGTAAGTAGGGCAACTCTCTCTCGACTATTCTTCCTTGTAGTGTTATATTTGTGAAAGTCCTGAACTAGGGCGCCCTTTCCCAAGAAATATATCGCCTAGGCGATGACTTAGATACTCACCCAGGGGTATTGATGACTTTTAAGGACGTTAGTCAAGGGAGAGGGAGTCTCCACTAACTCCTGAAAGATAGGTGGTTAATAACCTCTCTTGATTATAAGGAAGTGATTATCACCACTCAGGATGACCTAAACCCTAGATCCAAAAGACCTCTATAAATACTCTTCTCCCTAAGGGAAGAGTGTTGTACCCCAAAATTTTCCCTCTCATTTATCAATTATTTTCTCACAAGATCTCCTTTGGTTCAAGACTGTACAAGGATTGATCAGCTCAAGACACCTCCTTAAGCATTGATGACTGAAATTAGGGTTTGAGATTGAAGAAGCATGATTGAACTTTTAATGACTCATATGAATTTAATGGATCATTATGGACCCTCAAGATTGCACATGCCAAGTCTCAAGTCTTGGATCATATTTTTGCTCAGTCAATTGATCAGTTGACCTAAAAATCAGCTGTATTGGGGAAAAAGTCAATTGTGGCCAATTTACAGTCAAAATTCATAATTTTTTATCCATATAAACACTATAAACTCATATGTATCATTTGATCAAGTTTGGACCACAATTCCTCAAGAAATTTGATCAGATCATCAAAAGGGAAAAATAGTCAAAATTAGGGTTTTGACTGAGAAAGGCAACTTCTGATTTTTGACCTAGCAAATGGTTAATTGGTTTGAGGAATGATCTCAAGAGTTCAATTGCATCATTTTAACCTAATGGCATGACTCAAAAAATTTCTCAAGGTCATTTTATTGATATTTGATTTTCAGTCAACTGATCAAAAGTCAATTGTACACTGAAAAGTGAAACTTTGACTTTTTTGGTCAAAATCAAGTGCCAAAGATCACAATTCATAAAAACATGCCAAAATATGAAACTTGTTCATCAAGAAATCAAAAAGTCAAGATTTCATTTTGAAAATTCAAAGTTTCCAAACTTAGAAATTTTTCTAAGTGTTGAAAACTTCATATTTTTTCACAACTTTGAGCCAATTTTTCACCATGATGCAAGATGATTCAAAATAAAATTTCAACATAAAAGTTTTATATCTCCATGAGATATAAAACATTTCTTTACACAACTCCTCCTATAAATGCTTGGATGTCAAGTTATTAATCCATGAAGTCATGGTCATGAAACTAAAACACTTAGAGAAATTTTGAGCATCTTTGGTCAGGATTTTGACCTAACTTCTGGGCCAAGTTTCATATAGTTCCATTTGGATTTTTCAAAAGTGATTCAAAGAGGGTTTGTAGAGAATATTACAAGCTTTCCAAAATGTCCAAGAAATCCTTGAGATTATTTGTGAGCAAGGAGAATCGAAGGCCAGAAGTTAGAGTTTCAAGTTGTTTTGCAAGGCAAAATTTGTGATGCAACATGAACCAAATCCATAGCCATGCTGCATAATCTTCACTTTTCAGACATCAAAATTGTTTGTCACTCATTAATTTAATGTTTACACAACTGATTGATCAATTGTCCAATTGATTCAAGCTTTGTCCAAAGCATCTTGCCATTTTAGGGAGAAAGTCACCATTTCCATTCTTGTGAAGCAAGCATTATGCACAAAGTCATCTTCTTTAGCTCCTAACTTGTTCTCTTTAAGTACACTCAATCCATAAAGATAGAAGCAAGTGTGTTTAAAGCATAACCACGCTATCTTAGCAAGGACAAGACTTTGAAACTTGGATTTTCTCAAAAAATCACATGTTATGCTTAAACTTATGATTTTGAATTCTGATCAACAACAAGCTTCCAAACTTGTTGCTTATAAATAGAGGCACTATTTGTGAGCTAGGACACGAGCTTAAGCACCCTGAAACACACCAAAACTTATTCAAGCCATAATTTGCACAAGAAACTCCATTGATGCCCAATTATGACCTTAAACTTATATCTCTAATTTCCCTCGTGCACTTTCCTTCCTAATCAATCACAAAGCTCCTATCCATCAAATATAATCTATCCCTGACCCTGTTTCATAACTGTAACCCCATCTTCATCAATCTTCATAACCAAAAATAGAGCTCTGCAAGTTAACTTCTCCAGACCATTTCAGCCATTCATTGCTCAAGCTAATCATTGCATTAGCTTCTTGGGAACTTGAGGAAGCTAACCTGATCATTGCAGCAACGTGAATCAAGCTCATTTGCAGTTCACGATTTCCAATTTTGAGGTATTTTTCTTGAACTTCTATCTCATTACTTGAGCATTGTTAGGATTGCATTTGTGAATATAAAATATAGATATCATTGTCCTGAAACTGTACATATCCATAGATTTCATTTATATTGATTGAGCTTAGAGAATTTTAGGTTTGAATCTCTGAAAATATTTAGGTCAGGATTTGGTACTTCTAGAAATTCTTATTCTTTGATTTATAGCTCATGATATTTATATTGTTAGGTTCGAATGGGAAAATGGAGCAACTTTCATGTTTGCATCTTTTATTTTCATTGAGAAATGAGCAAGTTACATGAACTATGGCTGGAAGTTGAAGATAAAGTTCATTTCTGGAACTTGTTTTGTGTTATGTATTTATTGTTTCAGTTATATCAACTGATTTATAGCCACTCCAGTGGTAAGGCAGCACGCTGGTAACCAAGAGGGCGTGGGTTCAACACCCAGCGTGCTGCCTTTAGCTCTTTTTCACATTTTACACTTTTTTTTTGATTTTTTTTGCAGCACCTGGGCAAGCAGAACATTGAGCCTTTGTTTCTTTTTAACTTTCTACCCCCTTTAACCATTTCTAAACCCCCATTGGCTTTTATATTTTATTATATTTTTTATTTTTCTTTATATTTTATTTTTATTTTATTTTTATTATTATTATTTTTATTATTATTATTTTTTTTATTAACAAAAACCCAAAAATATTTTATTTATTATTTTTACATTTATTTAGTTTATTTTGTTTTATAAAAAATTAAAAGAAGAAAAAGATATCTTAATTAATTACTTTCTTTCTTAATAATTAATATTTAGGTTTAATTATTATAATATATTATTTTTCTTGTAAATTAAAATCAATTTAGAACTTAGGAATTTTATTTGATTAATTTTATTTACTAGTTTAATTAAATTCACAAAAAACCTTAAAAAACTTGTTTTCTTTAATAAATTAATTTCTTTTATTAACTTAATTTTAATTTTTTATTCTAGTCAATTATTTTAATTTAATTAGGTCAAAACCTTTAATAAAAAAATACATTCCTTATCCATGCTTGTACATTATATTCATTTCATTTCTTGTACATTTATTTAAATTCAATATGGTTGTAATAGATAATTAGGGTTTTAATTTCTTGCAATTCCCCATTTATAATTTGTACACCCCCTCCCCTAATGATGTAATAGCTTAGTATTTTTATTTTCCGCAATTTAATGCTTTATATACAAATGCTAGTAATTAGGGTTTGTATGAAAAGATTAAAACCAACAAATAGAAAACCCTAATCAAGGCAAAACAATGCATGTAAATCAATACACTTGCACACTTACACCCTTAGGGTAAATCCACTTTGTTGCCTTACAAAAATGGCCATATTATGCATGTGAGGTATCTTAGCAAAAATAAACAAAATACAAGATCATAGTCCCTCGATGACGCTATCAAAGTTGCCTTTCAAAAATGATCTTAGTCCCTTAAAGAAAATGCAAAGATATCTTACAACATTGCTAATCATGGCTATACGATGACCCTTTCCCGTCCCTTTTACATCCAAAGATAGGGTTTTCTTACCAAATCAATGGTAAGATAACAATGTCAAAGGAAAGAGGAAATAAACATGAAAGACTTATGAGTAGGTAGAATGTTCCTAGTTGCTTGCTCATTTTCAAACCAAAACATCCTTGCTATTTTCAAAAACAAACACCAACACTTTCAAAACACCTTTCAAACTTGAAGACATTTTCAAAGGATCAACACTTTGTATACATTCTTACGAACGAGAACCATTACAAAGTTTACCTAAACGATGGTATCTTTACAAAATACTTTCAAAAACCACAGAAAGCATATCTTCAAACAAAAGCAAGTGATCTAGCAAGCAACCAAGAGTCCGTAGATAACTACGGATGAAAAGGGTGCTAATACCTTCCATTTTCATAATCTACCCCCCAAACTCAAGAAAATATCTCAAAGGTCTTTCCTGTTCTTTTCAGACTTTCCTTTTGGATAAAAGAAAAGTCGGCGGCGACTCTGGCTAAACCGCAACATTTGCGATCAAACGCAAAACCACCAAGTCAGTTCTCCCACCGCGTTATAGAACTGGCGACTCTGTTAGAGACTATCTTAAAAGTGGGGTTACCTTAGGGCTAGATCATATTTACTTGCTTTCCCTATTTGACTTGCATGCTTTACATTATGGTTCCTTGTTTGGGCTTACTAAAGATCCTACACCCGGATTTGGGGCACCTCTTTTAGGTAAGTAACAATAAACTCTGAGGGAACTGTGTGGGGTATACCAACACGGTTGAAACAATAGCTATGCGATACTTTGGTGTGTACCGGTAGCCCTTGAGTAATCAAGGAGAATACGGGGCCGTTGCATGGTATCATAAAGCGTCAACTGACCTTAGCACCTTAATTGACCAACTTGGGTTTTAGGACGTAGTGAGATAGCCGTCTTTGGTCTAAACCCAAAGTCGATTGATACTCGATGCTACACTCATTGAGGTTTGATCCTTGAGTTTTGTTTTGTGGCAAGTTAATTGTCTATCTGAATGAGATTTGGGGGAAGGACCGGTGGTATTGAGATCCCTTAGAACCCGTTTACTATATTTAGGACAGGTTGAGCCAACCCAACTTCAAGAGGGTATCACATTAAAATCCATGCAAGCCTTAAACCTAAGGTCTCTGTGTGATTTGCTTTTGCTTGCTATATCTGCTATATATGAGCATAATCATGATATCATAACATATCATGTCATACTAACCATTTCAAGGATTCTTAGGGTTTATTTTTGTCTTGTTTTGTAGGACATGGCTCTCGCCCGCAGATTCACTATCCAAGTCAGTCTTGTAAAAGTACCTCCTCAGCTCAAGGATTTGGTATCAAGGGTTCCCGAAAGCTCTCCATTCACTGAAAGACATGGTAGGCTTCCCATCCTGGTCACTTCAAACCCTGATGAAGAAGTGTTAAAAGTGCTCTTTCAATTCTTTGACCCTCTACATCATTGCTTCACTTTTCCGGATTACCAGTTAGTGCCTACTATGGAGGAGTTTTCTCTACTATTGGGGGTGCCTATCCTTAATGAGGTACCTTTAAATGGTATGGAAAGAGACCCTAAACCTGAAGATATTGCCAAAGCTCTATCCTTACAACGGTATGATGTAGTAGCAAATTGGGAAACCCGGAGAGGTGTCAAGGGTTTTTTGGCTAAGTTCTTGTTCGAGAAAGCTCATCATTTTTGGGATACCTTGGACTTACAAGCTTTTGAAGAGGTATTAGCCCTTCTCATATATGGTTTGGTACTGTTTCCTAATTCGGACCAACTCATAGACGTGAATGCAGTTAAGATTTTCCTGTCACGTAATCTGGTACCTACTCTGCTTGGAGATATCCTACATTCGTTGCATACTCGCACTGTAAAAAGAAGAGGAACCCTTCTGTGTTGCATACCTATTTTTGCTAGGTGGTTTATTTCGCTCCTACCCCGATACATATTGAAGAATGATCAGGGTTTGAGATGGTCTCATAGGCTAATGACTCTTACACATTCAGGCATTCATTGGTGTCCTCGATTCTCTGAGAATGTTACCATCATTGATCAATGCGGAGAATTCCCTAATGTCTCTCTCTTAGGCATTAGGGGAGGAATCACTTACAATCCTTATTTGGCACTACGACAATTTGGATATGAAAGAAGGGATGGTCCTCATGATGCACTTATTCAAGGAATCATCTTCGACTATGAGAATGATGCTCAGGATTACCGCAAAAGGTTCATACGAGCTTAGGGTATGGTACATAGAGTTGATAGAAAGACACTAGGGCACAAGAATTCCATCCCTCTTAAGCCTTATCTCAAATGGGCACGATCTCGTGCTCAAAGTCTTATGATGCCTTACCCCCTCTATTCTCCCAGTTATCATAGATCCTGTTGTGGAAGGATATATCCCATACATTATCCTTCGTCCCAACATGTCCACCTCTCTCGAAGACTTGTAAAGGGATTGGATACAACTTAAAGGGGAGCGAGACACTTTTGAGGCCCAATTCTACGCCAGCGAGAAGAAGGTTCTAGAACTCACTAGGAAGCTTCATGAAGAGCGGAGTCTGAACGCCTACATCGCACCAAAGAGGATGCGTTCAACTTTTTTATCTTAGAGTTTTTGTGTTTCTTTGTAAGCCCAAAGAGGCATGATGTACTCAAACTTTGATTTATTAATATGACGTGTGTTCCTTTTTGTCTAAAGCAAATTTAAATCTCTAATTTCCTTGAAATCATTGCATATGCATCTTCATTCATCATAACATAAGCATGCTTCTTACAACATGTCTCCTCATCTTTCTACTGTTTATTTCAGCGAGATGAACATGAAACAGACAATAAAAGATCTCCAGGCGCATAATGCTAAGTTTTAACAAATGTTATTGACTTTGGAAAAAGGACAAGAGGATTTGAAAACTTTGTTGATAAAAAAAGAAAGAAGAAAGCAAAGAAATCAACCGGTGTTTTGAATCTAGGAAGAAGGTTCCCAGGGCCATCCAGACGGACCCTAGACTTCGCAACATCATCAGGTGAAAAGGATAATCAAGAAGGGAAAAACAAGGAAGTGATTGCCCATCCAGAATCTGAAGAAGAAGAAGAAGATGATTACTCTAAAGAGCAATATCCTCTGGCTGACGACAAATACAAACATCTGGAAGAACGTCTAAGTGCAATGGAGATTCAGAAAGTGCCCGGGCTGGACTTTGAAGAGGTGGGTTTGGTGTCTAGGATTATTATTCCACCAAAGTTCAAGGCACAAGTGTTTTCTAAGTATGATGGGGTTTCGTGTCCCAAGATGCACCTCCGATCTTATGTGAGGAAGATACAGCCTCACACTACTGACCGAGATTTATGTGTCCACTTGTTTTAGGATAGTCTATCTGGGACTTAGCTAGATTGGTTCTATCAACTGGAGAGGGACAATATCCATAATTGGGAAGTCCTGGCCGTTGATTTTTATAAATAGTATCAATACAAAGCAGACCTTGCTCCCACTCGTACTCAGCTCTAAAGTCTAGCTATGGGTTTGAGCGAGGGTTTCAAAGACTACTCTCAGAAATTGAGGGACTTAGCAGGAAGAGTCCAGCCTCCCCTATCTGACAGAGAGCTAGTAGACATGTTTCTGGGTACCCTGTCCGATCCTTTCTTTAATCATCTAATTGGAAGCTCCTCAACCAGCTTCACTGAATTAATCTTGACCAGGGAAAGAGTGGAAGCTGGGATTAAGAGTGTGAAGATCCAAAAGGACGCATCCTCCAGTGCCGTGAGAAAACCATTTATTAGGAAGAAAGAGGTTGGTGTTGTGTACCCTTAATGGAATCAGGACAGAACTGAATGCCATCTAACGGTAGGGCCCGTCATGATCCCTAAGCATGCACCTACTCAATAAAGGAACAACCAGCCTAGAACAGAAAGACCAGTAAGACAATTTACCCAGATAAATATGACACTGTCTCAAGTCTTACCACATTTGCTGAGATCTAATCTGGTAACTTTAAAGGAAGCCTCGAAGAATCCCAACACCACCTCTCCTCATTACCACCCTAATGCTCACTGTGGTTACCATTCAGAAAGTCTAGGCCATGATACCAACAACTGTTGGGCTTTGAAAAACAAGGTGTAAGACCTTCTCGAGGCAAAAGAAATTGAATTTGATGCTCTTGAGATCCCAAATGTTATCACCGCTCCTATGCCAAAACATGGTCGTGATGTTAACGCTGTTGAAGATGATGTGTTTGTTACTATCGGTGATGCTTGTTACTCCTCTCCTGACTATCAAGAGGAATCTGTTGAAGGCCGGTTTATTTCTGGGCTGTGGCGAAGGCTTCCACCTCTATTTATCCCTACCAACTGGTTGTCATTTATTGAAAGCAGGTGTCCAGCGCCTAATGGATGACAAAGAGATTTTGTTTAAAAAGACTCATGTTCTAACCATTTCTTACAAGGATGTTTCAATAGTAACCATTTCTGTCAATCCTTCCATGGTCTCCACCAAAAGACCCGTTAGGATTACATCTGTTCCTAAGGTGACTCCACTGATAATTACTATTCCTGGACCAATCCCGTACTCCTCAGATAAAACTGTCCCCTGGAACTATAGGGGTGACGTCTACTATCACGGTGTCAAACAGGATTGGTTGGCTGATGAAGACTCGATTTTTGAGAAGGCTGGCCCCGACATCAGCAACATTGCGGGAACCAGAAAAATAACCTAAAGTGGAATAGTATTCTCCGCAGAGATTGCTCCTCCGAAGACTGCTACCGGTCCTGTGATCATCCCTGCTTTTGTTCCTACTACTACAGTTCCTACGGTTACCCCTATTGACACCCCTACCGTCGAGCCGACCGAGACTCGGGGCAAAGGAATTTTGGTTGAGCCTGTCAAGATGAAGGCACAATCAGTATCTATCCCAGAAGCCTCCAAGAAGGAGATGGAAGAAATTCTGAAAATTATAAAGAGAAGCGACTACAACATAGTCGAACAACTAGGGCAAACTCCATCAAAGATTTCTATGCTAGCTTTACTGTTGTGCTCCGAGGCTCATGCGAAGGCCTTGGTGAAATTGCTTAAAACTGCCCAAGTGCCACAGGAAACCTCTGCTGACCAATTCCAAGACTGTTTGGCCAGTTTGACCGCTGGTAACGGTTTAGGCTTTTCCGATGCTGACCTGATACCTAGAGGGAGGAAACACAACAAGGCGTTGCATGTCTATGTCGAATGCAGGGGCACAACTTTGGCTCATGTCCTGGTTGATACTGGTTGATCTTTAAATGTGTTGCCTAAGAAGGCTTTGGATATACTAGATTGTGAAGGTCTGACCTTAAAACCTAGCAACATAGTGGTAAGGGCCTTCGACGGTTCGAAGAGAATGGTGCATGGGGAGGTAGACATACCCATTAAAGTTAGAACTCAAACCTTTGATTCAACTTTCTACATGATGTACATTCTCCCTTCCTATTCCTGTTTATTGGGCCAAACTTAGATTCATGACGCTGGTGCCGTCACCTCTACATTACATCAGATGCTGAAATACCCAACCAAGGGAAAAATAATTACTGTCCATGGAGAGGAGGAATATATGGTCAGTCACCTGAACTCCTTAAGATACGTGGAATTGGATGGTGAATTCATCGAAACTCTGTGTCAACATTTCGAGGAAGTCCCACAAACAATGGCAGCAACCAAGACTGTTTCCCAACTCCCAAAGATTACAAGACCTCCGCTAAAGATGTCTTCACTGAAAGATGCAAAGGCAGTAGTCGAAGAAGGTGGGTGTACTATTTGGGTCCAACTCCCAGATTTCCCTTACAAATCTGACAAATTTGGTTTGGGTTTCACTTTAGGAGGCCAGAAAGATGTTCGTTTTGCTCGTTCCAGGGGACCACCTTTACGGATCAGCAGCCATGGAGTCAACACAGTGGAGGATAGTGATGACAACTGCGACCTGGAGGAATGGATTTTCCCAACTATCGATGGAGGACTCACCAACTGGGAAGCCAAATATTTTGTCCTAATTACTTTTATCCAACAATAAGTGTCTTTAAATTTTTGTTGGACTTGTAATAATTAAACAATTCAGACTTTTAAAACCTTGTGTTGTACCCGAGGCACAACGGTCCATTTGTAAGGGTTGTTACCTCATTTTCATATGTCATCAATGAATCATGGACGTTTTTGCATGCAAACTTTATGCTCTTTTTCTTTCTTTTTCTACATTTTTGTTTCTTTCAAAGATAAATATGCTCTTACACACACTCACATATCAAATGAAAATCTACATCCACTCAGGATCCCATGGGTAACAGTTCTTCTATGGCCTATTGTGACTTTGAAAATATAATATACCAAGCCGAAGAAGAAGGTGAGGAAGATTGTGAACTGCCAGGGGAACTAGCCAGGTTACTACAACAGGAAGAAAGGACCATACATGCCCACGAAGAACCAGTGGACACAATTAACTTAGGTACCGAAGAGGACAAGAAAGAAGTCAAGGTGGGTGCCAATCTGGAATCTAGTGTCAAGAAGCGCTTAATTCAGTTACTACATGACTATGTTGAGGTCTTTTCCTGGTCATACGAAGACATGCCAGGACTTGATGCTAATATCGTGGTCCATCGTCTACCAACAAGAGAAGAATGTCCTCCGGTAAAACAGAAAGTGCGTCGCATGCGGCCAGACATGTCAGAGAAGATCAAGACTGAAGTCATGAAACAATTTAACGCCGGATTCTTGGTCGTCACCTCCTATCCACAATGGGTCTCCAATGTTGCTCCAGTGCCTAAAAAGGACGACAAAGTACACATGTGTGTGGATTACCGAGATTTGAATAGGGCAAGCCCTAAGGATGACTTCCCGCTTCCCCATATCGATATTCTGGTTGACAATACCGCACATCATAAAGTATTTTCCTTCATGGATAGTTTCTCAGGCTACAACCAGATCAAAATGGCACCTGAGGACATGGAGAAAACGACCTTTGTCACACAGTAGGGCACATTCTTTTACAAGTTTATGCCATTCGGGTTGAAGAATGCTGGGGCAACTTATCAGCGCACCATGGTAGCTCTATTTCATGATATGATCCGTCACGAAATAGGGGTCTATGTGAATGACATGATAGCCAGATCTCAAACTGAAGAAGAACATCTTGACCATTTGCAGAAACTGTTTGAAAGGCTAAAGAAATACAAGCTAAGGTTGAACTCGAATAAATGCACATTTGGGGTGAGGTCCGGTAAACTCCTAGGCTTCACCGTCAGTGGTAAAGGTATCAAAGTGGACCCTGCCAAGGTAAAAGAAATACAAGAAATGCCTTCTCCTTGCACCGAGAAGGAATTCAGAGGATTCTTAGGACGACTTAACTACATCGCCAGATTCATTTCTCACCTAACCGCTACTTGTGAACCAATCTTCAAATTATTGAAGAAAGATCAAGTAGTTAAATAGAATGATGAATTCCAAGCATCCTTTGACAAGATCAAAGAGTACCTTCAAGAGCCTCTTGTTTTGATACCGCCAGTCGAGGGAAGACCTTTAGTCATGTATCTAACTGTCTTGGAAAATTCAATGGGGTGTGTGTTGGGCAGCATGACGAGTCTGGCCGAAAAGAGCATGCTATATACTACCTGAGCAAAAAGTCTACCGATTGTGAAACAAGATATTCACTGCTCGAGAAAACTTGCTGTGCTCTGGCATGGGCTTCTCTCCGGCTAAGACAGTATATGTTGACCCATACTACCTTATTGATATCCAAGATGGATCCAATTAAATAGATATTCGAGAAGCCTGCCCTCTCTGGGAGAATAGCAAGATGGAAGATGATTTTGACTGAATAAGAAGTTCAGTACACTACCCAAAAAGAAATAAAGGGCAGTGTGCTAGCCAATCACCTTGCTCATCAAGCTGTGGATGACTATCAATCCATGAGATTCGAGTTCCTAGATGAAGACATCATGATGGTAAACAATTGTGAAGAACTCAGGCCATATGACGGACTTGAACAAGGATCCCGATGGACCCTGGTTTTTGACGGGGCCTCCAACGCACTTGGTAATGGCATAGGTGTTGTAATCATATCCCCTGAAGGATGTCATACTCCCTTCACTGCAAGACTTTATATCATTTGTACTAATAATATGGAAGAATACGAAGCGTGTATTTTTGGTCTCAAAGTTGCCATAGATTTGGGAATCAAATCCTTAAGTGTATTTGGAGATTCAGCCTTAGTCATCAGTCAGATCAAAGGAGAATGGACACGAGGCACCCTAACCTCATCCCCTACAAATAACATGTGTTGACATTAATCCCACATTTCTAGGAAATTACCTTTGAGCATTTTCCACGAGAGGAAAATCAACTAGCAGACGCGCTAGCCACTATGTCATCCATGTTTAAACTCAAGTGGGGTAACCAGGCTCCCCAGATCACCATTGAGCAGATGGACGAACCATCTTACTATCACGAGATTGATACTGAAGAAGTAGTGGACCAACCTTGGTTCCATGAAGTTAAGAGGTATCTTGAGGCTCAAGAGTATCCAGAAGGAGCTTCAGTCAATGATAAGAAGTTCTTGAGAATATTCTCTGCTAAGTTCTTCTTTAGTAATGGCACTCTTCACAAGCGCAACCATGAATCTGCTTTACTTCGTTGTGTAGACAAGGCTGAGGAAGAAAAGATCATAACTGATCTACATGAAGGCACTTTCGGAACCCATTCTAGTGGGCATACGATGGCTAAAAAGATCCTATGGGCAGGGTACTACTGGTCTACCGAGGAAGCAGATTGCTATCAGCATTCACGAACCTTCCACAAGTGTCAGATCTACACTGACAAAGTGCATATACATCCAGTGCCTCTAAATGTCCTGACCTCTCCCTGGCCATTCGCGATGTGAGGCATCAATATGATTGGAGAAGTCAGACCTACAGCTTCTAATGGACACCGCTTCATCTTGGTGGCCATTGACTATTTCACCAAGTGGGTTAAGGCAGCTTCTTTCACTTCTGTTACCAAGAATGTTATGGCCCGTTTCATCAAACAGAATATCATATGTCGGTACGATATCCCAGAAAGAATCATCATAGACAATCGTACGAATCTCAACAATACTATGATCACCGTACTATGCGCGCAATTCAAGATCCAGCACCATAATTCTTCTCCTTACCGGCCAAAGATGAATGGTGTTGTCAAAGCCGCAAATAAAAACATCGAGAAGATCATACAAAAAATGATAGTAACCTACAAAGACTGGCATGAGATGCTACCATTCACTCTCTACGGTTACCGTACCACGGCGCACACATCAACGGGGGAAACTCCCTTCTCTTTGGTATACGGCATGGAAGCTGTTCGACCAATTGAAATCCAAATACCTTCTCTAAGAATCATAAAGGATGCAGGGCTGAATGAAGATGATTGGATCCAAACTCGGCTTGAACAGTTGAATTTGATTGATGAGAAGAGGCTTACAGTTGTCTGTCATGGCCAGATGTACCAAAAATGTATGATCAAAGCTTTTAACAAAAAGGTCAGACGTCAGGTATATCAGGTTGGTGATTTGGTAATCAAGCGTATCATATTGCCACAAGGTGATCCCAGGGGTAAATGGACTCCTACATACGAAGAACATTTGTGATCAAAAGCATATTCTTTGGTGGAGCAATGATCTTAACCATTATGGATGGTGACGACCTTCCGTACCCTGTGAACGCGGACATAGTCAAAAGATACTATGCATAAGAGACCCGCTAGGTTGACACACCTAGGAAAAACAAGGGCATCCCGGTGAACCACAAAGGTTCGGACAAAAATTAGGGATAAAATATTAAAAAAAATTGTACACCCGTCAAGCTGAAAACCCGAAAGGATGGCTTAGGCAAAAAAGGGTATTCTAGTGGACTGAAAACCCGAAAGGGCGGTCCAGGAAAAAGTTATGGAATTAAAGCGTATGACTATGTCTCGTTGGATCACCTTACAGATAACCTTTAGCATCGAATGGCAAACTCAACGGGTCTAATCAATCCAATCAACTTCGGACAAGGTAGCAAGTGGACAAGACGCTTAGAGACACGAAGGCTATAGGAGAATGGGAACCCCATGGGATTATTTCACATAGCTATCTTTTCTTTGTATCAATTTTCATTTTTACGATGATATTCTCTTACTAGAATGTTCGTCTCATTGTACAAAAATACTTATTCAAGTTAATACAAAGATATTCCTTTGAAAGTGCAAATTTATCTGTTGTTCTTTATTTCTGTGTTTTGTTTACAAAAACGTCTAAATATTTATTTTTGAACATATGCATTTGAACATGACTACTGTTTACAAATGAACAAAAAAGAGGAACAGAAATTAGAAAGACAATCACTAATGGATCTAAGAAGTAGGACAATATCTTTAGACTATTCCATAAAGTTCCTCGCAGATACTTTTCCAGCAAGAGCGGAAAACGGGACATCCCACTAAAGGATCGCTAACATATCTCCGATATGCAGCTTAATGATATCAAGCTCTCTCACATCCCATACGGAATAAAACTTCCAATTATCACTCCTAAGATTCCCCAGTGAAAGTCGCCCAGTTTCTCATGATTCCCCAACAGGACTTCACGAGGTCTACAAGCAATACATGGCGTCTCCCTTACACAACAGAGTTTATTTATCTAACAAATGGAAACTCATCAACACTTCAAAACATGAAGACTTGCACTCCTCATTCTCAGTAATGCTCAAGGGTTTATTTTCCCCAACTCCAGCAATACTGCGGCATAACAATTAAGGTGTCCATACATTACATTCATACGTCATCGCATTGACAACACAAATACATACGACACAATCTAATTTATTTTGAGAACATCATTGTACCATGCATTTCACACATCATGACATCGCATACAACTAACCTTATATCTTTTCAAGAAAGATCAATCAACAGAGAATTATCGCCAAATCTTTAACAAGTAAATTACATATCAATTCCCAAGAAAGGACTGGTCAACCATCTACATAAAAAATATTTCTTCCATACCCCTTCCGGTTCAGTTTAAATCTCTCAATGGTATATTTTGATTCTTTCCCACAGACGTCTTCTCTGGTTCAGATAAATCTCTCAATGATTTGTTCTGATTTTTCTCCAGATCCCTGCCGGTTCAGCTTAAATCTCTCAATGGTCTATTCTGATTCTTTCCCGCAGATGTTTTATCTGGTTAAGATGAATCTGTCAATGATTTGTTCAGATTCTTCTCCAGATCCCTCCTGGTTCAGCTTAAATCTCTCAACGGTTTATTCTAATTCTTTCCCGCATATGTTTTCTTTGGTTCAGATAAATATCTCAATGATTTATTCTGATTCTTCTCCAGATCCCTGCTGGTTCAGCTTAGATCTCTCAACGGTTTATTCTGATTCTTTCCCACAGATGTTCCCTGCCGGTTCAGTTTAAATCTCTCAATGGTTTATTCTGATTCTTCCCGTAAACGCTTTCTCTGGTTCAGATAAATCACTCAAAGATTTACTCTGATTATTTCGAGATAAAGAATATTCAAGATCTCTTTTGGTTCAGTTTAAACCCCTCAACAGTTTATCCTGATACTTTCCAAAGGAACACTTCTAGTTTAGATAAATCGCTCCAAGATTTATTCTGATTCTTCCCAGTCAAACAACATACAGGACTTCTTCTGGTTCAGATAAATCGCTCTAAAGATTTGTTCTGATTCTTTTCCAGTTGAAATCAAGATCAGACTTAGTCCATTCTCTGTCAACAGTCACCCTTGGATGGCATATACAAGCCCATCTCCAGAAAATCTCCATCATTCCTCCAATTGGCATCTATAAGCCCATTACCATTTCATCTTCGAGTGCAAATTTCTGGGCACTCTAGTGTCCAATCATCTTCCACCTTCAAGTCACGAATGGCGGATCCGCCAATCTAACTCTTCAAGTTTAAGAAGATTGAACAGAGGCAGCTGTTGTACCCAAAAATTAGCCCTCTCATTTATCAAGTATTTTCTCACAAGATCTCCTTTAGTTCAAGACCGTACAAGGATTGATCAGCTCAAGACACCTCCTTAAGCATTGATGACTGAAATTAGGATTTGAGATTGCACAAGGATGATTGAACTTTTAATGCCTCATATGAATTTTATGGATCATTATAGACCCTCAAGATTGCACATGCCAAGTTTCAAGTCTTGGATCATATTTTTGCTCAGTCAATTGATCAGTTGACCTAAAAATCAATTGTATTGGGGAAAAAGTCAATTGTGGCCAATTTACAGTCAAATTTAATATTTTTTTATCCATATCAACATTATAAACTCATATGTATCATTTGATCAAGTTTGGACCACAATTCCTCAAAAAATTTGATCAGATCATCAAAAGGGCAAAATAGTCAAAATTAGGGTTTTGACTGAGAACGACAATTTCTGATTTTTGACCTAAAAAATTGTTAATTGGTTTGAGGAATGATCTCAAGAGTTCAATTGCATCATTTTGACCTAATGGAATGACTCAAAACATTTCTATAGGTCATTTGATTGATAGTTGATTTTCAATCAACTCATCAAAAGTCAATTGTAAACTGAAAAGTGAAACTTTGACTTTTTGGTCAAAATCAAGTGCCAAAGATCACAATTCATCAAAAAATGTCAAAATATGAAAAATTTTCATCAAGAAATCAAAAATTCAAGATTTCATTTTGAAAAGTCAAAGTTTCCAAACTTAGAAATTTTTCTAAGTGTTGAAAACTTCATATTTTTTCACAACTTTGAGCTCATTTTTCACCATGATGCAAGATAATTCAAAAGAAACTTTCAACATAAAAGTTGTAGATCTCCATGAGATCTAAAACATTTATTTACACAACTCCTCCTAGAAATGATTGGATCTCAAGTTATTAAACCATGAAGTCATGGTCATGAAACTAAAACACTTAGAGAAATTTTCAGCATCTTTGGTCAGGATTTTGACCTAACTTCTGGGCCATTTTTCATATAGTTCCATTTGGATTTTGCAAAAGTGATTCAAAAAGGGGTTGTAAAGAACATTACAAGATTTCAAAAATGTCAAAGAAATCCTTGAGATCATTTATGAGCAAGGGGAATCGAAGGCCAGAAGTTAGGGTTTTAAGTTAATTTGCAAGGCAAAATTTGTGATGGAACATGAACCAAATCCATATCCATGCTGCATAATCTTCACTTTGCAGGCCTCAAACTTGTTTGTCACTCCTTAATTTAATGTTTACATAACTGATTGATCAATTGTCCAATTGGTTCAAGCTTTTTCCAAAGCATTTTTCCATTTTAGGGAGAAAGTCACCATTTCCATTCTTGTAAAGCAAGATTTATGCACAAAGTCAGCTTCTTGAGCTCCTAACTTGTTCTCTTTAAGTACACTCCATCCACAAAGTCATAAGCAAGTGCATTTAAAGCATAACCACTCTATCTTAGCAAGGACAAGACTTTGAAACTTGGATTTTCTCAAAAAATCACATGTTATGCTTAAACTTGTGATTTTGAATTCTGATCAACAACAAGCTTCCAAACTTGTTGCTTATAAATAGAGGTACTATTTGTGAGCTAGAACACGAGCTTAAGCACCCTGGAACACACTTAAACTCCCTCAAGCCAGAATTTGTACAAGAAACTCCATAGATGCATAGTTCTGACCTTAAACTTATATCTCTCATTTCCCTCGTGTGTTTTCCTTCCTAATCAATCACAAAGCTCCCATCCATCAGATATAACCTATCTTTGACCCTGTTTCATAACTGTAACCCCATCTTTATCAATCTCCATAACCAAAAATAGAGCTCTGCAAGTTGACTTCTCCATACCATTTCAGCCATCCATTGCTCAAGCTAATCATTGCATTAGCTTCCTAGGAACTTGAGGAAGCTAACCTGATCATTGCAACACCTTGAATCAAGCTCATTTGCAGTTCACGATTTCCAGTTTTGAGGTATTTTTCTTGAACTTCTATCTCATTACTTAGATATTGTTAGGCTTGCATTTATGAAGATAAAATATAGACATCATTGTCCTGAAACTGTACATATCCATAGATTTCATTTATATTGATTGAGCTTAGAGAATTTTAGGTTTGAATCGCTGAAAATATTTAGGTCAGAATTTGGTACTTTTAGAAATTCTTATTCTTCTTTGATTTATAGCTCATGATATTTATATGGTTGGATTCGTATGGAAAATGGAGCAACTTTTATGTTTGCATCTTTTATTTTCATTGAGAAACGAGCAAGTTACATGAACTATGGCTGGAGGTTGAAGATCTAGTTCATTTCTGGAACATGTTTTGTGTTATGTATTTATTGTTTCAGTTATATAAATGGATGTATAGCCACCCTAGTGGTAAGGCAGCACGCTGTAACCAAGAGGGCGTGGGTTCAACATCCAGCGCACTGCCTTTTGCTCTTTTTCACATTTTACACGTTTTTTTTTGTTTTTTTTGCAGCGCCTGGGCCAGCAGAACATTGGGTCTTTGTTTCTTTTTAACTTTCTACCCCCTTTAACCATTTCCAAACCCCCCTGACTTTTATATTTAATTATATTTTTATTTTTCTTCATATTTTATTTTATTTTTATTTTTATTATTATTATTATTCTTATTAATAAAAACTTAAAAATATTTTATTTATTATTTTTACATTTATTTTGTTTTATAAAAAATCAAAAGAACAAAAACATTTCTTAATAAATTAATTTCTTTCTTAATAATTAATATTAAAGTTTAATTATTATATTATATTATTTTTCTTGTAAATGAAAATCAATTTAGAACTTAGGACTTTTATTTGATTAATTTTATTTACTAGTTTAATTAAATTCACAAAAAAAAACCCTAAAAAAGTTGTTTTCTTTAATAAATTAATTTCTTTTATTAACTTAATTTTAATATTTTTATTCTAGTCAATTATTTTAATTTAATTAGGTCAAAACCTTTAATACAAAAATACATTCCTTATCCATGCTTGTACATTATATTCTTTTCATTTCTTGTACATTTATTCAAATTCAATATGGTTGTAATAGATAATTAGGGTTTTAATTTCTTGCAATTCCCCATTTGTAATTTGTACACCCCCTCCCCTAATGATGTAATAGCTTAGTGTTTTTATTTCCCCAATTCAATTCTTTATATACAAATGCTAGTAATTAGGGTTTGTATGGAAAGATTAAAACCAACAAATAGCAAATCCTAATCAAGACAAAACAATGCATGTAAATCAATACACTGCACACTTACACCCTTAGGGTAAACCCATCTTGTTGTCTTACAAAAATGGCCATATTATCCATGTGTAGTATCTTGGCAAAAACAAACAAAATACAAGATCTTAGTCCCTCGATGATGCTATCAAAGTTGCCTTTCAAAAATGATCTTAGTCCCATATAGAAAATGCTAAGATATCTTACAACATTGCTAATCATGGCTATACGATGACCCTTTCCCGTCCCTTTTACATCCAAAGATAGGGTTTTATTACCAAATCAATGGTAAGATAACAATGTCAAAGGAAAGAGGAAATAAACATGAAAGACTTTTGAGTAGGTAGAATGTTCCTAGTTGCTTGCTCATTTTCAAACCAAAACATCCTTGCTATTTTCAAAAATATACAACATCACTTTCAAAACACCTTTCAAACTTGAAAACATTTTCAAAGGATCAATACTTTGTATACATTCTTACGAACAAGAATCATAACAAAGTTTGCCTAAACGATGGCATCTTTACAAAATACTTTTAAAAACCACACAAAGCACATCTTAAAACAAAAGGAAGTGATCTAGCAAGCAACTAAGAGCCCGTAGATAACTACGGATGAAAAGGGTGCTAATACCTTCCCTTTTCATAATCTACCCCCCGAACTTAAGAAAATATCTCAAAGGTCTTTCCTGTTCTTTTTAGCCTTTCCTTTTGGATAAAAGAAAAGTCGATGGTGACTCTTGCTAAACCGCAACATTTGCAATAAAATGCAAAATGACCAAGTCAGTTCTCCCACCGAGTTACAAAGAGGATGGATAATTACACCTAAAGCATAGCGCTCAATAAGGCCATAATGCATACTGACCACATCCCTTAGAATCTTATACTTAATCATATCGATCATCCATAAAGCATTTCACCTCATGTGAGAGGGACTTCTAAAACTGTTATCAAACACCATTATGTAGGGCTTATTGACACAATGAGAAAGCTCTAACCCCCATACAACGTAATATACCTACAAGGCCTTTCATCCTCCCCGCCCTTGTAAAGGGAACACACACATGTAATTTTTTACCAATATATTGGCACCCATCGTGAGGCCCTTGTAAAATTAACCTAGGTCACACCTTCTTCATCACCATTGCCTTGCTCATTGATATCCTTCACTTATACACCTAGCCACCTTTAGCCATGGTAAATATGAGATCTTCCTCCCTTACGACTTAAGGTACCGGCAGTAGTGGTGATTCTGACGCCTTGGAGAAGATGTATGCTGCCATGTACGAGTTACGCCATTATAATCAAACACTAGAGGATGACATCCACACATCATACAACACAAAACATACTTTGTTGTACTTCAACATTTTCCCTCTCATTTATCAAGAATTTGTTCACAAGATCTCCTTGGGCTCAAGACTGCACTATGGTTGATCAGCTCAAGACACCTCCTTAAGCATTGATGAGCAAAATTAGGGTTTGAGATTGCACACAGATATTTGAACTTCCAATGCCCCGTATGACTTTCATGGATCATTATGGACCCTCAATATCACTCATGTCAAGTTTCAAGCTTTGGATCACACTTTTTCTCAGTCAATTGAGGAGTTGACCTAAAAATTAGTTGTATTGGGGAAAAAGTCAACCATGGCCAATTTACAATCAAACTTCATAACTTTTGATCCACATCAACATTTTAAACTCATATATATCATTTGATCAAGTTTGGACCACAATTCCTCAATTGGTTTAAGTAATGGTCCCAAGAGTCCAATTGCATCATTTTTACCTAATGACATAGCTCAAAGCATTGCTCAAGTCCAATGGATTGACAGATGAATTTTCAGTCAACTGATCAAAAGTCAATTGTATACTGAAAAGTCAAACTTTGACATTTTGATAAAATTCAAACGTAAAATATCACAATTCATCAAAACATGTCAAAATATGAAACTTATTCATCAAGAAATCAAAAAGGCAAGATTTCATTTTGAAAAGTTAAAATTTTCAAACTTCGAAATTTTTCTAAGTGTTGAAAATTTCATGTTTTTTCACAACTTTGAGAAATATTTTCACCATGATGCAAGATGATTCAAGTGAAACTTCCAACATGAATGTTGTAGATCTCCATGAAATATACAACTTTTCTTTACACAACTCCTTCTAAAAGTGCTTGGATCTCAAGTTATAATTTTAAGAACATGTGGTCATGAAATAAAACACTTATTGAAAGTTCTGCCCTAATTTGGTCAGGATTTTGATCCAACTTCATAGAACTTTTTCATATAGTTCCAATGGGAATCTTCAAAAGAAATTCAAAGATGGGTTGCATAGCACATTACAAGCTTTCTAAAATGTCAAAGAACTCCTTGAGATCATTCTTGAGTAGGGAAAATCGAAGAGATAAAGTTAGGGTTTTATCACTTAAATTACAAGGCATTTTGTGATGAACAAAATTCAAATTTAAAGCTATGCTGCATAAAATCTACTTTACAGGCCTCAAACTTGTTAGGAACTCCATAATTAATGGCTTGCACAGCTGTTAGAGGTCTCATTTCAAGCATTCAATGCAAGACCATGCTTTATATCCATTTTTGGAAGAAAGTGAACATTGCCATTTTGATAAAGTGCTTTTTAATACAAAACTTGTTCTTGAGCCTTGCAATTGTTCTCTTCTGATCATACAAGTCCTATAACCCATAAGAAACTTGCTAGACACTTACAATCACTCAGCCCATGCTTGTACCTCACATTGAAACTTGGTTTCCCACTTTTCTTCAAAATCAAGTAACCTAGCGATTAGCTGAAAACTTGTACTTCTGATTGTCCAAACCACTCCAATCCTTTTGCTTATAGATATAAAAACCATTCGCCATAAAATACACGAGTGCTTGACCCCTAAAAACACCAAGAGCTCAGAATCACATCTCATACCTCCATTTTCATATAAATTAACCAAAAACTTGAAACTCATAATTCCCTCGTGCGTTTTCAAGCCTTTTGGTTCCTAAAGCTTCTAAACATCATTTAGAACTGATCCCACACCCTGTTACAAAACTGTAACAACATTAACACCATCCTCCATTTTAAAAAATAGAGCTTTTCACTTGGACTTCTCCAGAACTCCTCGGGCACTTTCAGCTCAAGCTAAGCATTCCATTAGCTTCTTGGGAACTTGAGGAAGCTAACCCAACCATTGGAACTCACTGAAAGCTGCTAAAACTCCAAACCCGATACCCTTTTGCAAGGTAAGTTTTCTAACTTTGGAACTTTTCATACATGCATCATCAATGATTTATTTGTGAATGAAACATGTAGATATCATTGCCCTAAAGCTAACCATGTTCATAATTTTCATTAATTTTGTTTGAGCTTAGAGAATTTTAAGATTGAAATTTATGAGTTTTTTAGGGTTCAGAATAGGGCCATTAAAATTCATTTTTATCTTTGAGCTATAGTTTGAATGCTTTACAATTCTGAAACCGTGAGTAAATTTGCTACAAGTTTCATGTTTACAGTTTTCATTTTTGTTGAGATTTGAACAAGTTACAGAGGTTCTGGCTGGGTGCGAGGTTGAAGATGAAGTTGGCCTCAGGAACGTGTTTGCCTTATATATTTACTGTTTGATTTATATAAAAGAATGTATAGCCACCCCAAGGGTAGAAGCGCGCGCATGTAACCAGAGGGACCTGGGTTCAAGCCCCAGTGGTACCCTTTTGATTTTTTTTCCACATTTTTTGCATTCTGACTTTTTTGGACAAGGCGCTTGGGCCTCCTTTGGACTTTTTACTTTTTTTCCTTACTACTAACCCCCCTTGCAGGCTATCAACCCCCCTGGCCCAGTTTTTATTTTCTTTTCTTATTTTCATTTTATTTATTTTCTTAATTATTTTTCTAATACTAAAAAATCATAAAAAATATAAAAATAGTAGATTTATGTTTTGACTTAGTTTATTTTCTTAATTATTTTTCTCACAAAAATTATTTTATTTAATTAATACTTTATTTATTTTACTAATTATCTTTGTAAATTTAATTAAAAATAGGTTTTAGTTATTTTCTTTTACACCAATTAAAATATATTATTTTAATATTAAAAAAATTCCAAAAAAAATTTATAATACTAAATTATTTTCAAGATAAAAAATACCAAAAATACTTTTCTTAAAATTAATTTCTTTTAACCGATTAATAGATTTAGGGTTTTATTTAAAATCTTTTCTTAGTAAATTTAGGTTTAATTAATTATTTTCTTCTAGTTAATTAGGTTAAAATCAAAACCCATTTTCTCTAAAAAATCCAAACAAATATCCATTTTCTTCACATTTGCATTCTTGTATATTTATTCATTTTGTACATTATTTTAATTTAATTTCTTGTACATTTATACCAATTCAATATGGTTGTAATAGATTAAGTAGGTTTATTTTCTTGCAATCCCCATTTATAATTTGTACACCCCCCCTCCCACAAGTATTGTAATAGCGTAGTAACTTTAAATTTCGCAATTTATCGCTTTATATATAACATGCTAGTAATTAGGGTTTGTATGGAAAGACTAAAATCAATACTTAGAAAACCCTAATTTAAGACAAAATCAAGCATGAAAACAATACACTTGCACACAAGCACCCCTAGGGTAATTCCACTTGGTTGCCTTTATAAAATGGCCATATTACGCATGTGAGGTATCTTGGCAAAAACAAGCAAAGTATAAGATCATAGTCCCTCGATGATGCTATCTAAGTTGCCTTTCAAATGATCTTAGTCCCTAAAAGAGAATGCTAAGATACCTTGCAACATTGCTAATCATGGTCATACGATGACCCACGCCCATCACATTTACATCCAAAGATAGGGTTACTTACCAAATCAATGGTAAGATAAAAATGTCAAAGGAAAAGAAAATGAACAAGAAAGACATTTGAGTAGGTAGAATGCTCCTAATTACTTGCTCCATTTCAAAACAAACATCCTTGCTATTTTCAAAACAAACACCTACACTTTCAAACATCTTACAAACTTGAAAACACTTTCAAAAGATCAAACACTTTGTATACATTCTTACGAATGAGAATCATTACAAAGTTTGCCTAAACAATGGCCTCTTTACAAAATACTTTCAAAAACCACACCAATCACAATTTCAAATAAAAAAAGAAAGTGATCTAGCAAGTAACTAAGAACCCATGGAAAACCATGGATGAAAAGGGTGCTAATACATACCATTTTCATAATCTACCCCTCGAACTCAAGAAATAATCTCAAATGTCTTTCCTGTGCTTTTTAACCTTTCCTTTTGGATAAAAGAAAAGTCGGTGGCGACTCTTTCTAACCGCAACATTTGCGATCAAACGCAAAACCCTCAAGTCAGTTCTCCCACCATATCACATACTTCAATCCCTCAGAGGAGATATAACTATTAGACTCCCAACCACTCTCAAATAAGATATGTGGGTGTTTGTTGATGGGGGCTATTTTGCAAGTACACGAAAATGCTGATTGTAATTTTAATAGATATCGAACCCACAAGGACCAAAAGTCAATCTTATCGTAACCTATTGCTACTTTGTAAATCTAAGGCTAATTAATTTTTTCAAATAAGGGAATGATTAAAGATAAAATTAGAACTAGGGTAAATTTAGAAAATATATTAAATAAGAGATACCAGTATATGGTTCCAAATGTACCTCTAAGGCTCAATAAATCATTGTCATATGTTATGTTCTAAAATTACTTTTCAGAAGAAAATATTAGTTTAAAAACATTAACCATACATTCTCGGCCTATTGACTCGTTCTATATTTCAAAACCACAAATATTTTTCTCTCGGTCACCCATTTAAGTTGCAAAATACTTTTTGAAAACTAACTAGTCCTAATTATTTCTAAAGTGCTCTCGTTGTGTTTATAAATTAATGTCTAATTTTTACTATCTGGTATGAACCTCACACTCTATCGTTATTGGTTTTAAACCTTAGTGTTTTATCCTTCGCGTAAAACCTTTTGAATATTAAACTAAAAACCGAATCGGAAAAACAATTTTAATAAAAGAGATTACGCCAAATCAATATTGAGTCTCGTCGAAATGACATTTATCACATACCGGACTCAAAACAATTTAGCCAGACATAATTTTTTAATCAAACATGCAATTATAATAATTTTCTACAAATATAAACATATTAAAATTTTGAAAACAATTTATAGAAAGTGTTCTAGTCTGGCCAAATTCCTAGGCATGGCCCAATCTACTTCTACATTCAAGATTGCCCAACAGCTTTGGCCTAATCAACTGGAGCAGATAAAAGACAATTTTCCCCCCTGCCCCTTAACCAGAGACACATGGTTGGTTATGCCCCAAGACCAACATGACCACCGCTTCCCTCGGAAGCACCTCTGCTCGCAGCTGCTTCTGCCCCTCGGTTAAGGACACATGGTCTGTTATCCCCCCAGGACCAACAAGACCATATATGCTCGCTCAAACATGCTAGTCCTCATCCTTCCAGCCACACAAGGAAAACCACCCAAGAATGGCCAGAATCATCTTTGTCTCTGAGCACCTCTCTGCTCGTCATAACGGCCTGCTTCCTTCTCGGTCTGCTCAACACATGTAGAGTAGACGCCCATGAAACGCTCATAAACGCTTATGCTCGTCATATCATCTTTGCTCGATGTTACGACTAGTTACATGCACGATTACTCGTTTTGACCAAGTCCTGGAAGTTACCTATTTTTAAGGACCCGCATATCTAGGCCCAAAAATAGAGACCAATGGCCAAACGTCGAGGGCATTATATAATCCCTCACACATGTGAGGGTCAGGTATTCACTATTCATCACTAAAACCCTAATCTCTTCCTTGTATCTCTTTGTGCTCCTACTGACTTTAATATTAGAGTGCCTTGCAGGTACACCCCTCCTCCTCTATTCTAGAATTGAAGTCGAAGTCTCTGGCCCACTTCAGGTTCTGATCAACCAGTAAGATCAGAAAGCATGAAATTTCTCGGGACAACAACAATAAGAATAGACAAAATAATTAGAAACAAAACTAACAATTAAATAACAGTAAATGATTGAATCTGGAAAATAAAGCTGAAATAATAAAATGGAGTAACTTCAAATGCGTTAAATAATCTTTGGGTATAGCGAACATAAAACTTGAAAATAACTTCTAATGTCGACACGCTTAATATGATCCAAGCTTACTATAGAATTCCTAAAAGCTATAGTATGATAGTCCCCCAATGTGAGAGCTCTATCACTTTGGAAGGTAAATTTATGCTTAAAACTAAATTGCTTCTTGTACGTCCACCATATGATGAAAACTACCAATATATAGTGGTTAGTTCTTATGAAAAAATTTCCAAAGCGTGTGGTATTTGTGGTGAAAAAGTAGGGAAGGTGGGAGGAGACTTAGTAATTTAGTTACCTGATTTTTTCTGCACTGCGAGTCCGTGGAGAATGCCATCAAGCCATGGAAAATGCCATGGTTTAAAAATGTGGGTGACGTGGCTTTGGGGTGCATGGCAAATGCCATGCACCAAAAACATGATTTTTTCACATTTTCTTCACTTTTTTTTAATTCTTGTTGGTTTCTCGCACAAATGCTTTTCTTTAGAAAATACCTAAAACAAACAAACAATACCGACATAATACTACAAAAGCATATAAAATTGACACTAAAATACAAGCAAAATTGAGTCAAAATATACTATGTAGTTTGGTGTTATCAAACTTCCCCACACTTGAACCATTGCTTGTCCTCAAGCAATCAACTAACATGATAAAAACAGTGTAAGTGTAGCAATGAAAGATAGACACAACATCGTGTCTATTTGTACATAGTTTCTTATTTTGGTTTGGCTAAATGTTAGGTTGATATGTACTAATGGGTTGACACCAAGGATACCGTCAAGACACAATTCCGTATTTCACGGTCAAAAATCTCCTTCTTATGCAAACAAGTTCAAATCATGCTTTTATGGCACAACCTAGATGACTTATCATATTTTACCCTATTTCATTCAAGTGAAATCACATTAAGCCCGTTATCTTTTCACACACATAGTAAAAAACCTGTTAGTGACTATGATCTTAATTCAATTTAATTCACATACTTTGTCATTAACATTAATTTTTTTTAGGTTCAGATATTGTTGGGCCAAATGACCTGGTGAGGGTCACCTAACTTAGAGGGTACATTCCTATTTTATTTGTTTATTCATTGAGCATAAAATCATTCAATTATTTGCATCGACTTCCCTATGTTGTGTGCGCTTAAGATGGTTTTGACTGCTAATATAAACTACTCAAGGGTTACTAAATAACAAGAACTTAAGGATTTGGCATAATAGGTACTCAAACTGATTTTTGCATATTTATAAACTACTTAAGGGTTACTAAATAACAAGAACTTAAGGATTTGGCATAATAGGTACTCAAACTGATTTTTGCATATTTGAGAAGTTTAAGATGTCGGGACGGTACCAATATTGTCGAGACTTTCCCAAGTCTCCCTAACATAACCATAACTCTAAAATAACCAATATACTTTCGGAGTGTGTCATGTCATGAATCAATGAAAAAAGTTTTTTGGTGCTCAAATTTTAAGGAAAGTTCAATAATCAATAGAAATCATGCATAAAGGACTCGACAACACATGCAATGACTCAACTAAACACTAGAAGTGGATAGAATACTAAAAACATGAAATGAATTAGAAAGTAATAAATCTACCTATAAAGTGATAAAGTAAAAATAATAAAGTTCCTCCCCCACATATAAACCAAACATTGTCCCTAATATTTTAATGAAAGGTAGAAAAAGGAAGAAAGAACTTGGTAGAGACTATTGGACCTCCATGGCCATCTCATCTCGGGTTCTGCTCATAACGGTCATGTCGTGGAGTACGACTCATGCTTTGGAAGGTCTGAGCTATGTTTAACTGTTGAATTTGTTTTGTTAATGCAGCATTAGACTCTTACAAGTTACGGATGTTCCCTATCATAGCTGCCTGGTTTGTATGCACCAGGTCAGAGTTGTAGTGGTTTTTTGATTGTTGCTTTTGAAATTGCAATGCCATGGAAGCTTGGTTATCTTGCACTTCTCTGAGCAATTCCTTATAGTGGTTTCTTCTGGAGGAGGTACCTACAAAAGTGTTAGCAAAACCCGATACAGTGTGTGCTTGTGTAGAAGAACCAAAAGTATGGGTGGGAGGATCCTACTCCACCTGATCAAACTCATCATTCGTCTGACCCTAATCATAGTCACCTGGTTTGCATGCACCAGGTCAAAGTTGTGGTGATTTAATGATTGTTGATGTTGAAGTTGCAATGCCATGTGTGATACGATGGGAGAACTGACTTGAGGTTTTGTGTTTATGTTCGTAAATGTTTCGGTTTAGCAAGAGTCGCCACCGACTTTTTATTTTATCCAAAGGAAAGGTCAAAAAGCACAGGAAAGACCTTTAAGATGTTTTCTTGTGTTCGGGGGGTAGATTATGAAAAGGGAGGGTGCAAGCACCCTTTTTATCCATGGTTATCCATGGGCTCTTAGTTACTTGTTTAGATCACTTGCTTTGCTTTTCCAATTGTTTGAAATGGTGCTTTGTGTGTGTGGTTTTGAAAATGTTTTAAAAAGAGGCCATCGTTGTGGCAACCTTTGTAACGATTCTTTGTTTGAATGTATACAAAGGTGTATTGTCTTTTGAAAAGATATTTCAATGTTTTGAAAGTTTGATTCGGGAAATGTTTTGAAATTGTATTGTGAGCTGTGTTTGAAAATAACAAGGATGTTTTTGCAAGTTTTGATCAAGTAACTAAGAGTTTTCTACCCTATTTTACTCAAAGGTATTTCCTACACATTTTTAACCCTTTTGACAGTGTTGTTTTACCATTGCATTTGGTAAACAACCTTGTATTAGGATGTTAAATGGGACATGCGCGGGTCATCGTATTTGACCATGATAGCAATTGTGCTAAGTATCTTTAGCAATTTTTGAGGGACTAGATCATTTTTGTGTAGGCAACCAAGATAGCGTCATCGAGGGACTATGATCTTTTGTTTAGTTTTTGTTTTGCCAAGATACTCAACATGCATAAAATGGCCATTTCAAAGGCAACAAGTAGATGAAACCCTAGGGGTGCAAGTGTGCATTGTGTTTGATTTTCATACATTTTTGTCTTTGATTAGGTCAAACTATTTGTTAATTTGGATTTTTGCATACAAACCCTAATTCTCTAATCATGGCATAATTGCAAGCGTAAAGTGCGAGAATTTAAAGTTCTAAGCTATTACAACGTGATTATGGGGATGGGGGTACAATTTTGAATGGGGGGTATTTGACAAGAAATATAAACCCTAGATTACTATTATATCCAAATTGAATTACAATGCATAAATATTTAAATGTACAATATTTAAATAAACAAAATAAATAAATATTAAATAATATGCATTATGCAAAAAAAGTTTTTGTTCACCTATGTATGTTAAAAGTATTTTTAATGTAAAAAAGTATAAAGAAATAAATAAAAGATTTATTTAATTGTTTAAGGGATGAAACCCTAATTTCTTTAAGAAAATAATATATTATATTATTTATATACAGAAAATATATTAATATGTATAAAAATGAAATATACTTAAAAAAGGGTATTTTTTAGTATAAATAATAATAAAAATAAAAATGTAATATTTTTGTATTTTTATTCTAAATATTTAATAAAATAAAAGTATATATATATATATATATATATATATATATATATATATATATATATATATTAAATATGTATAATATAAAATAAAATATGTACAAAAATAAATTATATTTTAAATAATATTTTCAGTGTGAATAAAAATAAAAGTATAATTTACATATTATTTTCAAGTTTTCAAATAAATTATAAAAGTATTCAAAATGTTTTTATGTTAGAAAAATCAAAATAAAATACCAAATAAATGTAAAAAATTAAAAAAATATTTTTTGAGCATTTATTATATTTGGAAATAAATAAACAAAGTCAGAAAAGAAAACAAAAATGCAAAAATATAATTATTCAAGAAATTGTGCCAGGGGGTGCAAAAATGAGAAAGAGGGTGTTAGAAGCAAGCCAGGTCAGGCCCAGCCCAAACCAACTTCATCTTCTTCCTCCAGACTGAAACACGCGCGCTTGCCCTGTTCAAATGCTACATCATGTATACGTGATCTTTTGCCAAAACTCACAACATCAAACTTGTAGAGAATTTCAAGACGATTCCAACCATATAAACAACTAATCCTAACTCTCAAAGACCAGAGAGAATTTCTCTGGCCCTAAAATCTGACCTAGTTTTTTCCAGCATGTTCATGGATGAAATTCTCCTGGCACACTTAATATAAATGAAAGTTGAGCATATGTATGGCTTCCTAGTAATGAACACTACATTTGTTATTCACAAACCTAAGGCTAAATGTTCCTAAATAGAGAGATAGAAAGTGAGAAAAAACCTGTTTTAGTTGGATTCGTGTAGGGCAATGCAGTGCTTCTCAACAAGTTTTGAGATGTCTGGTAGCTTGCCTGAACTTCACTTGATCTTTTCCAATAGCTAGCTTGCCTTGAATGTCCTTGAATCAGCCTCTAGAACTCAACCTGCACAAGCTTGAAATGAAAATGGTGATCATTGTAAATGGAGTTACAGTTGGTAATGGAGGTTTGGGATAGCTTGAGTGAGTTGAATGGAAGGTGTTTGAAGCAAAAAGAGGCAAAACGCACGAGGCAAATGAGCTGGAGAACTCAAGTTGCAGCATCTGCCCTGTTTTGCCAAAGAAGAGTGATTTCTAGCTATGGGAGGTTTTGAGGCTCAAGCATTTGTGTTTCTTTCTCAAAGGGTTGTATGAAAGTTGTTCAAAGTGTTTGTGTAAGTTGGTGTTGGCTGGTTTTTGAGTTGTGAGGATTTGGACAAGTTTCTTTTTTGTGAAGCAAGAATGGGAAGTTGTCAATACAGGCCTGTACAAGCCATCAAATATGCTGCATAATTTGCTCTTGGCCCCCTCAAAATTTGGATTTGATTTGGCTTCTGAGATAAGGACCAATGCTCAAGAGAGAGTGGTTTGACATAAAGCATACTTTTGCAAAAATGGAAATGTGTCTTTTACCATTTAGGGATTAGTTTTGTGTACAATGTCCAAATGGCCAAAACAAATGCTTAGACTGATGGATTTGCATTCAATTAAGGAGTTTGAAATGGTTTAGAGGCCTGCAAACTAGTACAAAGCATGCTGGTTTGAAAATGCCACTTGAGTGAATCATGAATTTGCCATGGATACAAAGTGAGTTTTTGCCAACTTCAAGCATTCGATTCTCCCTAACCACAAATGTGTTTGAGGAGTTCTTGGATAATTTGGAAAGCTTGAAACATGCTCTATAATCCATATTTGAAATGAAACTTGAGAATCCAAGTGGAACTATGTGAAAAATTGCCAAGAAGATAGGTCAAAATCCTGCCTAAACTAGGGCAAAATTTCTCTAAGTTAAAAGTTTTAGGGACCCTTGTTCCAAAAATCATAACTTGAGATCCAAGATTATTTTGAGAAAACTTTGTGAATCAAATTTGTATACTTTGTGGAGTATTACAACTTTCATGTTGTGAGTTTTTTTTGAATCTATTTGCATCTTGGTGAAAATGTGGGACAAAGTTAGGAAAAATTAAGAAAATTTCATAACTTAGAAAAATTCTAAGTTATGAAAATTTTCAATTTCAAACCCTAATTTGAAATTTTGGGTTTCTTGATGAACAAGTTTCATAATTTGACACATCTTGATGAAAAATGACCCTTGGCACTTGATTTTGACCAAAAAGTCAAAGTTTGACTTTTCAGTGTACAGTCAAATTTTGATCAGTTGACTGAAAAATTCATCTATCAATCCCATGCATTTGAGATCTTTTGAACTTGTTGAATATGTCAAGATGATGCCATTGAGTCCTTGAGTCTATGGTTGAGCTTAATTTGCCATTGGTTAGGTCAAAAAGTCAAAAATTGCCTTTGTACAGTCAAAACCCCTAAAAATGACCATTTTGCCCTTTTGGTGATCTGATCAAATTTCTTGTGGAGTTGTGGTCCAAACTTGATCCAATGGTTCATGTGAGTTCATAATGTTGATGTGGGTCAAAATTCATGAGGTTTGACTGTAAATTGGCCACAGTTGACTTTTTCCCTAATACAATTGATTTCTAGGTCAACTGTCCAATTGACTGGGCAAAATTTTGATTCAAGGCTTGAAACTTGGTATGGACAAACTTATGAGTCCAATATGAAGTATGAAAGTCACTTTGGGCATTGAAGGTCCAAAAATCCTGTGCAAACTCAAACCCTAATTTAGGTCATCAGTGCAAGGAGATGTCTTGAGCAGAGCAAACCCTAACTTGATCTTGAGTTCCAAGAGCCTTGTGGTGAGAAATGTTGATAAAAAGAGAGGGAAAATTTTGGGGGTACAACACCATGGCAGCTTGGTTATCTCACACTTCTAGAAGCAATTCCTCATAGTGGTTGATTCTAGAAGAGGTACCTACAAAAGTGTTTGCAAAACTAGATGAAGTGTGCGCTTATGTAGCAGGGCCAGAAGTATGGATGAGAGGATCCTATTCCACCTGATAAAACTCATTATACGTCTGACCCCCTTCATTATCCTGAGAAGGAATGTCATTAGGATCGAGATGGCCCGATTCTGGGGTGGTTAGATCATAATCCAGTTGACCCTGTTTTGCACATCAGTACATGATGGACAGGGGAAGATTATGGTTTTCACTTCACAGTTTCTTGCCATAAAAAGTATCTATCATTTGGCTTTTTTTAATTAGGCACATGTTTCGGCAAGCAGAGATATCAAGAAGGGGTTTCTGTATGGGATGTAAGGTCGCAAGCTCAGCATGTAAACCTATGGCACGAGATATGGAGGTGATCAATCCTCCAATGCAAATGGGCCCATTTTCTTTGGTACAGACGGATTGCATATGTGAAAACATAAATGGGGTCACATTTATTCATGTTTATGTAAACAAATTGTGTATGAAAAAAATCTCCTTAGAATTTTCTCTTCTATTGTTTACCCAGCCAAATATAGTGCTTGCCAAAATATAGTGTAGGTAACGTATAGCCGAGTTATGAATTTGGGCGGATTTCAGCCCCTTCTAATCGATTATAGTGTCCTCTGTCAATTGTTGCCAAAAATGGAATGCATCAATATGTCATGCCCTTCTAAAGGACTTTTGCATGCTATATTGTTCCCATGGGGAAAGTGTAGCAAGTAGGCAATGCAATCCTGGTTCATCACATATTCTCTGTTGAACATCCTAAATTTGACAGTTCCTACGATGCCATGACTTAATAGTGGTGTAGTGTACTTAAAAGAACTCACAAATTCTAGTTTCAACTTAGTGTAGGTGGGATCACATAGTGCACAAAAATGAGTTAAGTCTAATCTATCTAGCATTAGGCGTACACTGCCATATAATCCCAAACTGCATAAACAAGGTTCATCGGCACACCTCGTTGGGATGATTATTCGATTGAATAACATAATGTATTGATTCCTCTGCCTTTCACCATCTGCACCCTCTCTGAACACAATATGCATGAAATCAATTGGTGGTCTTTCCATTGTTGGAGGCATTGTGAGAATTTTTGAAAAATTGATGTGGGTTTATGTTTGAGTGAAAATGTAGAGTAAAGGGATGATGGTTAAATAGTGGTGTGCGAATACAGAAGTTGGAAGTTTGAAAGCTTTCAGATAAGGTTTAGTGGTGTCAGTGGAGGAGTTAAGAGAATTAAGAGAGATAATGGTTTTGAGGAGTGGGAATCATTTGGAAAACTGTCCAAATTCGTGTTTTTGGCTCTAGTAAGTAGATGACGAACACCATGGGTCTATAGCGAGTGCCATGAACCTTAAAATGCATTTTATAAACTTTAACACCATGGGGGTAATGGCGAACACTATTGACCTTATGTGTGCGTTTGGACACATCCATGGGCAGTAAAATGATTTTTTATGGCTTTTAATGGCTTTAAGGCTCAAATTAATGTATTGTATGCCATTTGTAAAGCTTTGCCTAAAAAATAATCAATCAGGGAAATAAAATAAAATAAATAGAAATCAAAATAAGTGATGAAACGAAATAAAAATTTAAAAATTGAAATAAAATTTGAAATGGAAAAATTGAAATGCATTTACTGAAGTAGAAATCATGGGTTACCTCCCACGCAGTGCTATGTTTCACGTCGATAGCTCGACAAAAATCAAATAACTGAAAAATCAACTCTTAAACTAGAAAGAATATAAAATCCTAATTATAAAGCGAGAAGTTTATTCCCCCCCCCCCCCCCCCCCACACACACACACACTTAAACTGAGCAATGTCCTTAATGATCGAGTGCAAAGTAGGAATGTAGTAGAATAAATCGTAGATCAACCACTATGACGAAGGACATCAGGACCCAAGTGTCTGCGGATGAAGTATATTTCATGATAAAAATGATCAAACTTCTCATCTTCCACATCCATAAAGCCGTGGAAATCTTGGCGAATGGTAGTGACATCAGCTCAAAGAGTAATGACTTCATTCCTAAGGGCATCAAGCGTAATAGTATGGTCAACTAGAGGAGGAACATGGGCGGAAAAGGAGAACGAAGAGGCGCCAGAGAGAGGAGATGGGTGATATTCATAGTCTAGAGCGGTTTCAGGTATAATGGGTGACTCATCTTGACCTTCTAACTCATATAGCCAATTTTTGCTGTTATGCACACTGGTTCTCTCATGGTTAGTCAAGGTGAATAATGTACCACTTCATTACTTATTAACAACTAGAACTCATTTGTTCTAAGGTTTCTTATAAAACTTCGATTGAAGTAGAACACAACGCTCATCGGTCGGATACCTTACAGAGGGGTCAGATGAGAAAGTGTGGTTTTGATTTTAGCAGCAATCATGGTGACAAGTCCACCATTTAGGATGGGACTATGGGTATCATGTGCAATTCTATCAAAGCTAGCAAGCATAAAGGTAGAAACATTGACTAAGCTAGATTGAAAAAGACAAAACATGATAAACAACTCTTCCTTGGACACGGTAGTAATATTCTCTGGCTTCCTAAAAAGGGTATGGGCTAAAACCATCTGAAAGTGCCTAATGGATGAGTTGTGGATCTGGTTCAGGATGGGTGTTCCTAGAGAGCTTCTCCAGGAATTATCAAGCTCATAATCAATGAACCCACCATCTGAACTTGGGTGTGGACATCAGGCCATTAGGGAAGTCTAAAAGTTCAGCCATCTCACGGTGGTTAAAACGGTAGGTGTATCTAAAAAGACTAAAATTTGTTAGACCTATATTAAAAGCTCGCCTATGATTTGGATCATAAAAAAAGGAACTCAGGAACTCCAGGGTTAGTTTTGGGTAGGTTGAGTACCTATGCAAAGCTAAATTGTCCAACCCAATCTGGTTAAACATAAACCTAACACTCTCTCTGATACCTAAGGTTGAAATAATCAGGCCATCTAAATACTTAGTTAGTGACATCTCTCTCTCTGAAACAAGACCTCATAACGCCTTCTATAAGCGTCATTTCAAAACACTACCTCCATGTTGTCTATGTTCTACATTCTCTAGTTAGTTAGTGGAAAAAGTCAGTCTGAACGTGACTTGTAACAGAGCATATATAAAGTTAGTACTGATCAATAAATTTAAGTATACAATGTTATTATGTCGAGGAAAATTAGTAAGAATAAAAACCCGTGGATTTCCTCCCACGCAACGCTTCATTTGTTGTCGGTAGTGATTGCACACTGACGTGTCTGTCAGATGATAACTATAAGTATACAATCTATCGTGTAGTTTTAAAAGATTATCAAACCCACAGAGACTAATAATCAAACTAATGATATCTATGTTGTAGTGCACAGCTAAGGCTAAAGTTTAAAATGTATACGAACGGAAATATAAATGATAATTGCTAAAGGTTTGGAATTGATTACTAAACGAGCTCGTAGTATGAATTTCGTGCTCCTAAGGGACTTGTAGAACTCGGGTACTAATTACGAATTTTATAAGTTTTGTAGAAAATATTGACTTAAAGGTTCCATCTCACACTCTCACGCTATTGACAAAAACCACGCCTCCTAACCACAGGATTTTTCTCTCACTCACAACGTTCGAATTAGAAAGCATATTTTGAAAGCCAATGAAATCCTAAACAATACCTAAAACGCTCTCGTTGTTTTTAGGATCGATGCCTAGTTTCCACTATCTGGTCCATTCCTCACACTCTTGCGCTATCAGATTAAACATTTGTTTGTTCTTCACTCTCGTGTCAGAACAATAAGTCATAAAATTAGAAACTGAAACCAAAACAACATATAATCATAACTCCACACCTATAATTTTCTACTGAGTCTCATCGGTAAAAACGGTCCATATATGCATGACTCAAGTAAATTTAGCAAGACATAATTATAATTAAAATTAACATGTTCAGAGAAATTATGCGTAAAGTTAACATATCATGCAATATAATATTGACAATAGAAAGCATAAATAAATAAACGATAAATAACCAGAATTTAAAGAAACGAAACTTGAATTGATACGAAAATTCCGACAAGCTTGTTTTTTATCCAAGAGTACAGTGCAAATAAATATAAAACAAGTGTGATAATTCTTCGATGTGAGTTATTATCACTTTTATAGGTAAATTTATGCTAAAACTATAACCCTAATTGACAGTGCTTCCACACGACTTGGATATCGAGAAAACTGACCCAAAGTTCTTATATATATATATATATATATATATATATATATATATATATATATATATATATATATATATATATATATATATATATATATATATATATATATATATATATATATATATATATATTGAGAGAGAGAGAGAGAGAGAGAGAGAGAAATGGCTCTATAACCGTCTTGGGTCATGTCAGCAGTGGAGGGGAAAATCAAAACAATCAGACAATTGAAAATTGTTCCCATGCAGAAAAATGCCTTCTACAGCAAAATGACGACCACCATTAGGGCAATGATAAACTTCATTGCCTCCTTCCTTAAATGATGGGGGAAACTGGTTAGATGGCGAGTTCCATTTGTGCATGGCGAATGCCATATCAAGAAAATAGGTAGATTATTCTCTTTTTGATGCTCTTTTACTCTATTTCTGATGAAAAAAATACATGATGAAAAAAATAAATCAAACTAGCTAATAAAGAAACAATGGTACTATCGATAATACTAGCCTTCATGGCGTCTATCATTAGGCTCGGGAACACGCCTTAGGGAATAAACATGCTGGAATAAGTTATCAAACTGCTCATTAGCAACATCCATAAAACTGAGGAAATTCACTCGAAGAGAGGAGAGCTCTCCTCTAAGAAGATCAAGCTCAGGCTGTAGAGCATAGATAGTGGTAGGAACATCAATGGTAGGATTAAAAGGGTAAGCTGCAGGGACGCAAGAAGTAGCATCTGGGAGACCAACATATGGGTTTTCATAAGGCTGAGGATTGTCAGGTGGAGTAGGTGATTCACTTTGGCCCTCTAAAAGATGAATATAATTATCCCGGTTATGAACATTTGTTTTCTCATGGTTTGGCAGTGTAAAGTTATGAACCACTCGTTTATCAATCAAGAAGTCAAATTCTGCTAGTCCTAAATTAGCAATAATGCCACGGTTAAAGAAAAATCTTGGGTGCATGGGCCGGATACCTCTAAAAGAATGTATAAGGTTAAGTTGGTATCTCAGGCCAATGGCATCAGCAATCATATTGATAAGTCCTCCTACAAGAATAGTGCCATGGGTTTCTCGAGCAATCATATCAAGGTTGGATAACATAAAAGTAGCAGCATTCACGGGTCTACCTTGGGGGGCACAATAAATGATAAATAATTCATCTTTGTGTAGCGGTAGAAATGTTTAAGACCTAAGTCATTGGATTGGCTAGACTTATACAGATCAAAATAAAAATCGCCACCGTGCTTTATTGTTTCCAAAGAATGGGAAAAGAGCGAGTAACCCAAAAAGAGAGGGAAAGATTCAAGGTAAGGGGGTTGGTTATGCAAAAGGAAGGTATTAGCACCCTAAATATCTACGGTACTCCTTAGGAACCACTTTGTAAAATTTGTATATTCTGGCTATAAAATATTGTATAAAAATGGATGGTGGAGGTGAGAAAAGAAATATATTTTTATGATTTTTGCACCCGCCGCGGTTGCGAACCTTAATGCCTACGTACCACCTCTCGTGCAATAGGGGATCAGGGTACACGTAGTTCCTCTTTTAAAAAAGTTTTAAAACATAAGTATGTTAATTGATTTTATAAGATAAGACATCATCGTCATTGTCCGTGTGGAAAAACATACTAACTACCCACAATCATGAGAAAGGAGAATTTGCATCATCTCATAGTGAAGGATATGGCTTGGATTTTAAAATCAACAATGCCTCGCTCAACACCCAAGTGGAAAATATCTCTCTTCACTACATATTATAGAAGTATAGTTGTTTGCATCACTACAAAGATTGACAAGAGTCTAATCTTTTGAGAAAGGTTTTAAAATAAAAAAGCCAAAGTGGCAAAATGGTTTGAAATTAGATTGATTGACTTTTAGTCTTCTCACAAAAAATGTCAAGGTATTATTAAGTTGATTGAAGTTTATTTCTGAAAATGTTTTGAAAATGCGTGGACCTAAGTCCAAGTTTATTATGAAAGTGGTTCAAGTTTAAAAACAAGAAGAATTTTCTAAAGGAGGAAGAAGATTTTTGAAATTAAAGAAGATGGGAGGAGAAGAAGAGATTATCCTAAAGCATAAGATAAAAGCTAGGGATAGGAACCATATAACCAACAAGAACCCAATACTTGACATTATGAGTCAAGATAGAATTCTCATTCTTTGAATTGAAATCAAGTAAGCAAAAATACTAGACCACTTGAGAGAACCAAACTTCAAGTGTATTAAGTCTTCACAAAAATTGGGCAGAGTAACGGCTATATACGAGTGAATTCCAAATTACAGACAAATAATGTAATCACAATAACCTGCACACAAAACAAACAAACAACCCAATGTCTTGAGGTAAACCTCAAGAACTCCAGACAAAATATCATTAAGGTCACAAGGTCTCCAACATAGGCCAAGGTTTCTAATCCTAAGTCCAAGAAGTCCAATGATCCATGTGATGTGGTGGGAGAAATAACTTGAGGTTTTGCGTTTGTGTTTGCAAATGTTTCGGTTTAGTAAGAGTCGCCACCGACTTTTTATTTTATCCAAAGGAAAGGTCAAAAAGAACATGAAAGACCTTTGAGATGTTTACTTGGGTTCGGGGGGTAGATTATGAAAAGGGAAGGTGCCTAGCACCCTTTTCATCCATGGTTTTCTATGGGCTCTTAGTTACTTGTTTAGATCACTTGCTTTTGCTTTTCAATTGTTTGAAATGGTGCTTTTGTGTGTGGTTTGAAAATATTTTGAAAATAGGCCTTTGTCTGGGAAACCTTTGTAATGATTCTTGTTTGAATGTATACAAAGGTGTTTGTCTTTTGAAAAATGTTTCAATTGTTTGAAAGTTTATTTTGGGAAAATGTTTTGAAATTGTGTTGTGATTTGTTTTTGAAAATAGCAAGGATGTTTGAAAGTTTGATTAAGTAACTAGGAGCATCTACCTACCTACTCAAAATTCTTTCCTACACATTTTTTAATCTTTGACATTGTTGTTTTACCATTGCATTTGGTAAACAATCTTGTGTTTGGATGTTTAAACGGGACGGGCGTGGGTCATCGTATGACCATGATAGTAATTGTGCCAAGTATCTTAGCAAGTTTTTTGAGGGACTAGATCATTTGTGTATAGGCAACCAAGATAGCGTCATCGAGGGACTATGATCTTTTGTTTTTTTGATTGATTTTGCCAAGATACCTAGCATGCATACCATGGCCATGTTTTTTAAGGCAACAAGTGGATGAAACCCTAGGGGTGCTTGTGTGCATTGTGTTGTCATTTTCATGCATTTTTGTCTTGTATTAGTCAAGTTATTTGTTTGATTTTTGGTTATCATACAAACCCTAATTTTACTATTATGCATATCAAAGCGATAAAATGCGTAAAAGTAAATCTACAACTATTACAACATGATTAGGGGAAGGGGGATACACGTTTGAATAGGGGGTATTTGCAAGAAATAAAGCCCTAAAAACTATTACAACCATATTGAATTTATTGTACCAATAATAAATTGACAAATATTTAAATATGCAATATATTATAGATATGCAAAAAATGTTTTTGTATTTTATTTTATGTATGTAAAATAAATTATTTAATGTCTCAAAATAAGAAAGTAAAAACATGATTATTTTTGAAAGGGTGGAAACCCTAATTTTGTTTAAGAAAATATATATATATATATATATATATATATATATATATATATATATATATATATATATATATATATATATATATATATATATATATATATATATATATATATATATATATATATATATATATATATATATATATATATATATATATATATATATATATATATATATATATATATATATATATATATATATATATATATATATATATATATATATATATATATATATATATATATATATATATATATATATATATATATATATATATATATATATATATATATATATATATATATATATATATATATATATAATTTATTTATTTATATACAAGAAAATAAATAAAATATATACAAAAGTGTTAAAAAATTAAAATGTGTGAGAAAATATTATTTAAGTGTATAAATAATAAAAATAAAAATGTATAATATTTTTATAATATTTACAAGTTTTTATTTAAGAAAATAAAAGTATATTATTATATTAATTATTTCTATGTCCAAAAAAATAATAAAATCAAATGTGAAAAATTAAGAGAATATTTTTGGTAATTTTTAATATTTAGAAAAATAAATAAAAGTCAGAAAATATGAAATAAATGACAAAAATATAAAAAATAAGAGAAATGGGCCAGGGGGTGCAAAAAGCAAGGCCAAGTCAGGCCCAGCCCACATTCCTCTTCATCCCTGTCCTTGAGACAAAGATACGCGCGCGCCATTTGTTCAAACTGGAAATCCTGCATACGTGCTCAAAAACAAAATCTTGCAACATGAAAGTTATAGAGCTTGAAGCCACGATTCTAACCATGTAAAAAACTTAATTTAACTCTCAAAGACCAGAGAGAATTTCTTTGGCCCTAAATCTTGACCTAGTTTTTTCAGAAAGTTCAACTATCAAATACTCCTAGCTCAGTTAACATAAATGAATTCTATGCATATGTACAGCTCGAGGACATTGAGGACTACATTTTTGCTTCACAAACCTAAGCCTAATGATTCAGAAATAGGGAAATAGAAGTTTGAGAAATACCTTTTTCAGTCAAGTTCGAATATGGCAATGCAGCAACTTTCAGTGAGGCCTGAGGTTCTTTTGAGCTTGCTTGATGTTCCCTTGACCTTTCCCAATGCTTGGCTTGCTTTGAAATGGTCTGAAACTTCTTGTAGAACTCAACCTGCAAACTCAGAATTTGAAAATGGTGAAGTGTGTAAATGGAGTTACAGTGGCTTGGGAGTGGTTGGGATAGTTTAGGTATGTTGTATGGAGTGTGTTGGAACTGGTTTGGGACAAAACGCACGAGGCAATGTGAAGATGGCTTGTGATTTACAGAACCTGCCCTATTTTGGCAGAAAATGGGGTTTTGGTGTATTTGGGTGTTTGAGAACTTGCTAGCTCGTGTTTCTGACCTTAGGCAATGTGTAAAACCTGTTTGAAATGAATACAACACTTGGTTATATCACCTTCAAGAGTTGTTGACCTTTTGCATAATTGCTTGGTTTTGAAGTAAAAGGTGATTTTGGCAATGCTATGGCCTGTACAGGCTAGCTCCAAGCATGCACATAGTTGGTGTACTTTTCCTGATATTAAGGAACTTTGTTTTCAGCAAAAGGCTTGGTCCAATGCTCAAGAGAAACAAATTTGCAAAAGGTGTGCTTTATGTAAATGGCAATGCTACCTTTTTGCCAAAAATGGATTAATTCTTTGTACAATGCTCTAAAGCTCATAATAAAGCCTTAATCTAATGTGTTTGCATTTAATTTATGAGTTTATAGAGGTTTGAGTTTAAGGGCTTTAAAACAAGTACAAGCAAGGTTTGGACAGATTTGCAAGTTGTATCAATGTGCAAAATGCCTTGGCCAAAAGTGATAATTTGCCATTTTCAAACATTCGATTCTCCCTAACCACAAATGATTTTGGATAGTTCTTGGACATTTTGGAAAGCTTGTAACATGCTCCTAAATCCATATTTGAAATGAATTTTGAGATTACACTTGGAACTATGTTAAAAATTGCCATGAAGATAGGTCAAAATCCTGCCTAAACTAGGGCAAAATTTCACTAAGTTAGAAAGTTTTTCGACCCCTATTCACAAAATCATAACTTGAGATCCAAGCGTATTTTGGGAAAACTTTGTGAATAAAAGTTTTATATTTTTTGAAAGAATACAACTTTCATGTTGGAAGTTTTGTTTGAATCCAATTGCATCATGGTGAAAAAGTTGGGAAAAGTTGGGAAAAAATAAGAAATTTTCATAACTTAGAAAATTTCTAAGTTATGAAAATTTTCCATTTTAAACCCTAATTTTCAAAATTAGGTTTCTTGGTGAACAAGTTTCATGTTTTGACACATCTTGATGAAAAATGACCCTTGGCACTTGATTTTGACCAAAAAGTCAAAGTTTGACTTTTTAGTGTATAATTGATTTTTGATCAGTTGACTGGAAAATTCATCTATCAATCCAATGCAATTGAGATCTTTTGAACCTTGTGATTAGGTCAAGATGATGCCACTGAGTCCTTGAATCCATGCTTGAACCCAATTTGCCATTGGCTTGGTGAAAAATCAGAAATTGCCCTTCTGCAGTCAAAACCCAAAAAATGACCATTTTGCCCTTTTGATGATCTGATCAAATTTCTTGAAGAGTTGTGATCCAAACTTGATCAAATGGTTCATATGAGTCTATAATGTTGATATGGATAAACAATTATGAGGTTTGACTGTAAATTGGCCACAGTTGACTTTTTCCCCAATACAGTTGATTTTTAGGTCAACTGTCCAATTGACTGGGCAAAAATTTGATTCAAGGCTTGAAACTTGGTATGGGCAATCTTACAAGTCCAACATGAAGTATGAAAGTCACATGAGGCATTGAAAGTCCAAAAATCCATGTGCAAACTCAAACCCTAATTTCAGGTCATCAGTGCAAGGAAATGTCTTGAGCAGAGTAAACCTTAATCCTGTCTAGAATCCAAGAGTCTTGTGAGGGGAAATCTTGATAAAATGAGAGGGAAAAATTTGGGGTACAACACTCCATAATGCCAAGGATAGTATCCAAATAGTCCAAGTATCATTAAAGGTTTTTTATGGTTCATGTTGATTATTAGGTGTCTTATAAGAGAAAAGAAAATCTCAAGTGAGCAACATAAAAAATGACATGAAATGTAATGCTTAAAGTAAATGGTACATAAAGTATATAAAATAAAAGCATAAAGTAAAAACAATTTAATAATTATTGGTTAGTTGGATGACCATCTTGAAACTTGCATTTGGAACTCATTAGAGGATTGGTAGAACCAAAGCCTCCACATAACAAGTTGCATTTGCTTTTTGCCAAGTATATCATCCACTTGGAATCCTCAAAAGTACCATTTAATGATCAACAATGTTTAAGTGATCCGCGTTGATAAAAAGTGTTGTAGATCCATTAGAGGATTGGTAGAACCAAAGCCTTCACACAGTGAATCTCAAGGTTATTGGATCAAAGAGATCAAATTAACATACTTGGGCTTGCAAACATAGGTTTAGGCCACGAATGATCATTTACTTGAATCGGAACAAAATTTAGCGCTATGTTAAGCAATCGTAAGTGGACTTATGTAGAAGTCGCACCTATTTTGAGGCCGGACAATAACAATCTATGCACCATTTATTCTGAGACATGATATAGAGATCATGCTCCAATAACACTTAGTGCAATAAGAAAGGGATAAGATGAAGAGGGGTGGGAAAGAACATACAAACCACATTTGAACTAAATTTCAATTAAACTATTATTAAAATCATTCATCCATTTTTATGGAGTTAAACTCAACACCATGGATTCAATGATGTTAACAAAGTTCATAATAAAAAATTCAACCCAAGATCAACAAAAAAATAATCACAAAATAATATTGCATTTAGTATATACATTAAAAAAAGTTTTAAAAAGTTTTAAAATAGAAATAAAAGAGAAAAATATCAACGATGTTTAAATTAATCAAGAAATAAAAAGTAAGACCATAGAAAAATCAGAAATGAACTAAAATAATTTTATGAAATTTTTGGTAACTTTTTAAAGTCAGAAACTATTTTTAAAATTAAAAGAAATGAGTAAAATAAACCAAAAATGATAAAAAATAACAAAGTCAGAAATAAAAAATAAATGAGGTCACCAATATTTGTCACAATATCATTGGATCATTCCATAATTTTTTTCAGAATTTAAAATTGCATAAAAGTATTTTTAAACATTTAAAACAATTCAAATAAAGTGAAAATTTATAAAAAAATATCAAAACACAATAAAATTGTGAAAAAATAAAAATCCGAAAGAGAAAAATCAAAAATGGTTTTCATAATTTTTCCAGATTTTTTGGACTAAAAATGAATTTTCTATGATTTTTTGAAATTTAAAGCAATTAAATATAAAAATCAGAAAAGAAAAATAAAGTTAGAAATATGTGGACCATTGGATGAGAGTTAAAACACGTTAGTAATCAAATCCAAGGGATCTGGCGCGCTGTGCATATCATGGTCATTAGTGAATAAAGCACTGAATCATTAATTAAATCAGATTTTCAAAAAAAAAAGCAGATGGAACGCCTTCATTGGTTGAAAGATGACACGTTGGTCATCTTCAACCTCCAGCCAACATGAATTGCAGGTCTCTTAAATTGTAAAATCAGAAGCTCAGACCTATGCCATTCGTTTCGTCTCTTCAAGACGAAGTAAACCACACCTTCGCGACAAATTTATATAAATTATAGCTCAAGCAACTTAGAAGGAACGTTTTGAAAAGGGATTTGAAATTTCTGGTCAAAACATGTTTCCAGATAAAAGTAATTGTTGCGACTAGAACCGGGGCAATGAGAGCATCACAATGATATCAAAGTTTTAAAGAATTGATGGAGAAATCTACCTATTGAAGTTGAGTTGTAGAGCTCTGAAACTGGACTTCTATGGAGCAATATAGGGCACGATTCTTGAAGGTAATTGTATGGTTAGCTTCACGGAATATCAAGGAAGGTAAATTGATAGAAAAATTGGATTGAAAAAGGCTTGAACACAGATTTCGAAGTTGCAGAAATTTGAGTTATGGAACAAGTTTAGCAGGGTGATTCTGGCTATCCAAGCTTGAGCAAATGAATGAGGGATGACACTCTATTTATAGGGAATCAAATGGAATGTCCAAGCGTGTGAAATGATGAAGTTTGGAGGGAAATCGTGTGAAGTTGCAAACAATAAAAGTGTGACTTCTAATTTGATCAGAACTCACCCAAAACGCGTGTTTTGCTGTGCTAATCACTTATGGAAGTTCACTAAACACGTTTAGAGGAAAAAACACGCATAAAATAGTGTTTAGAAGCTAAATGAATGATTTAAAATTCTGACTTTTGAAGAAACTTCAGTTTCAAGTTACCAAGTTCAAATCAATGGCATTCTCAGCTCAAGGGGTCTTAGGGCATGATTCTTGATGATTTAGAAAGACGATGTTACAAGCTTTTAAATGGAAAAATAATGGGGTCAAATGGATGCTTGAGATGAAAGTTGCATTGAGTTAAAGTTGGAGAAAAAGGGTTGACTTTCCATACTTAGAAATATTTCAAATTTTTCTTCAAAAGTGACCTATAATGTTTTGCATCAAAACATGGCCTTCCACTTGGAATTTGCTCTTGACAAAAAAAGATGGCATGAAATAGACCTCTTAAATGACACTTTGAAACTTGAAACATTCAAAATATCCAAAAATTGAGAGATTTATGAATTGTTGAAGTTGGCAAAAAATCACGAAATGACCTATAATATTTTGTATCCTTAGGGCATATTCCATCCATTTTCTCACTTTGCATATAAAAGAAGGAATAAATTTCACATTCTCAAGATAATTATGAAAAAAGATTGGGCTCAAGGTGATAAGAATTGACCAAGTTATGATCATTTGAAGTCACGAATGAGAAATTGGGGGTTCATCTAGAGGACTTGTAATCTTTCTTCAACATCAAGTTTCTTCCACATGAAAACTCCTTGCAACTTTTGAAGTGATTTGTTAATAACCCTTTAAAGAGAAGTATGTCTTTGTAATCACTCAAAAATACCAAAAGATGAGGAAGATATACTTCTTTGAAGTTCAAAACCCTAGCTCATAGATCAAGAAAATGCTTTGAGGAACCTTGAAAATTTTGAACCACCTTATTGTACCAACACTCTTGCTTTGTAAATAGAAGTTATTGAGGATGAAAATGAGAATTCATAGCCACCAAAACCACTTACATATCTTGAGAATTTAGAGAAATGTGAACTTGTGACCAATGGGAACAAGGCCTTGTCCAACCATGACAACTTCTTCAATCAACCCCTTGCACTTTTGAATTAATCTTGATAAATTGGAAATGTAGTGAACCAAAATAACCTTTCCATGCCATCCCTTCAAACAAAACTTCAATGGTGAGGTTTGGACTTCTCAAGCTTTATTGACTAGGGCATGGAAATAAACTCATGAACCCATGGAGCAACTTGCTAAGCCTCATTGCCTTTACCTACATTATCAACAAGTAAGACAAACCAACATTGTATTTTATTAATTAAAAAGAAAATCAAGATAAAATATTCATGATCACAAAATAAAACATGTCAAGGTGCTTGGTAATTCCTCAAAGAGCAAAGCTAAAGATAGGGAGAAGAACCACAAGCCCTAATGTGATATTGTTGTGATTGAATCAAAATGGTATGATGAAGGGATCTTAGGGGGGAAAATTGGGGTACAATAACTGCCCTTATTTAAGTTTCTTCTATCCGGAGATACAAAGGTTAAAAATCTTCGTGTCGACGCGATCGAAGATACTTTAATATAAAACAAACCCTATTTTTGGCCCTAAGATGCCATGTAATGCTTATGAGCATGAATTCATATGAAAAAAAAATCAAAGAGACGCAAAACACCGCTATGGATGTAACAAAGGAAATAAAGAAACAAAAGAGAAATCCGACCAGGAAAATAAATCACTAGTGGATCAAAAGACCTGACTCATGGAGGATGATAAAAAGTAAAAGGATACACCAACTTCTACTGAAGGCGAAACTACCAATGTTCAATGAAGGTATAAAGAGGAAATAAATAACAACATCGATGTTTACTAACGGTGATCTATCAATGTTTACTAAAGGTAGAAAGAAAGAATCATCGACGTTCACTGATGATGAACTACCAAATTTCTCTGAAGGTAGAAGGAAAAGAAATATCATAGCATCTCCATTCACTGACGATGAACTACCAACGTTCACTAAAGGTAGAAAAAAGATAACAGTCACCAACTTTCACTGAAGGTGACCTACCAAAATTCACTGAAGGTAGAAAGAGAATATCATAGCACCGCCGTTCATTGACGATGAACTACCAACATTCACTAAAGGTAGCAAAAAGATAACAAGCACCAACTTTCACTGAAGGTGACCTACCAACTTTCACTGAAGGTAGAAAGAGAATATCATAGCACCGAGGATCACTGACGATGAACTACCAACGTGCACTGAAGGTAGCAAAAAGATAATAAACACCAACTTTCACTGAAGGTGACCTACCAAGCTTCACTGAAGGCAGAAAGAGAATATCATAGCACCACCTTTCACTGGCGATGAACTACCAACATTCACTGAAGGTAGCAAAAAGATAACAAACACCAACTTTCACTGAAGGTGACCTACCAACTTTCACTGAAGGTAGAAAGAGAATATCATAGCACCACCGTTCACTGATGATGAACTAGCAACATTCATTGAAGGTAGAAAAAAGATAAAAAAAAACACCAACTTTCACTGAAGGTGACCTACCAACTTTCACTGAAGGTAGAAAGAGAATATCATAGCACCGCCTTTCACTGACGATGAACTACCAACATTCACTGAAGGTAGAAAAAAGATAACAAACACCAACTTTCACTGAAGGTGACCTACTAACTTTCATTGAAGGTAGAAAGAGAATATCATAGCACCGCCTTTCACTGACGATGAACTACCAACATTCACTGAAGGTAGATAAAAGATAACAAACACCAACTTTCACTAAAGGTGACCTACCAACTTTCACTGAAGGTAGAAATAGAATATCATAGCACCGCCTTTCACTGACAATGAACTACCAATGTTCACTGAAGTTAGCAAAAAGATAACAAGTTTTTTTTTAATTCTAGCGTTTCACCTAGAACGGGTCTCAACTTCTTCTATAACCAAGGCACTTTTCTTGGAAAGGGTAATATAAAAGTTGTCTCAAATAAAGAGACCTGCTACTTGTTGTTATAGGAAGGATTGTAAAAATGAATGTCTGGGGAAAGCAATATGGCTTCCTGAGGAATGAATCATGACTTCCCAAGGAAATGCCAACATATTCCTACCGAGGAGATAAAAGTCTTCTCGTGCAAAATGAATGCACATTCTCAAACCAAAACTCGAAGCTTCCAGACATCCAAAGTAATAAAAATGCTGGGAAACAAAGATTCGATCTGGAAATAAATTGGAGTAAAAAGGTCTACGAAAATACATCCTTTGAGAAATAAAATCAAGAGGGAAACCCAATCTATCCAGACAAAGAGATGTGCAGGAAGGCTAAAGAAAAAATCTTCCACGAGGGATAACTCAGTGGGGAAATTGAAAGAATATACACTTTATGCTTAAGGCTGACACTCTATTGGAGAGAGAACAACACAAATCTGCAAAACAGGGTAATATATCCATAAAATATTAATGGATATGAATGAGCAATGATTTTCTAAGTTTAGCTATGCATGATGTATGTATGTATGTATGAATTTATGAGTGTTATCGTGCATATGATGACAAAACAAACATATAGTACTGGGGATAAACAAACAAAACCAACTTGGGTGCAAACAACACTCGGCTAAATCACATCCAAGACGATCATCCTAAAAGAAGAAATAAGCACCAACTGAGGAAACAAAGTCCTACTGCATGGCTTAACTTTACTGGGAAGAAACATGGTATAGTGGCGAAACAGTACAGATACAGGGGTATAACATCCTTATCCAGGCTTCACCTAGGAGTAGCACTCAGACTTTAATGGGGAAATAAATGTTTTCAAATGTAATGCTTCTATTGGGGATTGGAAAACTAATTTCAAGTAAACCAGATGGACACCAAATCATCAAAACATTCACCGGGGAATTCAGGCCCATTTTGAAGGAGGAAAAACATACAAACTTCACTAAGGCATATAATGCCCCATCATCGAGACATTAACTGGGGATTTCGTGCTGGCTTCCTTGGGGAGGTCAACACCACATTCTCAAGGGGAACCTAATATACGTTCTTCAATGGAGAAACATGAGACATGTGTTCTTCGAGAGTAATTATTGTACCAACTTCTCTGGGAAGAAATAACTTATATCAAACCAGCGAAACATTCACTGGAGAAATCTTGGATTGAGTCTTCATATCATGCAAACTCAGAAAAGAAGAAAAATGAACCAAGACTTGACCGGGGACACTGGAGTCACAAACCCAATACAGTGAAAACATCCTGAGAAAACCTTCCTGGGGGAAACAAAAACTTCTCAAAACAACTGGAGTTCATCCATTCCTGGGATCACCACTTTTTTCTATTGCATCACAAAATCTAAAGTAAAAGCAAATTGTAAATTCTTTTTGAAGATCAATTTTGTTATTTAATCTTTTATCTTTGAAAATTATTATCAATAATAAATGGAGTCTTTGCAAGATAAATAAAATAAGAAATACAAAGAATTGGGTAAAAGCTCAAATTTCATTAATAGAATGGTAGTCTGCGAATGGAGAGACTACATGGGTGATTACAAAGTTCAGAAAATGGTAATATATAATGGAAAAGATACATTGAGATACAATAACCACTATCCCCTCTAACAACTTTTGAAATCCTGAGCAGCAGCTTCTGTTGAAGTATGATGGGGATCCGAGAAGATTGTTGCTTCAATGATCAAGTCTTGTCTGATGTAGTTACTTGCCAAGAAAGTCCCTAACTTTTGCCTAAGCTGCCCTTACGGGTTTTCAACTTAGCGGGAAATTTATTCTCTTTATGTCTCTAATTTTTGCCTAGAATGCCCTTTCGGCCTACCGAGACGCTCTTTTTTGCCTAAGTTGCCCTTTCGGGTTTTCAACTTAGGGAGTTGTTCTTTTATTTCTTTAGGCGAAGTATTTCTTGACTGCATCAGCATTTATGGGACGTGGGAACTCCTCTCCATCCATAGTTTCAAAAATTAATGCACCGCCAGAGAAGGCTTTCTTGATAACATATGGGCCTTAAAAGTTGGCAGTCCACTTGCCCCTAAAATCAATGTTAAAAGACATGATCTTCCTTAGCACGAGGTCGCCTTCTCTGAATTCATGAGGTTTGCCTTCTTATCAAATGCTTTCTTCATTCTCTTCTGATATAAATGTCCATGACACAAAGCTGTCATTCTCTTGTCTTTGATCAAATTCAATTGGTCAAACCTGTTCTGGATCCATTCAGCCTTTGACAACTTGGTTTCTATTATCACTCGCAAAGAGGGAATCTCAACCTTGATTTGGAGTACCGCTTCCATTCCATACACAAGGGAGAACAAGGTTGCTCTTGTTAAAGTGCGGATAGATGTCTGATATCCATGCAAAGAAAAAGGGAGCATTTCATGCCAATCCTTATAAGTAACAACTATCTTTTGGATAATCTTCTTGATATTCTTATTAGCAGCTTCAACAACCCCATTCATCTTTGGCCTGTACAAAGATGAATTGTGATAGACAATCTTGAATTCCTTACAAAGTTCTGTCATCATCTTGTTGTTCAGATTCGAGCCATTGTTAGTGATAATTCTGCTCGGAACACCATACTGACATATAAGATTATTCTTAATGAAGCACACAACCACCTGCTTAGTAACATTAGCATATGAAGCTGCTTCCACCCATTTGGTGAAGTAATCAATTTCTACCAAGATAAAACAATGTCCATTCGAAGCTTTGGGTTCTATCATCCCAATCATGTCAATACCCCACATAGAGAAAGGCCATGGGGAAGAGATCACATTGAGAAGTGTCGGAGGCACATGAACCTTGTCTGCATAGATCTGACATTTATGACACTTCTTTGCAAATTTGTAACAATCAGATTTCATTGTCAGTCAATAGTAACCTGCCCTTAGCATCTTTTTAGCCATCGAATGTCCATTGGCATGAGTGCCAAATTAACCTTCATGAATCTCATGCATCAACATGTCTGCTTCGTGTCTATCCATGCATCTGAGCAAGACCATGTCATAATTTCTCTTGTACAACACATTTTCACTGAGGAAGAAACTGTCAGCCAATCTTCTCAATGTCTTTCTATCTTTATTCGAAGCACCAATCGGGTATTCCTGAGTCTGAAGAAAATGCTTGATATCATAATACCAAGGTTTTTCATCTACTACCTCATCTGTTGTAAACACATGACTGGGCCTATCCAGTTTCTGAACTACAATTTGAGGTGTATCATTCCAAGCATTAACTTGATACATAGAAGCCAGAGTTGCCAGAGCATCCGCCATTTGATTTTCATAACTAGGAATGTGATGGAATTCAACTTTATTAAAGAAGGGTAACAATCTTCTAGCATAATCTTTGTAAGGGATCAAGCCGGGGTGACAAGTATCCCATTCTCCTTTAATATGACTTATTACCAAAGTTGAATCGCCATACACATCTAAAACTTTAATTCTGAGATAAATAGCTTCCTCGAGACCCATGATGCAAGCCTCGCATTTTTCCATATTATTAACACAATCAAACGTCAACCTTGTAGTGAAAGGAATGTGCGATCCATGTGGAGTGAAAATCACAACACCAATTCCTTTATCATAAGCATTCACAACTCCATCAAATATCATAATCCAGCGAGATTCAGGATCAAGACCTTTCTCAGGCAATGGTTCATCATAATATTTCACTTTCAGAAACATCACATCCTCATCGGGAAAATCATACTTCACGGACTGATAATCATCAACTGGTTGGTGAGCAAGATAATCTGCCAAAGCGCTGCTCTTAATAGCTTTTTGAGTGCGGAATTCAATATCACACTCAGATAACAGCATCTGCCAGCGGGTAATTCTCCCAATAAGAGCAGGCTTTTCAAAAATGTACTTGATTGGATCCATTTTGGAGATCAACCAAGTAGTGTGATTCAACATATACTACCGCAAATGTTTTGCCGCCCAGGCCAGAGCACAACATGTCTTTTCTAGCATGGAATACTGCGACTCACAATCAGTAAATTTTTTACTGAGATGATAAATGACATATTCTTTCTTCCCCATTTTGTCTTGTTATCCCAGAATACAACCCATGGAATTATCTAACACTGTCAGATACATAATCAATGGCCTTCCTTCAGCAGGAGGGAGTAAGATAGGAGGTTCAAGCATATATTCTTTAATAATTTCAAATTCCCTTTGGCAGTCATCCGTCCACACACAACCTTGATCTTTCTTTAATAACTTAAAGATCGGTTCACACGTTGCAGTCATGTGAGAAATGAATCAGGAAATATAATTCAAACGCCCGAGGAACCCTCTGACTTGCTTTTCAGTTCTTGGCGCTGGAAACTCTTGAATTGTTTTGAATTTGTCAGGGTCAAATTCAATTCCTTTCTGGCTAACAATGAAACCCAACAATTTCCCTGATCGAACACTGAAAGTACATTTATTTGGATTCAAGCGGAGACGATACTTCCTTAAACGCTGAAACAACTTCAACAAATCTTCTACATGCCTTTCTTCAGTCTGGGATTTACCAATCATATCATCAACATATACCTCGATTTCCTTGTGCATCAGATCATGGAATAGGGTTGTTATAGCCCTCTGGTACGTTGCACGAGCATTCTTCAACCTGAAGGGCATCACTCTATAACAGAATGTTCCCTAGGGTGTGATAAACGTTGTTTTTTCCATGTCCTCTGGAGCCATTCTTATTTGATTATACCCGGAAAATACGTCCATGAGTAAGAAAACTTTGAATTTTGTTGTGCTATCCACTAATATATCAATGTGTGGCAATGGAAAATCATCTTTTGGACTAGCTTTATTTAGATCTCTTTAATCTATGCACATGCGAACTTTTCCATCTTTCTTTGGTACTGGGACAATATTAGCAATCCATCGAGGGTACACTGATGTCACAAAAAAACCGACATTAATCTGCTTTAGAACTTCTTCTTTGATCTTCAATGCCATATCTGGGTGAGTTCTTCGCAACTTCTGTTCGATTGGCGGACACTCTGGCTTCAGCGGCAAGCGGTGCTCTACAATATCAGTATCTAGACCAGGCATATCTTGGTAAGACCAAGAAAAAATATCCACATACTCTTTCAATATCTCAATCAACTTGCTCTTCACATCAGGATGCAACAATGCTCCAATATTGACTTCTTTCGGATCTTCTTCTGAACCCAAATTGATTACTTCCAATGGCTCTTTATATGGATGAATGGCATTTTCCTCGCGCTCAAGCAACCATGAGACCTCTTCCAGAATCTCATCATAGTCTTCTTCTTCAGCCCCATACACAGGACATTCAAAGTTGGGAGAGGGTGTAGGGTCATTGTATTCAACGGGTTTTTTAGTTAATCTGCACATATGATTTATGATTGTTTTTAGAAACTGACACATATAATAAGTGATCATGCAGATTGAATTTCAGTTATTATTTATTTTGAAAGGTTTTTTCTGATTACCATTTTCCAAGAAAAAGCAGAAAATAAAGACACAATTTGGGGAAACAAAGACAACTTTTATTATTGATTTTAAAAGTCACAGCAAACAGATAAGCCCATACAATATTAATACTTCCACCTTGGGCAGAGTGAAAGCTTTTCAAAAAGATTAACAAGATAAATTACTTTGAAACATGTATGCAAGAGGGAACGTCAATGGTCATCCAGTTCTGAACCCTAACTCCGTGCGTCACGTAATTTGGCATTTCTAGCTCTGCTTCATCTTCCATAATGGCATTAATCCCGGAAACAGTTGGATGAAGATAACCCCCGCTACGGAAGATGTCTTGATACTTGCCTGCAGTATACTTCACCTTCATTCTCTTACCTTTTTCATTCTTCAAAGAGAACCCCAAGCCAGCTCTGTTCTTGTTTACAGGTGGATCCACAATTTGTCTCCATACCTTACTATGACCATTACACACAACTTGCCGCGCATCCTTAAGTGAAACCATGGAATTATCATTTCCCCTTATGTTATCAATGGATAAAACTTGGAACTGGGTTCCGAAAGCAGCTTCATACGCCTCCACGATGTTGAAAGAGGACAAATGTGATATCAATAATGCATGTTCTCCATTTATAATCACCACTTTTCCTTCACGTACAAACTTCAGCTTCTGGTGTAAAGTTGAAGTGACAGCCCCTGCCTCATGTATCCACGGCCGTCCCAACAAGCAGTTATAAGCGGGCACAATATCTATGACCTGGAAAGTAATCTGAAAAAAATGTGGGCCTATATGAATGGGAAAGTCCACTTCACCAATAACAGATTTCCTTGATCCATCAAACGCTTTCACAATGATGCCACTTGGGCGCATGGGCATTCCTTGATATTTCAACTTCATAAGTGTACTCATTGGTATAATGTTCAAAGCGGATCCATTATCAATCAGCACATTGGATAGTGAATCATTCTTGTAGTTCATAGAGATGTGGAAGGCCAAGTTATGATTCCTTCTTTCATCTGGCAATTCATCTTCGCAGAAACTCAGGTTATTACATGACGTAATGTTCCTTAATACACTGCTTAATTGGTCTATAGGCATGTCACTTTCCACAAAAGCTTGGTCTAATACCCTCATTAGAGATTCTCTGTAAGTAGAGGAGTTCATCAATAAAGCCAAGATAGGTATTTTTAAAGGAGTCTACAGTAGATGATCTACAATTATGTAGTCGCTCATCTTGATTATCTTCAAAATATCATCCACTTCTTTCTCTAGCGTAGTTCCACTAGATTCACCCGTAACCTTCTTAGGTTCAACATTCTCAACAATTTTATTTCTAGCGCTAACATCTCCACGAACAACTGGTGCAAATACACGACCATTGCGAGTCACTCTGATAGTCTCAACAATATTTCCAACATTAGGCATTGGCTGGATGGGAGCTTCCACACCATTATCTAAGATTGTAGTGGTATATTTGTAGAGTACAGCCTTATCTGACTTGTAGGGGACAGGACCCGGAAAACTAATCACCGATGGAGTAATAGCCGGCTTGCTATGATACTCAACTTCAAAATGGGCGGGTGCACTAAAACAAGGCACAATGACGTTTACCCATTCTTCAACACAATCATTCATTATGGAGTCATCTCTGGAAAACAAATCTTCATCCGAGAAGAAGAACTCATCTGCAGAGGCATACTCATCATCCGACTCTTCTTCAGCCAAACAAACCTCAATCATATAAACTTCATGGTAATCATCCCTTTGACATGTAACCTTGATAGTTCCATTATCCAATAACAACTGAACAGCTTTCCTCATGATTTAACATCCTCGGGAGTCCAGGCAGCAAATTCGGCAAGATCCATACTGATGTTCCACCTGACCAGCCATGTGGCAGAAAGTAGCATGCAATTGTACAAGATCCTCATTCATATACTCCACATCAAAAAATTTGAACTCTCCATGACATCTAGAAACCATGTTCACTTCCTCTTCATTCTCTGCCCTAGGCCTGATTATGTGGATGAGGCCCTCATCCATCATCTCCTGCAAATCAGCTTTTATCTTATCGTAACCTTGTATGTCTGTACTACAAATAGCACAACCAGAATGGTCATGCATATAGTAGCTAAATTCACAGAGGTCTGCATGCATTTTCACTAAATCTCCTCTAACCAGATGAATATCAAAAATTCGAAAGTCGCATGGATAACCGGCCACCATGTTCACAACATTTTCTCCTCCATGCTTGGGTAGAGGATTGTCTTTCACATTAGGGCCCGCATCCTTGAAAGATAGAGTACCATACTTCACCAATTTCTGCACCTAAGTCTTCAAAGGATAGAAATTCTCAACATTATTCCCTGGTGCTCCCTGATGAAAAGCACATGCTTGGTCCGCCTTGTAATACCAAGGCAAGGGCGATGGTACAGAAGGAGGTGGTCGGGTCTGAACCAACTTCTTCTAAATTAACGCTGGTAGTAACTTTGTATAACTCATAGGGATACGGTCATAACTCTCCCTTCTCTGATTATACCCTTGATTCCCCTGTCGGGATGGTCTTTGATAAGCAACGGTGGTTGGAGCTATACCAACAACCGGGGTAACTGAGGCAACTTGCTGATGATGCTGATAATTTCTTCTAGGAGGATTAACTCTCCTTTATTGTATGACAACATTTGTATATCCTTCCTTCTTCTTGGTAAATCCATAAGATGGCTTCTTCGCACTTCCAGAACCTTCACTTTTCGTTAAACAACCCTCTCTTATAGCCTCTTCTAAACGGATACCCATGCCTACCATTTCAGTAAAGTTACTTGGCGCACTTGCTACAATCCTTTCATAGTAGAAAGAACCCGGAGTCTTCAAGAAAATATTAGTCATCTCCTTCTCATTCATGGGAGGAATCACTTGGGCGGCTACCTCATGCCATCTCTGTGCATATTCTTTGAATGATTCCCTATCTTTCTGAACCATGGCCCTGAGTTGATCACGGTCAGGCGCCATGTCCATGTTTTATTTGTATTGTCTGATAAATTCTTCTCCCAAGTCATTTAAATTATGGATATTGACACTATCCAAACTCATATACCACTTCAGCGCCACATCGGTCAAACTATCCTGAAAAAAGTGAATCTGCAGACGCTGATCATCAGTATGGGTAGACATTCTCCTTACATACATCACCAGATGAGCACGAGGGCAAGTGTTTCCCTTATACTTCTCGAACTCTGGGACTTTAAACTCTGCAGGTATCTTAACATTCGGGACCAAGCATAATTCATTCACGTTCTGTCCGAATAACTCTTTTCCCCTAAGGGGCTTCATCTCCCTCTGCATCTTGTCAAACTGCTCTTGAAAATCATCCATTATGTCATAAAGACTCAATTCTTCACTTGGTGTAGGAAAAGGATGACACATATCATCATAAGAAAATGGGACCATATTCACTGAAGGAGGTGCAGTAGGAGCAACATGCACCACAGGAGGTGCAGGAGTAACAGTAATCTGAACAACTGGAGCTTCTAGAGGACCAAGATTGAAACCTTCAGGTGAAAAATTCTCTGGCATTCCCCATGGATAACCTTGAGGCATGCGATTCTGAATAACAATTGGGGTAGCAGACACAGGAACAGTCAGAGCTTCAGCAGTAGCCCTTCTTGGGTGAGGTTGAACACTCTGTGGCTGATTCTGAGCAGCCACTAGAGATCCCATCAGAGCAGTAAGATTGGCCATGTCGGCCTTCAAAGCAGAAATCTCCTCGCGCAGCTCGCAGTTCTCTTATTCTAAGTTGTCCATCTTCCTTCTGAAATTATCCCGAGTATTATAGTGGTGAGACAGCTTGCTGAACGAAGTAAAGAAGCTTGGTAAGACACCTGGATAGCATAATAAATGCAATAAATATGTGCAATATGATGCATGATATATGGTGCACATGATTTGTTGTTATTATTAATATTTCAAGGGACTTAAAGATTTATAGACACATTGCAAATATCAAAGTAATAACACATTTAAAATACTGAAATTTTTTTATTATAATAACTTCAAAATAGGTTACAAGTCTCAACAATCCCAAGTACAAGATGAAAATAAAGTCTAAAACCCTAAGAACTAAAGTTGACGGAGATCACTTTATACGCTGGCGCTTCCCTATAAGCCTGGTAATCTGAGCCTTCAACCTCTGGTTTTCTTCAGCATATCTGGTGGCCACCTCCTTCCAATCACCTGAATGGGGAAGTGAGCAACTAATATCTAACTGAGACTTAGGATAAAATAAATCCCATTGCCTCTCCATGGTCTTTACCGCTTGACTCTCAAGGATCTCAATCAAGTCGTCTTTCTCCTTCAAGTCTGCTCTATAGGAAATCTCTAAAGTTTGGCACTTATTCTTCCAAGCATCCTTTTCCTACTGCATCTTGACCAAAGAAAGTTGTAGCTCTTCTATATCATCCAATAAGGGAGGAGTGGTCTTCACAAACAAATCATACATAGGTGTTTCCCGAGAATACGGCATCTTCAACTGAATAGCTCTTGTTTGGACACACTGAAGATGAGGTTCCAAAGAAACAACCCCTCTTGGTCCCAAATCTCTCCTACTCTTCTTATGAATGTGAAGCCAGGCCTTCGCAATCTGCTCCCTAGCTTCCTTATGGTCTTCTCCATCCTTCAGAAAGAAACTACTCAAATGAATACTAATTGGTTTATCCCTCATCGGATAACCAAGTTGTCATCGTGCAAGAACTGGGTTATAGTTAATTCCTCCCTTTGTACCAAGAAGAGGTACATTAGGGAAACTACCACATTTGTCAACAATCTCTACATCCTGGTAAGCTCGATGTTACCAATCAATATCCGAGTGAGTAAGTACCATGATCTTAGGAGCCCATCAGGGTTCCTTTCTGATATCCCAAAAAGCATCAGACAGAGGCATATGAGAGATAAACCACCGGTACAACAAAGGCATGCAACAGATAATCATCCATCCATGATAAGAATTCCGAAGATGAATAGAGTAATAAGCATCACCTACAAATATAGGAACTGGGTTTCCAATCATGAAGATCCTGATAGCATTAACGTCAACAAACTTATCCACATTAGGAAATAAAAACACACCGTAAGAAAGTAGAGCAAAGATGGCCTCGAAAGCAAATGTGCTCTTCATCCTGGAAAAGTAACGAGCTTTCTCCAATAAGAATTGGGCTGGTAATCCTCTAATACCTCCTTTAGTATTCATATGGGCTTCCACCTCAGACTTTCCCAAATGGATCAAAGCAGCAATCTCATGTGGTTTTGGCTCACCCTCTAAACCAGTAAAAGGAACACGATCGGTAACAGGTAAATCTAACAGATAAGAATACTCCTCTAGTGTAGGCATCAACTGATAGTCAGGGAAAGTAAAGCAATGATACATCGGATTATAGAACTGGACCAAGGTCGAGAGAATACCCTCCTTCATCCTAAGCTTCATAAGAGGAATGATGGATCCATACTTCTTCCGAAAATATGCAGAACACTCAATCTCGGGAATTAGACTGATCAATTCATCTATCTTGGGATCCTTGAAACTGTATTTTTTTGTCTTCCTTTTTCCAGAATCCATGGTTTAAAAGTACCTGAGATATTCACAAATGGTCAAATTTTAAGTCCCTTGAAATAAAATTTCTTCAAAAGATGCTTATGAGTGCATGGATGCATGATGTAACAATTACACACAAGATCACACATATAGGGTTCATAGTTCAACGTCACGAGCATGAGGTCGAAGGTACTACCCATAAGGTATTGGTCTAAAAGTTATCACCTTCCAAACAAGGTTCTAGAGGTTCCCAGAGTCTACATCCTTCCTTCAAATATTACCAACTTCCCGATCAACTCGATAATTAGTAATATTCTCAAGAAAAACTCGTTCGAGCATAGTATCGCGTGACAACTATTTTCGAACTACTTTGTCATAGCTTCCTCACTACACCTAAAAGGCCAAGATGTATTAGGTATTCTACGGTCCTCAGCTTCAGCAGGCTCCTAGGTCGAAAGTAGTACTTCTTCCTGATTACTCGGTAAACGACACTACAGTCAAAGGAGCCTCCACTTAGTGGGGGATCTCAAGCCTCCTTTTTTGGGATTAATCCCTCAAAGTCAACATGACTATACCGCCCGTCCTATCTTAAAGTTTTCCCAAGTCCGGGTATAGGACTTATGAGTAATCACGGAGCACCCTGAAAACCAGGAAAATCCAGATAAACATATATAAAACTTATAACACCTAAACAACAATAGAACATATACAAATATAAACAAAGATAGGCTCAACCCACTTAAGCATTGACCAGCAAGAGGTCAATCTTTCCCCAGTGAAGTCTCCATTTTTTCTGTAGCGGTAGAAATGTTTAAGACTAAGTCATTGGATTGGCTAGACTTATATAGATCAAAATAAAAATCTCCACAATGCTTTATTGTTTCCAAAGGAATGGGAAAAGATCTAGTAACCCAAAAAGAAGGGGAAAGATTCAAGGTAAGGGAGTTGTTTATGCTAAGGGAAGGTATTAGCACCCTAAATATCTACGGTACTCCGTAGGAACCTCTTTGTAAAATCTGTATATTTTGGCTATAAAATGTTGTATAAAAATGGATGGTGGAGGTGATAAAATAAATATATTTCTATGATTTTTGCACCCGCCGCGGTTGCGAACCTTTAGTGCCTACGTACCACCTTTCATGCAATAGGGGATCAGGGTACACGTAGTTCCTCTTTTAAAAAAGTTTTAAAACATAAGTATGTTAATTGATTTTATAAGATAAGACATCATCGTCATTGTCCGTGTGGAAAAACATACTTACTACCCACAATCATGAGAAAGGAGAATTTGCATCATCTCAAAGTGGAGGATATGGCTTAGATTTTAAAATCAACAATGCCTCACTCAACACCCAAGTGGAAAATATCTCCCTTTACTACATATTGTAGAAGTATAGTTATTTACATCACTACAAGGATTGACAAGAGTCTAATCTTTTGAGAAAGGTTTTAAAATAAAAAGCCAAAGTGGCAAAATGGTTTGAAATGAGATTGATTGACTTTTAGTCTTCTCACAAAAAATGTCAAGGTATTTTTAAGTTGATTGAAGTTTATTTATGAAAATATTTTGAAAATGCGTGGACCTAAGTCCAAGTTTATTATGAAAGTGGTTCAAGTTTAAAAACAAGAAGAATTTTCAAAAGGAGGAAGAATATTTTTGAAATTAAAGAAGATGGAAGGAGAAGAAGAGACTATCCTAAAGCATAAGATAAAAGCTAGGGATAGGAACCATCTAACCAACAAGAAGCCAATACATGAAATTATGAGTCAAGATAGAATTCCAATTCTTTGGATTGAAACCAAGCAAGTAAAAATACTAGACCTCTTGAGAGAACCAAACATTAAGTGTATTAAGTCTTCACAAAAATTGGGCAAAGTAACGGCTGTATACGGGAGAATTCCAAATTACAGACAAAGAATGTAATCACAATAACCTGCACACAAAACAAACAAACAACCCAATGTCTTAAGGTAAACTTCAAGAACTCCAGACAAAATATCAATTGAGGTCACAAGGTCTCCAACATAGGCCAAGGTTTCTAATCCTAAGTCCAAGAAGTCCAATGCTCCATAATGCCAAGGATAATATCCAAATAGTCCAAGTATCATTAAAGGTTTTTTATGGTTCATGTTGATGATTAGGTGTCTTAGAAGAGAAAAGAAAAGCTCAAGTGAGCAAAATAAAAAATGACATGAAATGTAATGCTTAAAGTAAATGGTACATAAAGCATAAAAAATAAAAACATAAAGTAAAAACAATTTAATAATTAGTGGTTAGTTGGATGACCATCTTGAAACTTGCATTTGGAACTCATTAGAGGATTGGTAGAACCAAAGCCTCCACACAACAAGTTGCATTTGCTTTTTTCCAAGTATATCATCCATTTGAAATCCTCAAAATTATCATTTAATGATCAACGATGTTTAAGTGATCCGCGTTGACCAAAAGTGTCGTAGATCCATTAGAGGATTGGTATAACCAAAGCCTCCACATAATGAATCTCAAGGTTATTGGATCAAAGAGATCAAATTAACATACTTGGGCTTGCAAATATAGGTTTGGGCCACGAATGATCATTTATTCGAATCAGGACAAAATTTAGCACTATGTTAAGCAATCGTAAGTGGACTTATGTAGAAGTCGCACCTATTTTAAGGTCGGTCAATAGCAATCTATGCACCATTTGTTTTGAGATATGATATAGAGATCATACTCCAATAACACTTAGTGCAATAAGAAAGGGATAAGATGAAGAGGGGTGGGAAAGAACATACAAACCATATTTGAATTAAATTTCAATTAAATTATTATTAAAATCATTCATCTATTTTTATGGAGTTAAACTCAATACAATGGATCCAATGATATTAACAAAGTTCATAATAAAAAATTCAACCCAAGATCAGCTAGAAAACAATCACAAAATAATATTGCACTTAGTATAAAAAAGTTTTAAAATGTTTTAAAATAGAAATAAAAGAGAAAAATATCAACTATATTCAAATTAATCAAGAAATAAAAAGTAAGACCATAGAAAAATCATAAATGAACTAAAATAATTTTATAAAATTTTTGGTAATTTTTTAAAGTCAAACTATTTTTAAAATTAAAAGAAATGAGTAAAATAAACCAAAAAATGATAAAAAAATAACAAAGTCAGAAAATAAAAAATAAGTGCGGTCACCAATATTGGTCACAATATCATTGGATCATTCCATAATTTTTTCAGAATTTAAAAATGCATAAAAGTATTTTTAAACATTTAAAACAATTCAAATAAAGTGAAAATTTATAAAAAAATATCAAAACACAAAATAAAAATTAGAAAGAGAAAAATCAAAAATATTTTTCATAATTTTTTCAGATTTTTTGGACAAAAAATGAATTTTGTATGATTTTTTGAAATTTAAAGTAATTAAACATAAAAATTAGAAAAGAAAAATAAAGTTAAAAATATGTGGACCATTGGACGAGAGTCAAAACGCGTTAGTAATCAAATCCAAGGGATCTGGTGCGATGTGCATATCATGGTCATTAGTGAATAAAGCACTGAATAATTAATTAAATCAAATTTTCAAAAAAAAATAGATGGCGCGCCTTCATTGGTTGGAAGATGACACGTTGGTCATCTTCAACCTCTAGCCAACGTGAATTATAGGTCTCTCAAACTGTAAAATCAGAAGCTCAGACCTATGTCATTCGCTTCGTCTCTTCAAGACGAAGTCAACCACACCTCTGCGACAAATTTATATAAAATGTAGCTCAAGCAACTTGGAAGGAAAGTTTTGAAAATGGATTTGAAATTTCATGGTCAAATCATGTTTCCAGATAAAAGTATGTGTTGCGACTAGAACCAGGGCAATGAGGGCATCACAATGATATCAAAGTTTTGAAGAATTTATGGAGAAATCTACCTATTGAAGTTGAGTTGTAGAGCTTTGAAACTAGACTTCTATGGAGCAACATAGGGCACGATTCTTGAAGGCAATTGTATGGTTAGCTTCAGGGAAGATAAAGAAAGGTAAATTGATAGAAAAATTGGATTGAAAAATGCTTGAACACAGATTTCGAAGTTGTAGAAATTTGAGTTACGGAATAAGTTTGGCAGGGTGATTCTGGCTATCCAAGCTTGAGAAAATGAATGAGGCATGACCCTCTATTTATAGGGAATCAAATGGAATGTCCAAGCGTGTGAAATGATGAAGTTTGGAGGGAAATCGTGTGAAGTTGCAAATAAGAAAAGTGTGACTACTAATTTGATCAAAACTCATCCTAAGCGCATGTTTTGCTGTGCTAATCACTTCTGGAAGGTCGCTAAATAATGATAGAGGTAAAAACACGCAGAAACAAAGTGTTAAGAAGCTAAATGAATGATTTCAAATTCTGACTTTTGAAGAAACTTTAGTTCAAGTTACCAAGTTCAAATCAATGGCATTCTGAGCTCAAGGGGTCTTAGGGCATGATTCTTGATGCTTTAGAAAGATGATGTTATAATCTTTCTAATAGAAAAAGAATGGGATCAAATGGATGCTTGAGCTGAAAGTTTTATTGAGTCAAAGTTGGAGAAAAATGGTTGACTTTCCATACTTAGAAATATTTCAAATTTTTCTTCAAAAGTGACCTATAATGTTTTGCATCAAAACATGGCCTTCCACTTGGAATTTGCTCTTGACAAAAAAAGATGGCATGAAATAGACCTCTTAAATGACACATTTAAACTTGAACCATTCAAAATATCCAAAAATTGAGAGAGTTATGAATTTTTGAAGTTGGTGAAAAATCATGAAATGACCTATAATCTTTTGTATCCTTATGGCACCTTCCATCCATTTTCTCACTTTCCATATAAAAGAAGGAATAAAGTTCACATCCTTAAGATCATTATGAAAAAAAAAGTAGGCTCAAGGTGATAAGACTTAACCAAGTTATGATCGTTTGAAGTCACACATGAGAAATTGGAGGTTCATCTGGAGGACTTGTAATGTTTCTTCAACATCAAGTTTATTCCACATGAAAAATCCTTGCAACTTTTAAAGTTATTTTTTAATAACAATTTAAAGAGAAGGATGACTTTGGAATCACTCAAAAATACCAAAATATGAGCAAGATATACTTCTTCGAATTTTAAAACCCTAGCTCCTAGATCAAGAAAATGCTTTGAGGAACCTTGACAATTTTGAACCACCTTCTTGTACCAACACTCTTTCTTTGTAAATAGAAGTTATTGAGGATGAAAATGAGAATTCTTAGCCACCAAAACCACTTCCATATCTTTAGAATTTAGAGAAATATGCACTTGTGACCAATGGGAACAAGGCCTTGTCCAACCATGACAACTTCTTCAATCAACCCCTTGCACTTTTGAATCAATCTTGATAACTTGGAAATGTAGTTAACCAAAATAACATTGCCATGCAATACCTTCCAAAACAACTTCAATGGCGAGGTTTGTTATTCTCAAGCTTTATTGACTAGGGCATGGAAATAAACTTATTAACCCATGGAGCAACTTGCTAAGCCTCATTGACTTTACCTACATTATCAACAAGTAAGACAAACCAACATTGTATTTTATTAATTAAAAATAAAATCAAGACAAAATATTCATGATCACAATAAAACAAGTCAAGGTTCTTGGTGATTCCTCAAAGAGCAAAGCTAAAGATAGGGAGAATAACCACAAGCCCTAATGTGATTTTGTTGTGATTGAATCAAAATGGTATGATGAAGGGATCCTAGGGGCAAAAATTGGGGTACGGCACTTTGGAAATAGAGGTAATGTTCTCTTTCTTACCAAACAATGTGTGAGATAAGATTTTATGGAAATACCAGATAGCAGGATTGTGAATATTCTTAGAAAACAGAGTGTGAGGCTCAGGGTTATAATTATCGGTTATTGTCCCCTGAAGTAATCAAGGTCAAGCTGAGTGAAGGCATCATCAGGTGTTATGGTATAAGCATCAAGACCATTTGGAAATCCTAAAAGGTCAGCCATCTCATGGTGAGTGAAACGGTACTTGGTTCCAAATAATCTGAAGGTAGCTAAGCCTCGGCCAAATCCAAAACCTCTGTTAGGATCATAGTATTGGGAACTCAAAAACTGAAGGTACGGGCTATACCTCTTCCTCACAACAAAGATATCCCAACCGATCTAGTTAAGAAGGTACATCACACTGTCACGTAATCCTAAAGTGGTCAAAGTGAGTCCATTAAGATAAATAGGTAATGCCATCTACCTTTGAGCTAAAACTTCGAAACGGTGTCTCTGAGCTTCATTCCTAAAAACAATTTCTATGTCATCAACATGCTCCATTCTCCTAAGTTAATCATAAGCTATCATAAGCTACACTATCCTGAAATTAGACACAGATTATGCTATTAGTTAATTAGTACCGCTTAAGGTGTCAGAAGAAAATAGTAAAAGTAGTAATAATAAAATAAAATCAAATAAAAGAAAGAAACGCAAAATAAAATATAGAATATAATAATGATAATAATAAAATATATTTAAAGACGCGGTTTTCCTCCCACGCAACACCTCGTTTAATGTCAGGGCTCGACATAAATTTGGAATGAGGTTATTCTGTCGAAAGAGCGGGTAGCTCTTCTAACTTGTAACTCGTGTAGAAATCCTTGTTTTCTACATTATGGTAGTGCTTAAGTCGCTGCCCATTTACAATAAATATATCATTGGATTTCCCTTTTATTTTCACCGCTCCGCTTTGGAAAACTTTTACGACCTCAAAAGGGCCAGACCGTCTAGAACAAAGTTTTCCTGGAAATAATTTAAGTCTGGAATTAAAGAGTAGAACTCTTTCACCCTCATTAAATTCTCACCTCATTATTCTTTTATCATGCCATTTATTGGTTATTTCCTTGTATATTTGGGGCATTTTCATAGGCATCTAGTATGAGTTATTCTAGTTCATGGATATCTAATATTCTTTTCTCTTCTGCAGCTGTGTAGTTCATGTTCAGGGTCTTGATGGCCCAATAAGCTTTATGCTCCAGTTCTACAGGCAAGTGACATGATTTACCATAAAATAATTTAAATAGAGTGGTTCCTATGGGGGTTTTGTAAGTTGTCCTATAAGCCCATAGAGCTTCATGAAGTTTTGCAGACCAATCTTTCCTAGAATTTGCAACGGTTTTCTCTAAAATATACTTAATTTCTTTGTTAGAAACCTCAACTTGTCCACTTGTTTGAGGGTGATAAGGTGTCACTACTCGATGTCAGACTTCATATTTATGCAATATTTTTCCAAAGATCTTGAATGGAATGTGGAATCCACCATCGCTAATGACAATCCTTGGTACACTTAATCTAGGAAAAATTACATTCTTGAAAAGTTTGATGACTACTCGTGCATCATTAGTAGGGGAGGCCACTGCCTTGATCCATTTGGATACCTAATCAACAACGAAGAGTATGTATTTGTTACCAAAAGATGATGGGAAAGGGCCCATGAAATCTATACCCAAAACATCAAGGACTTCCACTTCCAAAATACCTTTATATGGAATCTCATCACGCCTAGAGACACTGCCAGTGCGTTGGCACCGATCGCAATTTATAACTGCGATGTAGACGTCTTTCCAAAGGTTGGGCAAATATAGGCCAGATTGTAATATCTTCGCACAAGTCTTCGAAGTGCTTGCATACCCTCCATAGGGTGAAGAGTTGCAGTGGGATATGATATCATTTACTTCCAATTTAGGGACACATCAACGGGAAATACCATTGCCACCTCTCTTTAAAAGAAAGGGCTCATCCCAATAGTAATGTTTAAGATCATGGAAGAATTTCTTCTTCTGCTGGTAGGTTAGGTCTGGTGGAAGCACCTCAGCTACTAGGTAGTTGATAAAGTCAGCATACCATGGCTGAGTGGTTTTGGGGCAAATGGATTCCACAACTTCATTAGTTACTACTGATGCATCCGCAAGTACACGGAAATATTGAAGTAATATAAAAGATTGTCAAACACACAAAGACCAATGTCAACCTACTGTAATCTATTTAAAGACTGAAATAAAACAAAATTAAGGAAATATATATGAAAAGAGAGACCGGAATGTGTATTCCGCGTCCCTCTAGGACTCTTTAACTCGTTGGCTTATATTGATGTTAAAAATGTACTTAGTAAAAAGTATCAATTTAAAGACTGAACCTCACACTCTCATGATTTTGAATAAAGCCGCATTCCTTAACCATGAGATTTTGCTCTCGCTCGCGCATTTTAATTAAGGAATGCATTATAAAAACTGAACAAGTTCTAATTAATCCTAAAGTGCTCTCGCTGTGTTTAGGATTAATGCCTAGTTTCTACTATCCCGTACGACCCCCACACTCTCGCAGTGCCGGCTCGAACCTTAGTTAATTTCCCACTCTCGTGGCAAAATCGTGTTAAATAACCTCTCACTCTCGTGACAAAGCTATTTAAATTAAGTTTAAAAACAAAGACCAAAACTGAATTTTCAAACAGATATTAAGCCAAATTATTACCGAGTCCCGTCGAGAACGGTTGTCCTCATATATTGGACTCAAAACTATTTAGCTAGACATATTAATAAATGAAAGGGAAATAAACATAACAATTGCAATTAAGAGCGACATGGTAATTAAATTAACAATGATGAACGACAATAATAATAATAATAATAATAATAATGATAATAATAGTAATAATAACAATAATAATAATAATAATAATAATGATAATAATAGTAATAATAACAATAATAATAATAATAATAATAATAATAATAATAATAATAATAATAATAATAATAATTAATAAGAAATATGATAAAGAACCTGTAAATGCGAGAAATATAGAACTTGAAATAAAACTGAAATTAATCTTCAATAATCCAGCAAGCTTATGATCCAAGCGTACAAATGAAAGTTCCTAAAACTAATGGTGTGGTAGTTCCTCGATATGAGAAACTACCACTTTTACATACTGAGTTTTCTGCCTAAAAATATAACAATAATACTTTGTTCACAAAAGTTCGATGTCCAAAAATAATTTCTAAGATCCTATATATAGATAAATAAAATGGAAGTTAACATGTGAGAGGTAGTGGAGATCATGGGAAGTTGAAGAAGGTGGAGATAGTGGGAAGTTGGAGACAGTGAAGATAATGCAGATCATGGTCGGAGAAGTTGAGGAAATCATGGGAGCTTCGTTATGGACATGGAGAGAACTTCATGTTTAACACTGAAATTGACTTGTGCCGAGTGTCGTGCAATGTTGTAGTGGGGCATGCATATTTTCAACTTGTGCCAATCTCTATACTATGTGTGCCGAGGAGAACACATATTTGACTTGTGCCGAGCGACATGTGTTACGTGCCGAGGGGCATACTAATTTAACCTGTGGCGAGCAGCATGGGGTTGTGATGACCGTCATAGCCTTCTGTCATGAGAATTTTATGCACTTTCTGCTACTTTACAAATTTGACTCTTTTCTTCTTCATTTATTCCTCTTTCATAATGTGAGCCTCGTGGGATGAAAATACCTGAAACATACTTAAAATGCAAGCATAATGCAACATAATTAACAGAAAATGGAAACTTTATTTATGTTAATCAACTTGAATATACGATATAATTTTGCATTATCAAATACCCCCAAACTTAAATCATTTCTTATCCTCAAGCAATTAACCGGCACGGTAAAAGAAATGGTTAAGCACGGTTCAAAACAAAGGCACTAAACGACTCCTAATCATACGCGGCTTCCAGGTTAATGTTGATTGATAAGTACTAAGTATCCGATACTAAAGATACCGTAACGAAAAAATGTTCAAAGGTTCCCTCTTTATGTAAACTAATTTGAATTATACCATTATAACTCAACCTATATCTCTCGTTTTTATTTCACTCTTTTCATTCAAGCGTAATCATATTAAGCTCATTATCTGCACACGCACATAGTAGGGAAATCAGTTAGTGACTATGATCCTTTTCTCGGGGTTCTGGTACATAAGTTTGGTAACCCCTTTTGTTAAGCAATCTTAGTTGCGGGGGGTCGGACCATAGTCCATCCTACCAATTTCAGCACCAGACACCTACGAACTAACTGACAATGGGTTGTTTTATTATATTTTTGTAGGTTCCGCAACCATTGGATTAAGTGCCCGGATGAGGGTCACCTAACTTAATAGGTGCGTTCCCTATTTTAAATTTATTATGGCAACTATTTTTTTAATTTTTAGGATCATTCACTTATATGCATCGACTCCCTGCGTAGTTTATGCTTATGATGGTGTTGACCGCTAATATAAACTACTTAAGAGCTACTTTGAAAACTTGAGCCTAAAGTCTCGGTATAATGGGTACCCAAATTGGTATCACATAATAAAAGGGTTTAGGGTGTCATATCGATATCGATTTTATCGAAACTTTCCTAAGTCCCTCTAACATAACTTAAAGTGTGATGACCTGTATACTTTCAAAGTGTGTGTGCCATACATCAACAAGAAAATTGTTGTTGGAGGTCAAAATTTTAAAAATTTTGGGAAATTCAGTAACAATTGAAAAATAGGCATACAGAATTGACATCACATGCAATTACTCGACCAAATATTGGAAATAGATAAAATCTTAAAAACATGAAATTAACTAGAAAACAATACATCAAAATAAGAAGCGATAAATGGAAAGCGGTAAAGTTCCTCCTCGACCCTTAAACCAAATATTGTCTTTAATGTTTCAGTAAAAAGTGGAAAAAGGAATAAGAAGTTGATTAATTCTCCCCTTGATACTTGCCTACATGCAACTGATAGGTGTCAAGCGATTAATATCTTTATTTTCTACAAACTCAAACAAAAGCAAAAACATTAAATTGAAACTCGTGGGTTGCCTCCCATGCAGTGCTTCTTTTAACGTCGGTAGCTCGACGATTCAAGAGTGTCAGCACTCATGGTGATTCTCTCAAGAATGACTCCTCAATTGAATTTTTAATTGTCTTTGGGTTCTATGGCCACTTATCAAGCCATCTCACATATCCCTCACCTTTTCTTTTCTTTCTTTTGTGGGGTAGTTCATTCTTTTGAACTTGTGGTGGTGGTTCTGGATCAATCTTGAGTATCATCTTTTCAAGTTTGGGCTTAGTTACTTCATCCACCATCTAACATTCCCTTCTTAATGCTAATGATTTCCCTAGTTTCGTGGTCCTCAAATTTTCTCTTTTTATGCAGGATGTCAGATAAAGGTGAATTGGTGTGGATATTGTCCATATACCTTTTGGATTGGGCATCTACATTAGCTTCCACAAATATTAATAGAAAAAAATAGGTGGGTTATAGGGAGGAGGAACAACAATATTTGTTTCCTTCTCTACCTCTTCGACAACCTCCCTTTCAGATGGTTTCAGTGTATTTTTCTCAATCTCTACTCTTTTCTCATCAGAACTCTTCTCAACGACATTAATAATCTCTTCAATATCATTAACACTCTCCTTAGGATTTTCGATTTGTTTTTCACTACTGGTTGTTACAACATCCACATGCTCCTCAGGGAAGGGTCATAGAGGATTTTGTGCAAGCATGGAGATTTAGGTCTCCGAGGCCATGTTGTGAGTCGCGAGGAACTCAACCAAATTATTCAGTTTCCTAAGGGTTTCATTATTTTTAAGACTTTAATTTCTCATCTCTTCATTTTGGACAGTTTGTGTCTCTACAAAATGCTCTATCATAGATTCTAGCCTAGACTGAGTTAGCGTCACATTGAAATCCTCCATTGATGTTGCGACGTTGAAATATGGGATTCTTGTGGTTCCTCAAAGTGAGTTAGCATCACATTTTTTATTTTTATAAAGTGCTCCATCATCATAGTTTCTAGCCTAGAGTGGTTTGGTGTCGCAGTCATATCCTCCATCAATGTGTCGAGAGTGGAATTTTGGGATTCTTGCGACTCCTCGAAATGTTGGGTGTGGTGATTGTAGAGGAAACTTGGTTGAGGATAAGTTAACGTTGCATTATAATCCTTCATTAATGTATAGAGATAAGATTTATGGGATTCCTGCAACTCCTCAAAATGTTGGGATTGGTAGTTGTAGAGGTAATTTGGGTAAGAGTGAGTTAGTGAAGCATTGAAATCTTCCATCAGTATTTCAAGGTCGGATTTATGGGATTCTTGTGATTCCTCGAAATATTGGGAATGGGAGTTGTAGAAAAAATTTTGGCGATACATAATAATTAAGATAAGAGTGCCTTAGTTTGTACGGTGCAACAATGGAAAAAGCAATATTGACTGTTGGTTCCCGGCAACGGCGCCAAAAACTTGATGCATCCGCAAGTGCATGGAAATATCAAAGTAATATAAAATATTGTCGAACCCACAAAGATGATTGTCAACCTATTGTAATCTATTGTCGCTGTATAAAGCTAAGGCTAATGAATGATTAAGTTAGGGGAAACTAAGAACTAAAACTGAAAATAAAATAAGATTAAGGAAATATATATGAAAAGAGAGACCGAAATATGTATTCCGCAAACCTCTGGGACTCTGTAACTCGTTGGCTTATATTGATGTTAAAAATGTGTTTAGTAGAAAATATAAATTTAAAGACTGAACCTCACACTCTCGTGATTTTGAATAAAGCCGCATTCCTTAACCATGAGATTTTGCTCTCGCTTGCCCATTTTAATTAAGGAATGTGTTTTAAAAATTGAACAAGTTCTAATTAATCCTAAAGCGCTCTCGCTGTGTTTAGGATTAATGCCTAGTTTTTACTATTCAGTACAACCCTCACGCTCTGACAGTGCCGGCTCAAACCTTAGTTAATTTCCCACTCTCGTGGCAAAATCGTGTTAAGTAACCTCTCACTCTCGTGACAAAGCTATTTAAATTAAGTTTAAAAACAAATACCGAAATTGAATTTTCAAATAAATATTATGCCAACTTATTACCGAGTCCTGTCAGAAACGACGGTCCTCACATACCAGACTCAAAACTATTTAGCTAGACATATTGTTAAATGAAAGTGAATTAAACATAACAATTGCAATTAAGAGCGACATGGTAATTAAATTAACAATGATGAATGAAAATAATAATAATAATAATAATAATAATAATAATAATAATAATAATAATAATAATAATAATAATAATAATAATAATAATAATAATAATAATAATAATAATAAAAATAATAATAATAATAGTAATAATGACAATAATAATAATAATAATAATAATAATAATAATAATAAGCAATATGATAAAGAACCTGTAAATGCGAAAAATAGAGAACTTGAAATAAAACTGAAATTAATCTACAATAATCCAGCAAGCTTATAATCCAAGCGTACAAATGAAAGGTCGTAAAACTAATGGTGTGGTAGTTCCTCTATGTTAGAAACTACCACTTTTACATATTGAGTTTTTTGCCTAGAAATCTAACAATAATACTTTTTGGTTTTATCGCAAATGTTGCGGTTAGCAAGAGTTGTCATCGACTTTTCTTTTATCCAATAATAAGGAAAGGTGAAAATAATAGGAAAGACCTTTAATAGATTTTGAGTTCGGGGGTAAGTTATGAAAATGGAAGGAGTTAGTGTTGTACCCCAATTTTTTCCCCTAAGATCCCTCATCATACTTTGTACGTTTTGCACATAGCATTGGTCTCGTGGTTATAAGATTGAAGAGCTTTGGCATTAGGGTTTCTCTCTCTGAATGGAGGCTGTCGTCTTTCTCAAAATTGATTCAACTGGCACTCTCATGTTTCTTGGTATGAGATTAGGGTTTTGGATCTCAAGCAGCATAGATGTCTTCACTATCAGGTTTCCTCAAGATACAAATTTTTCTTCATCAAGGTTCTTTCAAGGAACAAAGTTATTAGGGCCTAACTCAGTCAGAGAATCAAGATTTCTCTTCATTTTGTTGGAGCTTGGTAGTGATTCTTCTATGGAGGTTTACTGAGTAAAAGTCTCACTTCAAGGTTACATTGTGCACTACTCTTCCCTTATTGCAAGTTCATCATCATCAATTAGGGTTTATCCTAATCGTTATATCTCAGCACATTCCTCTCAAGAAGTACATAAGATTTAGTCAAGGGCTTAGTTCTTTTAATGCTATTTGTTAGATGGTTAAGGAATGATTGAGGCTTTCGCCAAGGCAAGATGTTCTTTATTATTCAGTCATGGACTTGAATTCCATCAACCTTTTAGACGTGATAAGATTTCTTCTTGAACTTTTAACCTAGTTGAAGATTAAGGGTCATTAAAGTTAGGGTTCGCATGGTCATATGTTCCTTTTCTATGCTCCAAGTACCACTCATCGTCTAATATTCGAGACATGTTTTTGATACATTAGATTAAAGTATGAGTACAAGGGTTCAAGATGAGCATGTGGATCAAGACATTTTGTGCTTGAAACACAAGAACATGGTCGCCTGAGTTTATTCAAGAAAGGGAGAAATTTGGATTCATTGTTTGTTCATTCAAGTCACTTAAAGGTGCTCAAATGAATCAGAAACGTTTAAATGCTTGTGAAGTTGGAAAGAGAATGTATTGTTTTAAAGTGAAGTTACAAGTTACTGTTAAAGGTTTCATACATGATTCACAAATTGAAATTTTGAAAGAGTGTGTGGGGAGTTAGAAGAGAATGGAATTTAAAACCAAATTTTGTTCATATATGTTTCAAACTATAGTCAACTATCTAAATAGATTTCTTTACATGATACAAAGAAGAAGAAACTTGGAACTCCTAAGTCTAAAATTTGTGGACTATCTCTTACTCTCTTTAGCCAAATTTGGGTGGTCATAAAAAAGCTGGCATCAAGATCATGTTGATCTTCCTTGCTGAAATTGTGCCCCTTTAAACATGTATAAATATCACCATTAAAGATAAGTCCATATCATTATGCAAAAAGAAACGAATCACTATCAAGATGGGTCAGACAATATATACGAACCTGCAGCACACGAAGCAAAGTTAGAGGGTTCATTAGTTCAAAATGCAAAATCTAACTTATAGCAAAACTGATTTAAAGGAATCCACTCCAAAAAACCAGTTCCAGGAAGATCAAACCCAATTCTAACCCTGCAATTTACAAACAAGACAATCCATGATTTTTTTTTAGCATCAGCAGCAACCAGTATTTGGTTCATACTATGCCATTACCTCTCTAAGGAAACTCAGCATCAGTCCTAGTGAATCTAAGTGGAAGCTCCATGGACACAAACGGAGACGTGTAAAATAGAAAATTTATAATAACAAAAAAAGAGGGCAGAAAATACCATCAAGCACTCCCAAATTAATTACAAGGGGATATGCATTCTTTTGGGACGAAGATTAAACAGCAGGGGAAAAATAAAATCTAGTCTTATCTGCATGAGGCGATGAGTCTCTGCTCTCTGAAGAAAATTTTAATCCAAATTTTGATCCCAGTTATTATCAATCATTCAGTGAACAAGCGGAAAAAAAATCTGGGTGATTTTATTTTAATTGAGAGGCAGTCCAGTGAAGACTCTTCAAAAGTTAAAGTCATTCTAGTGACAGCAACTGTGGATTCAAGTTCATTTTCAAAATACTTTGGCCATTGCCCTGTAGTTATAGCAAAAGGCAGGACTCATCCAGTGACAATATACTTTCTTGAGGATATATACGATCAGTTTGATGATCGACTTGCTTGAGATTCACCTGCGTCTTTAGCAAATGAAATAATTTCTAAAGGATAGAACTCGCAGAGAGCTTCAGTAACATAAGGAAATAAGGGAATTTGGGGGGAAGAGGTGTTGAGGGATTAGTAACAGAATTTATAAGGAGAATAACAAAAAATCAGATCTAAGGGCTATGGGTAGTGGGGACTGTAACAAACTTTCAGAAAACTATAATAAAATATAACATAATGGTGGAGTCCATAACAAACCTCTAACAGAATTTCCTGAGGCGGTCAAGAAACAGATTCTGGAATCTCTTGGAGGAATCACGGAAAATTCCTCTCTCTCCCTGCATCTTCAACTTTCGGCTTCGGACTCCACTTTTTTCTTCTTCTCCCACTGCACCTTCACCCACTATTCTTCACCATCTGGAGAATCACCGCAGAAATTCGATAAAAAAATTCTTTGTGTTCTCTTTGAACCTGAGGCATTAACCACCACCACTGCACCTTTACAATCACCATTTTCAGTTATCACAACCTCTCTTCACCACCAACCTTCACACTACAAGCATCTGCAAATCCATGCAATTTCAACCATCATCTTCATCACACCTTAATTTGGCATTCTTCACATCAATTATCTTTACCAACAAAGCAATCGCACGACAACAACTACAACAGAAAACACAATAATAAAAACGCACGAAATTGGAAATGTAGAAGAAGAAAGAGTCACATAGATTCAGAGTTAAGAGATGCGTACTTGAGTTTCTATCAGCGACGTCGTTGTTGAAGAGCCACCGAAGTTCTCTGGTCGGTAAGTCTCATTCCTCTATGATTTTTGCATCATTTTTATTATAATCTTGAGACTGTTATCCTAATTCATAGTTTTTCTATGCACTATGGTTAGCATATTTGATTCGATCTGGAAGTGGTGAGGTATGATCCATAGGAATTTGAATTAGTTGAAGCTTGAGTGAGATGGCGGTGAACGTTGAAGGTCGGTAGGAGTTTGTGAAGTGATTTAAAGACAAAGATTGCGCGATGAATTTGAAGATGAAGATGGCATGACGGTGACGATTGCGACGGAAGGAGAAGATTTAGACAGAGGATGAACACAGCGGTGTTCTTTTTCCGAAAGTTGCAAGAGCATACAAAGGCATTTTATCACGAATAGAAGCGTGAGGAAGATCGGCACCGGAAAAGGTGAGGCGATGTTGACGCAGATGATATCGTCGTTGTTGTCGGTTTCAGAGAAGAAGAACGAAGATGAGAGGAAGAAGGGATTTTGTGCGTAGAAGCTTAATCGCCATATCAAACCCTACTCCTCTTTCAATTTTGTTTTTTTATCCTATTTTATTATTTTCTTTTAATAGGATAATTGGAATAGAAATCTGAAAGTGTATAAAAAATGGATTGGACTTTGACTTTGCTGGACCGGATCAGATTTCTCCATAAGCCCATTCCCTGGTTTTTAGCAGCATGTTTGCTTCTGATAAAAAAAGTAGATGTTGGGCCTTACTTATGCAATGGGCCTTCAGCGCTTAAGTTTACTATACAATACCCCTGGAATCAGCTTAGCACCCCCCCTGATCCTTCTATTTTTCACGTTAGATTTAGAAATTTCTCTTATTTTATTCTATATTTTTTTATGATAAAAATTACAAAGTCAATAAAAATTTTAGGCTTTTTTATTTGATTTCTAGAAATTAATTCCT